>CM060963.1:88174358-88426858 GCA_030765045.1 Tenodera sinensis
TGATGATGATGATGATGGTGATGATGATGATGATGATGATGATGATGATGATGATGATGATGATGATGATGATGATGATATTAGTAATAATAGAGAAAAGCATGTAAATGTATTAAGTCAGTTTTTTAATACACAGACAGCTCTGTTTCGAGCGTTTCCTTTAGTATACCTTACATAACCTTAAAACATTTAAGTATCTTGTTTTACGACTTAATCGCCTAGTAAGGAGTGACTACAGCGACTATTATGTCACATGGTAATATAGGAAAAGCACTAAAAATATTATACCCCTGGTGGGACTCGAACCCACAATCCCCGGTTTAGGAGACCGATGCCTTATCCATTAGGCCACAGGGGCGGATGTGTTTGACACATTTAGCCTTATCAGAAGTAGGCTTCGTTACTGCTGTTTCCCTTTATTAGGAAGAAAGAAGGAAGTACTAAGAAGAACTAGTAAAGCGTTCGTGTAGTGCTGTTAACGGAGGAATAGAACTCTACAACAATTAGAGGGAAGGTAAGTTCTTAAAGGAAAAACCATTTACAATTCGGCAAACCCTGCAACAATAGGAAGGCTTAAGCTTCCAAATTTTGCACTGACGATAGAGCCAGAGGAATATTTTCAAAACCACTTTGGTACTTAAAACCTTCATTAAATTTCTACTGTATTAACCTTAAGATTATTTACCACCTTCTCAACAGGTTTCGCACCAATATTATGACCCGCTTAAAATACATACTGCACTTACTGCGTTGCACAGTAACTTTATTGTTTGGAATTTTCAAACATCGTCTTCTTTTTCCCTTTTTTCACCAGTATTGTATTTATTAGTCTCTTGTAAAGCGTAAAAGTGACGGGCGAATGTCAGAGCACCAAAAGTAGGACACATGGCCCGTTTTGCTTCTAGCAGTAACCCCTGGGAGGAGTATTAAGGAGAGAGACCCGAAGGGAGACTTGATAGGGATAGCCACGAGCGCAAGCATGGGTGGGGTCCCTGATTCTTCAATACGAACTCATCCGACGCCGCGTGAGCCTTCCACAGAGAGTATACAGAAAGGAAACTTAGCCGAAATCCATGCGCCAAAATTTAGTGCGTATACGCGAAGTTTACCATGTTGAAACCGAGTAAACTGAGTAAACAGCTGTGTTGTTGAAGCCAAAGCTAATGGATACGTTGTGTTTATTTTAGCTCGAACGTATTATCTGCTGGGCATATCTATAACTGAAGAATTGTTTTATACGCCTACTGTAAAAGGTATAAATATGTGTTAATGTGTTTTAAGCTTCACCGTGGTTATAATGAGCAACAGTAAGAGAAAAGGCGGCTGATGGTGTACAGCACCTATCTGCAGAAATAATTCACATGCAAACAGGGACATACGCTTTTTCAGCTTTCCAAAAGATGAACAATTTGTGCATAACTGTTAATGTATGTTGCCCAGTAATACAAGGTAAACATGGAAGATACCCCTATCAATTCGTAAAATGGCTAATGTCTATTGTTTAATGGAGTGAATCGTAGGGGTATTTAGAAAGATTGAGGGTTAATCACATGTAACACATATTTGTTTTGTTTAAACCAATATAGTCGGTCTGGGTGGCTCAGTTGGTTAGACGCTGGCCTATAGTCGGTCTGGGTGGCTCAGTTGGTTAGACGCTGGCCTACGGATCCCAAGGTCGCGGGTTGAAACCCGGCCCAGGCCGATGGTTTTTAAGTGTGCTTAAAAACGACAGCTCCATGTCAGTAGATTTACTGGCATGTAAAAGAACTCCTGCGGGACAAAATTCCGGCACACCGGCGAGGCTGATGTGATCCTGGCAATTGACAGCGTCGTTAAACAACAAAATAATTTAATTAATTTAAACCAATATTTCTTTCTAGCGCAAAGAAATGGACTGTGCTCTCCAGGAGAGCAGATTTACTGAAGAAGGATGCAAAACTGCACAAAATGCAGTGTGCACTTTGAAGTTGTTATGTTTGCCAACTTTTTAAAAAACCGATTAAAACCTGAGGCGTTCCAACACTATTCAGTATACCAAATACACATAAGCCAGTATCACTCAAAAGGAAAGCACCTAAAGAGAGAAAGAGTGAAATAAGTCATGCTAAGAAGGCTAAATTTGACATACAGGTAAATATGATTCCTATTATGGAGTGAAGTTACATTTCTGCATCCAATTGAAACTTTTGTATAAATTGAATTGTAATGCAGCCCGCTGTCTTCTTTTAAAGTACAGAGGTATTTTTTTAGAGGTGGCGCGTGACCTTGTCACTCGCGCATATCCGAGCATCACGCAAAGCGATGGTGGGGGTAAGTTTCCGCCAGCAGCTTGCTGGCTAGTGGGCTAGAAGTACAAGAGATACTAACCAGACACCCCTTTTATCTTGCAATACACAAGTGGACTCAACCATGAACTACTGCGCAACATAACGACACACGCCACCTCTAAAAAATACCTCTGTAACTGCTCTGTGTTCCTTTCAGGTAGAAGATGTGAATGAAAATATCACTGATACAAACACTGGAACGCCTACAGAGTGTCTCATTACAGCTGTTTCTGTTAGAAGTCAAGTTGCCTTGTCAGCTCACAGTCCCAGAAAAGAAAACTTAAGAAGTGGAATAAAATTACTGCAAAGGAAAAACCGTTATTTACAAAGGTAGCTTCATTGCTCTCTGAAGTTAAAAGCAGTGGCAGTTTACAGCTTGCAAATGTGAACAGTAATGAAGTTTTTAAAAGTATGTGATAAGTTTTTAACTTAAGATTTATCAGAACTTGTGAAAATGCAGATAGATTTAAGGGATCGTAGCAAGAAAGGAATGCGATATCCAAACGAATTAAAAAACATGGCTCTTACATTATACTTTCTTAAACAAAGTTTATTCGTACCGAGTATGGCAGGAAATTTTTTTAATTGTTTATTATTATTATTATTATTATTATTATTATTATTATTATTATTATTATTATTATTATTATTATTATTATTATTATTATTATTATTATTATTATTATTATTATTATTATTATTATTATTATTAATGTTAATATTGCTGTTATTGTTATTATTATCATTACTATTATCATTATTATTATTATTATTATTATTATTATTATTATTATTATTATTATTATTATTATTATTATTATTATTATTATTATTATTATTATTATTATTATTATTATTTCACTCCTTTTCTGACGTGATCTTCCAAACTGTTCACTCTGAATTCTAAGTTTCCAAAAACAAATTGTGGACAGTTTTTTGAGTAGGATCTCCAAAGCACATGGCGACCCACCGACCCTCCTGCCCTTATGT
The DNA here is from genome assembly GCA_030765045.1 of Tenodera sinensis. Classification (NCBI taxonomy): domain Eukaryota; kingdom Metazoa; phylum Arthropoda; class Insecta; order Mantodea; family Mantidae; genus Tenodera; species Tenodera sinensis. Next base: position 88,177,676 of record CM060963.1, read on the forward strand.
CTGAATCTGTCCTTGCAACAACGCTGTGCCTGCAGCGCAGTGATGTGTGAAGTTGCCCTACTTACTGCACTCTTACCTCTAAGAGTTAGTAACATACACACTGAATGTATAACCTCTGGTAGCTCAGTTGGTAGAGCGGTGGACTGTAGAGGAACTAAATATCAGATATCCATAGGTCGCTGGTTCAAATCCGGCCCGGAGGACAAATTTTTATCCCTCGCACTATGTTTTGTAAAGAACCCGTTATTCTTGCTCACTAGTAAACTTACAGTCCACGTCGAACTAGGACGCAGGTCCTTGTATATACATTTATGGCAGCATCAGTATTGTGAGTGTTCAATGAAAATTTTTATCCAATTACTTTCTCCACTCAAAGTTAAAGTAATGAGAAATATGCTCGCTGAAAAATTCTAGCTGCAGGAGGCTCGTTATGATCAGGTTTCGCGTACATTTGGTCTTATTTTAGTTGTGTAATGGATTTTAGTGCTTTCAATATTATTTATTTTTTTTAATTTTTCTTTCTTTCTTCAAGAAATAACAAAAACTACAGGTTTATATGGATACTTTGAGTATCATTTTAATTTGTTTGTTTTTTCTGTTCAGAAAGACAAATGATTATTTACATAGGTAGCTTCCATCATCTTCTATAATCATCGCATTTCTTGTGTGTAAACAGCCTGTATAATTTAGACATAGGTTATATCGTTAGGAAAGCTTACAGGTATGTAAAATATCACTTTGGAGATCTCTAGTGTATTCTAATCAAGCGTACTAGTAAACAAATCAGAATTGTTAGAATAAGGAACTTCCTTTTGAGTTGAACTATGGCCTATGAGTACAGTTCAAATCTAAAAACTGCACCATCTTTATGTTCTTAGCTTTAGTTGCCTATATTTTAATTGACCCTCTTGGGAAGCCCCTGTGTAGCGTTGAACATAAGGAGCTATGCAGTAGATATATAATCACATATCTAATATAATGGACGGGCAAAGTAATTATGAATTTCATTTTCAAGAGCTGAGCCTCCTACCATCTTTTCACTTTACTCCACGTACTTCATTTTGTGCTTGAATCATTTTTCTTTTACTCACTCAGATGACCAAGCGTTTGAGAGATTTGTTTTCGAGTCTCATAACTTGGCAAAAGTAGGAGCTGGGGACAAAAAGTCCTCTCTTCTTTCGCATTGTGTGAGGCATCACTGCTCTTGAGTATAAAGTGTTTGCAAGAAGACCATGTAATGTTGATGACATGGTTCAATTCATTAGGAAGGTGTGGAAAGAAACAGGTACAAATAAGATCTGCATACAATATTTATGTGTTTAAATGTCAACTCTGTATTGCACGCAGCGCATAAGCGCTGAATAGTTGAATATATTATGTTGCCCGGGTTTGGGATGTAAGCGAGTGACTCGTGTTTGGAGGGTGCCGGGTTCAATTTCTGGCCACTCCTACCTATGGGCTTTTCGTGTCACAGTACCGGGCGACGGTACCCGGTGGGTTGGGTCTGGGTGAAGGATGTGCGTTTTCTTCTCCGGCGATGTTCATGGACTGCTCGCTTGGACCCGTGTCTGAGAGGGTTACACAAGGGTGGGTGGAGGCGTCGGAGTGAGGACAAGGCACAGAATATACCGTATACACAAAGGAAAGCTTGAGTCGGCTCCCTTGATCTGCATGTACCCATTGCATTGCGCGCTTCGCCATATTGAAACCAAGTAAACGAAACGATTGCTGCTTCCTACCAGGGCTCAAAACAAGCAGTTTTACGAAGCTGTACTCTTAATCAAACATATGATTAACTCAGACTAATACAATGTATTTTTCCTCCAATGAAGAAGTTTACTCACAAAAATGAGCCGGAATGATACATAATAATTCATATTGGGAACTGAAGAGATTCATACGTTTACAAAAGGCGCTCCATTCTGCTTCACTTCATTTCGCACCCTGTTCTTATAGTAATATGAAATAAGTGAAAAATAGGTCACAGTAATTAATAAGCAAGTGGCTCATTAGCTGCTTTTTTTACCACAAGAATAAAAATACACAAAATCTAGAACCAGAATTTGCATACAATGAATCATGAAGTCTTGTCATACATAGCAAGAGAAGTAAATAAAACACAAATGTAGAGCATGGTGCAAAAACATAAATCACAGCAGTAACTTTACAGGATATACACTGTATGCCCAAAGATAGGATTATTTAATATTAAGGGCTAAGGAGATCTAGGAATGGTCTTCTTATATCATGTCTATTTGCACAGCATAAAATAGTTATTATAAAACAGACAATTGCATTTACTTTATTTCACCTTTTCACAATAAAACAACCAAGTCTGTGTACATTCACATGACCTACTCTGCCAACATTACACTCTTACAGCATTAAAGAAAAATAGTGTTCAGGAATGTCATTGTACTTTTGTCTTGCTTGTTTTACCTGCTTTTATGAAGCAACTACAGTAGCAAATCATATTATTCATAGAGGTGTCACTTTTATTAATTTGTATTTTTTTTTTTCAGTTTTATTTTTAGTTTTCAAACCTCTATTCACAAACTTTAAGAAACAAAAAATTTTCATCCTGACAAAAATCCTTATTAAATAACGTATGGGGACATCCTTGCATGGGTGGTTGAATTGCACATTCTCCATTAATTAATCATTATTTGTTGTCATTAATCTGAGAATATTGCGAGTGAAAATGCTCTTCAGATATTCAATGTAGGTTATAAAGGTTGAACTTGGACATTTTAGGTTTTCAAGCAAAACGGGCTATATAGCCTATTTGTGGTGCTCTGATATTCCCCTGTCGGTCTGGGTGGCTCAGTGGGTTAGACGCTGGCTTACGGGTTCAAATCCGGCCCAGGCCGATGATTTTTAAGTGTGCTTAAAAATGACAACTCCATTTCAGTAGATTTACTGGCATGTAAAAGAACTCCTGCGGGATAAAATTCCGGAACACCGGCGATGCTGATGTGATCCCGACACTTGACTGCATCGTTAAAAAACAAAATCAATTAATCAAACTGACATTCGCCCGTCACTTTTATCCTTTACAAGAGGCTGATGAATACAATACTGGTGGAAAAAGGGAAAAAGAAGATTTTTGAAAATTCCTAACAATAAAATTACTGTGCAATCGAGTGTATATTTTAAGCGGGCCATAATATTGGTGCGAAACCTGTTGAGAAGGTGGTAAATAATCTTAAGGATAATACAGTAGAAATTTAATGAAGGTTTTAAGTACCAAAGTGGTGTTGAAAATATTCCTCTGGCTCTATCGTCAGTGCAAAATTTGGAAGCTTAAGCCTTCCTATTGTTGCAGGGTTCGCCGAATTGGTAAATGGTTTTCCTTTAAGAACTTACCTTCCCTCTAATTGTTGTAGAGTTCTATTCCTCCGTTAACAGTACTACACGAACGCTTTACTAGTTCTTCTTAGCACTTCCTTCTTTCTTCCTAATAAAGGGAAACAGCAGTAACGAACCGTACTTCTGATAAGGCTAAATAAGTCAAACACATCAGCCCCTGTGGCCTAATGGATAAGGCATCGGTCTCCTAAACCGGGGATTGTGGGTTCGAGTCCCACCAGGGGTATAATATTTTTAGTGCTTTTCCTCTATTACCATGTCACATAATAGTCACTGTAGTCACTTCTTACTAGGCGATTAAGTCGTAAAACAAGATACTTAAATGGTTTAAGGTTATGTAAGGTATACTAAAGGAAACGATCGCAACAGAGCTGTCTGTGTATTAAAAACTGACTTAATACATTCACATGCTTTTCTCTATTATTACGTATGTTATGTATCCTCCAGAAACTATTATACAAAAGTTTATTCCTCTATTTATTACATATTCCTTCAGTTAAGCGTCTGCATATTTTAAATTTTAAAACACGCTGGCTTACAAATTCCACTCTTCTAATGACATTACACAAGCAAATATATAATGATTTAAGTCTTTAAAATGTAAGATTAAGTATAGACAAAATTCAAACAAAAAACAATGAATACCTCTGAAAATACTAATGAAAAGAAAAATACTGTTACGTACTACACAGTGAAATAAAGTCATCGACGCAGTATCTAAAATTGTGTTATATATCCGCTGCAGAGGACAGCACCAGGACCTCCTAAATACCGGACCTGACACTGTAATTCAAGATGGCGGCCAAAGTGGTGGGAACATGGGAACTACTTGTAAACAACTCGTCTACAGGCTACGATTTCAACGCAGTAAAATAAAAATGTGGTGTAATAACACGCCTATTTTGTGAATATGGGCTGTGTTAAACACAAAAACACTGTCTTAAACATAAACTCAAGTAAACAAAAAAGAATGACATTTAATATTAAACGATAAACCATGGGCAATGAAATATATAACCTCAAATATCATTCATGCAATCTACAGGTTTACATGCCATTATGTAACTGCATTACACACTCAAATTACAAAGAAGATAGACAAAACTGCAAGCAGCATGTTACTTAAATAAAACAGAAGTGTTGACAGTGAGTTGACTCAGAATTATTAATCATTGTTTACACTGTTTTTCACATTTGTACAATGTGCAGAATGTTATATACCTACACAAAACATACTATACTGGATGGCTGATATACAAATGCTGCCATTTAGAATGACCTAAAGCTACCTACTGAATTCAAAACCTTTAGGGTGAAATTTTGCTTTCACTATTACTGAGAACTTGATTACTCAGTTTGCAACAACATATTACTCAGCACTTCAGGACACTTTATTTTACAGGGGGAATCCACAAAAGCAGATGAAATATTAAAAATAATAACCGTAAAACAGCACTGTAAATGAAATACATGAAATACGTAATCTTAAATCAGTATTGTAAAGCAACATTGTGTTAGCTTAGGTTAGGTTAGTTTTGCATATGAGTGGGGTGACAGGGTCCTGTGTTATCGAAATATTTACAATTTGGGTAGTGTTTATGCAATCATTTCAACGTAAATGCATTAATCAATCATTGTAGCATATATTACACTCGTTTATGCACATTTATTAGCTAAATATCCGCCGCATAAGCGAAATAAAACCACTTCATCGACCGTACGAAATTTTCTCATAAATAAAACACGAAGCTTGAGCGCACAATAAAACTTACAAGATCGTAATCAGCAATAAAAACTGCATCCATTGCACTATGTTTCATTCGTTTTCTCGAGCGGACGATTTTGTAAATATTTACCAAACTTTGCTATAGTCTACAGTTTTACATGCAGCAACATAACACATTTCTTCTAAACTACAGCTACACATTTAAATTACAAAGACAAAAGATAATGTACAAATATGAGCAGCATACTACTTACATGAAACAAACTGTTGGTGTTGCAGATGCCACTAATTGAATTCACTCGAAATTATTGTCTTTCACTATTCACACTATTCACCATGTTATATACACACCGGCAACTAATACACATAACGCTGCAATTTATTGTAATTAAATACTGAATTTAGAAGCTTTATGTTGTAATTTACCTTTTGTTTTAACTGAAAGTTTCTGATTTTTAATTTGCATCCGGGAATGCAACAGTTACGGTGCATTGTCGTGTTTGAGGTTAGGTTGTAGTATGGCAACATTAATATACACTACTGGAACAGTTTTTCTTCAACAACCTCTCACCACTGTAATCGTGACACAAATTGTACTTGCAAACAGATAAATTAACCACACTATACGGCTAATGTAGCCATAGTCCTAGATGGAACACAATAAACATGAACACGTGGATAGCACACGGCACAGTCAAAACGTTATTACATTTATTCCTGTTCCTATACTGCCCAAATAAAACTTTTGAAACACTCGCTTTGCTGATATGAAGACAAACTTACATAGGAATTATTATAAGAAACAATAACTCGAAGACATAGAAAATAATACGAAAAACAGCGTGTGGAAACACCTCAGAAATAAATCCCACCAGCCGACGCCATTTTTGTACAACTTAGATGGCAGTGTCAGGTCCGTTAATCTAGAAGGTCCTGACAGCACTATCTACAGTCTTAACAACACCAACAGATGGCGTAAGAGTCTTTATTCCCCGACAAAGACATTAATTACATGCTTGAGATAGGTCTACAATTTTGGTGTTGTAAGAGTTCAGCTATCTGCTATGTTTTGCCAGCTATAAAAAATTGCAAAATCCATTCAAAATAAAGATATTTTAATAACTTATTTGCAGAAACTTCAAATATATATATATATCTAAACACATATCATTATTGGTGTAAATCTGTAGGACATATTGTACTTTGAGTAAACTCGAAATAAAAATCGAAACTAATAAAAATATAAAGGACACGGTAGAGTCAGACCGAAAAATTAAATATCATAGCCGGAATTTAAATCACCTATTTTCCTATTTTCGTGCGGCTGCTCTAACCACTGGGCTACCATAACCAGCTACCTAGACGACATTAAATTATCCAACCAACTCGCGTTTTTCCGGTGAACCACACACGGTAATCTAAAACTCATATGAGATAATAGCGACTAATGGCGACCTACTATACCATAAGTACTTAAATCAGGAGCTTCACAGTTTAACCAATTGTTAATCAATCAATTAAAATTAATTGCTCTTCCACAACAGCACTGTGTAAAACAAGGTTGTCAAGCACCTCCGCACATAATATTTAAAGCAATTTCAAGAGTAGAAGCCATAATGAACCTTCATGCAGAAACAAAAATTACTTTGGAGGCGCCGGGTATCGATCCCGGTACCTCTCACATGCTAAGCGAGCGCTCTACCATCTGAGCTACGCCCCCAAACTGACAATAACCACCATACTTATTTAACTAGTATTTTACTTTCTTGTTCTGGGCCAGTTAGATTATGTAAAAGGCAAGGCGTGTGATTTTACCGCCTGAGGTGAACCGTACTATAATACTGAAGCCACACATCTCTGTCCTTTTTACTTTCTCTACTGGTAAGTAGAGGAAGTACTGTATTCCACCCAAAAGTTCTATGTCGAGATTTCACCGAAATACATGTTTCGAGACCCCTGAATCCAAGAAAGCATTTTTAGAAAAAGGTCCGCGCACGCGCGCGCGTGTGTGCGTGTATATGTGTGTGTGTGTGTGTGTGTGTGTGTGTGTGTGTGTGTGTGCGCGCGCGCGTGTCTGTATGTCTGGACAGCATAACTCAAAAAAGAAAAGTCGCTCAAACATCAAAGATGGTATTTAAGATTAATGACTTTCAAGGATGCTACACGAAGATTTTTAAGAAAATAGCCCCACCATAAACCACCCTTTTCTTGAAAATGGCTCTAGCATTTTGATTAAAATGTCATATGTTTAATATATTTGTATGACAAATGAAATGTATATTTTGAATTCTCTGGCTATAGCCCATGTAGTCCTGTTTACTCTAGATGACTTTTGAATAACTCGTAAATCGTAAGAGGTAGCCAAAATCTTAATGTACAAAAATTGTAGATCTCGCGAAAACAGATAATTTGTGTCCAAATAAATTTTTTTTGTAAAGTGAACCATTTTGGAGATATTCCTTGTTATTTGTGTCAGTTTTGGAAAACTTAAAACTCACCTGAAATGGAACATCGTTGTTAATTTTTATATGTTAAGCGTGCAAAGAGATCGGGATCTCAAAGCTTTAAAACATTTGACTGTCGCTCACAGCCAACTGTATTTTAATATTCCCCTTTCACCTACAAGGAAATAAGCAATGAGTTAATTTGTACAAATGTTCATCTCAATTACCACGAAGAAGATATGGGACTAAGAGTTTGTAGGAATGGTTCTTTTTTACTACAGTATAATAAGAAAATAAGTTTTTACCTGTGGGAGAGGGGGGATGAACGGGATATGCACCAATACTGGTTCAACACATTTCTATTTTACGGTAAACTGAAAATTTGCTGGAAGTTTCGCCAGGAATTATAGCAGGGTGATTTATGTAGAATAACACTGGAGAACACTGTTAATATTATGAAGCTTATGATGCTTATAAAAGGAATTCAAATAAAATATTGCTCATCAATAAAGACTTTCATGTATTATAAAATCCCGAAATGTGCATACACTATCAAACAGTGGAACGTGCAAAATCAAAAGAAAAATACAATTTCCTTACATCACTTCAGTTTTTTAGCACAGTTAACAATGAAAAAACATTTCTACATTGATTACTGCGAGGTTTCTGCGATTGTCAGTCAGTATGTTTTTGTAGGCTGAGAATGACCTTTCTGCATCGCAAGAAGTTATGGGTGCAAACTAAAAGGAACGCATTTGTGACTTGTCGGGTCGAATTGTTCATTTGAGTATTCGTCACAGAGGACCTTTTTCACTGAACACAAGGAGTCATAGTCGGGGTTCGCATTTATGGCCCTCTCCGGTTTCTTCTTTGCCACTACACCCATTTACCAGGGGCAGAATTTAGAGATATTTGAAATTCCTCAACAATTGACATTGATTCTACCAGTGAAGGCACGTGACTTATTATCTGTGTATTGAAGATGGCAGATTACAAAAAGTTTAATTGTGACAAAGTTAATAACTTGATACTCTCAATTAAAAAGGTACGTTTTTTAAAATTTAGGCATGTATAAGTTTTAATGTTCCCAAAGCTGTAGAAAATCTGGCATAGATTAATCCTTTAAAAATTATACTCTGTTCCATTTAAATAGGTGTTTTTAAAATCCCCTGAACGTATAGCTGCTTACAGAGAGAGATTACCTGAATTACCGTTACCCCCTTAGCCTATACTTACTAGATGGGCTACTTGACTGGATGCTGCAATATTTTACTGCAACAATTTCAGTGTCCTTATTGAATTCTAAAGTAAACGTTTGTTTTAGATAGAAACTGTTTCATTCCAGATGATCCAGTGTTGTATCAGAGATGCACAAGCAACGTTTGAATCTGAAAATGTGAAGCAGGATTTGATTTACATTAAAACCAACTTCTGTAGTCTACCCTCTTCAATAAAGAAATTAGATACCACATGCCTGCCACTCTTAGAGGTGTAGGTTTAAGGGCGCTCAACTGCATGGTCATCAGCGCCCATAAAGAGCATTTCTTGGCAAAAGCCAGATATAAACTTAAATAAAAAATAAAATTACTAGTAACAAAGAAAATATACACATCAAAATAAAAAGCAGATACTGCCACTGGTGAACTCAATGTCAATTTTATTGTTGAGGAATTTCAAAATTCCCTCAATTCTGCCCCTGACAAAGTGGGTGTAGTGGCAAACAAGAAACCGGAGAGGCTCATAAATCCGAATCCCGACTATGACTTCTTGTGTTCAGTAAAGAAAGTCCTTTATGGCCAACACTCGAATGAACAATTCGACCCGACATTGTCACAAATGAGTTCCTTTAAGTTTGCACCCATAACGTCTTGCGAAGTAGAAAGGTAGAAGTAGAAGCCTATAAAACGTATTGACTGGCAAACGCAGAAACCTCGCAGAAAACAATGTAGATATGTTGTTCGTTATTAATAATTGATTTTCGTGTGATCAACCGCGTCAAATTTATAAAACTCAAGCTTTCGACCATTTGGTTCCTCATGGTCTTCATGAGGAACAAATGCCAGGTTAAAAATCTGATGTGTTGCACTCACATGACTTTCTCTACTCTTGTACTAACCATTCTTACAAACTCTTATTCCTATATCTTCTTCGTGTTAGTTAAAATAAACATTTGTACAAATTATCTTATTGCTTATTTCCTTGTAGGTGCAAGGGGAATATTGGAATACAGTAGGCTTTGTGCGATAGTCAAATCTTTTAAAGCTTTGAGATTCCGTTCTCTTTGTACACGTAACATATAAAAAAATGAACAACGATGACCCATTTCACGAAAGTTCCAAGTTTTCCGAAACTCACACACATAACAAGGTATATCTCCGAAATGGTTCACCCTACAAGAAAATTTACTGAGACATAAATTGTGTATTTTAGCAAGATCTATATTTTTGTATAGTATAATTTGGTCTATCTCTAACGGTTTACCAGTTATGCAAAAGTCGTCCAGAGTAAATACGACTACAGGTGCTATAGCCAGAAAATTCAAGATATACATTTCATTTGTCACAAAAATATCTCAAACATATGACATTTTAATCAAAATCGTTAGAGCCATTTTCAAGAAAATCAAAATATTCGAAAAATTTTCCATGTAAAGGATAGTTTAGGGTGGGGCTATTTTCTTCAAAATCTTCATGTCACATCCTTGAACGACATTAATCTTAAATACCAACTTTGGTTTTTAACCGACTTTTCATTTTTGAGCTATGCTGTCCACAGACTGACAGACTGACTGACTGGCAGACACACACAGACACACACGCGGACCTTTTTCTAAAAATGCTTTTTTTGGATTCAGGGGGCCTCAAAGCATGCATTTCCGGTGAAATCTCGACTTCGAATTTTTGGGTGAAATACAATACTTCCCCTACTTACCAGTAGAGAAAGTAAAAATACGTTGTTCGTTGTTACCTAAACTAAAAAAAGTGAAACGATGTAAGAAAATTGGTTAAAGGAATAATAGTGCACATTTTAGTGTATTTTTCCTTTGATCTTGCATGTTCCATAGTTTGATAGTGCATGAATACATACATATTTCGGGATTTTATAATGCATGAAAGTCTCGTCTTTACTGATGAGCAATGTTTTATTAAAATTCCTTTAATTAGCATAACAAGCTTTATATAGTGTTCTCCAACTTTATTTTAAGTTACCCGAACCGTCCACCAATTTTTCACTTTTCGTAAAATACAAGTGTTGAAGCATGCCCTCGTTCATTCCTTCCACGGATAAGGTAGTAAGGACAGTAAAAGATATGTCCTGCGCATGCGTAAGGGAAACAGAAAAGAGAGTTGTGTGGCTTTGGTATCATAGTACGGTTCACCTCAGGCGGTAAAATCACACGTCGTGCCTTTTACATAATTTAGTGACCCAGAACAAGAATGTCAAATACTAGTTGAATAAGTATGGTCGTGATTGTTAGTTTGGGGGCGTAGCTCAGATGGTAGAGCGCTCGCTTAGCATGTGAGAGGTACCGGGATCGATACCCGGCGCCTCCAAAGTAATTTTTGTTTCTCCATTGATTGACAGTTGGTTAAACTGTAAAGCCCGGGACTTAAGTGCTTACAGCACAGTATCTATTAGGATATGAATTTCAGATCTGCGGTGGTGGTTCACCGGGAAAACGCGAGTGTGTTACAGAATTTGATGTCTCGTCGGCAGTGGACCTTGGTAGCTCAGTGGTTTGCGCAGTCGGACGGAGATCGGAAGATGAGTAGTGCAAATTCCGGCTATGGTACTCATTTTCAGTCTCACTCTATCCTGTCTTTCATATTTTTGGCATTTTCGATTTTTTTAAAAATAGTTGCAAAGAGTTTCCTCAAAATACAATGTGTATAAGATATTTAAACCAATAATGATATGCACATATGTTCAAGTTTCTACAAATAACGTATTAAAACCTCTTTATTTTGAATGGATTTGCAATATGTTTTATAATTGGTAAACCATAAGAGATCGATAAACCTTACGACACCAAATTGTAGACCCGTTAAAGCATGCCATTAATGTATTTTTCTTTGCACTAACCGTTTCCGAGATATTCATTGCATTTGGTTTGAATTTGTCATAATTATACATTTAAAAAAGTTAAATAATGATACCTTTATTCGCTGAAATAGTTCTGTTATAAATATGACAAAACGTAATGGAACCATTTCTGGAAACGCATATCTTGAGTTTTATGTAATGGATAGAAAAATAAGCTTTTCTATAAATATTTTGTAGATGATATATAAAATAAACGATAATAGGTAGATAAAGCCATGTGAATCTGTTACGTTAGTTCTTAATGTCTTTTCCTGTAGTACACCTTACATAACTTTGAAATATTTAAGTGTCTTGTTTAACGACTTAACCGCCCAGTAACGAGTTACTACAACGAGTGAATTGTTATACAATAATAAGAGAAAATGCCTAAAAAATTAATACCCCTTGTGGGGCCCGAACCCACAATACCCGGTTTAGGAGACCGATGCCTTATCCATTAGGCCACAGGGGCTGACGTGCGTAAAGTGTTTCAGTGCATACTCATAAGTAGGGCCCGGATTCTTAGTTCTTTAACGATTTATTCCTTGATAGTTAACTGCAGTGGTTTAACTTAATTATCTGTTTCATGATCATCGAAGCCAAATGCTTGAATCTTATAAAACCTAAAAATGGCTAAATGAGACTTTAAAACCTAAAAGAGGCTAAATCTCCTATTTATTTTAAAATGAAAACAAACTTTATTTTAAAATGAAAACAAACTTTATTTTAAAACGGGAAAATGAAATGTTTATGAAATTATGAATGAACTTTGACTGGTACATCTTTGCTACGTCTTTTCGCTTATGTGTGCTTAGAGGAGTAGTGACAACAATGCTAGAGGCAACTGACTTGTATTTAGCTGTGTGGGACCAAGCTCTGTATTGTTGCAAGCAAGGAATGCGGTGATTGTTGTCGAGGGGAAAGGGGTCATTAGGAGAACCCGCCATAAACTCAAACCAATCAGTTTAAAAACAGTATCCGTTGTGTTCAGTGGACTGTCGTGTATTGTTAATGCATACAATTACTACATCGCTAGAAGTAGATTTTCCTTAGATTAGGCAGGCAATTTAAGCAGCCAGTGTCATGTCTAAAGTCAGCTCATCCCGAAGGTGGTTGATTCGTCAGTGGATAGGTAACGATCCGAACTCCACCACAGGTGGCAAAGTAATATTTTGCCAAATCTGCCAAAAGCAAAATAAACCATCCCTACAGACACAAAAGCTTGAACAAATATTAACATCTTCTATACTGCACGGATAAAATCGCATTATGCGGCTAGGTGCTGTGCAGATAAACATACGATACAGCAGAACCTGTACGACCTGTTCTCGAATGCTGGAATGCAGGTAAGGATTAAACACCTGTTATAATTCATATAGCGTATAAACTATAATTTCATTTACGTATTTTCCAGGTGCCCTCTGGCCAAAAATCGCATTTTGAGCAGCACAAAGGATCTACTGGACATATCATTAACAGTGCTATAAAAAAGAGGACAATTAATAATAAAATTAATAAACAATAATAATATAAAAACTATTTCAGGAGGTTAAAGAACTAAAAAAAACTTTTTTTTAAGATACAAAAATAACTAAACAGTCAATTTTAAGAACCTAAAAATCCGGGCCCTACTCATAAGCCTTATCAGACCAGCTTTGTCACTGTTGTTTCCCTTTATTAAAAAGAAAGAAGCTTTAAGGACAACAATTAAGTGTTAGTGTAGAGTGACACGGAGTGCTGTAAATGGGGGAATGGAATTCTGTAACAATTAAAGGGAAGGCAAGTTGTTAAAGGAATGTCATTTTCAAACTTAGAGAACCCTGTAACCCTGTAACAACCGGAAAGCTTAAACTTCCGACTATCGCACTTACTACACTAATAATAGAAGCCAAAGGAACCTTTCCAAAACCACTTTCATACTTATGCAGGACTTATACCCGCTAGGACTTACAAACGCCTGTCGGGGAGCAGACGAACCTGTGCACCAGAGTGAAGACCTAGAAGCGGGTGGTCAGTCAAGCACCAGGTATGATAGTGGGGAAGATGATATGAAATGTAGGCGAAATGGATGAATGGAAAGGTGATTGTGGAGCAATTTGTGGAATGAGTGACGGGGGAAAGCGGAGAACCTAGAGGAAACCCGCCCAGACGTCGCTTCGTCCACCACGAATACCACACGCGGGTCCGAGAATCACAACTAAAGGACAAAATATATAATACTACATCTGCTATTAATAAAGTTTATTCATTTGAATCGCCAAATGAAAGGTAATATACTAGGGAAAAGATCCAAAGATGGATATGAAGTGAGTGACGTTCGAGTAAAAAAAGTAGTATAACTTTCTCTACTGTAAGTAGGGGAAGTATTGTATTCCACCCAAAAATTTGATGTCGAGATTTCACCGGAAATATATGTTTTGAGGCCCCCTGAATCCAAAAAAAAAGCATTTTTAGAAAAAGGTCCGTGTGTGTGTCTGTGTGTCAGTCTGTCAGACTGTGGACAGCATAACTCAAAAACGAAAAGTCGGTTAAAAACCAAAGTTGGTATTTAAGTTTGTCTTTCAAGGATGTGACACGAAGATTTTGAAGAAAATAGCCCCACGATAAACTACCCTTTCCATGGAAAACTTTTCGAAAATTTTAATTTTCTTGGAAATGACTCTAGCGACTTTGATTAAAATGTCATATGTTTGAGATATTTTGATGACAAATGAAATGTATATCTTGAATTTTCTGGCTATAGCCCCTGTAGTCATATTTACTCTGGACGACTTTTGCATAACTGGTAAACCGTTAAGATAGACCAAATTATACTATACAAAAATGTAGATCTTGCTAAAATACACAATTTATGTCTCAATACATTTTCTTGTAGGGTGAACCATTTCGGAGGTATTCCTTGTTATGTGTGTGAGTTTCGGAAAACTTAGAACTTTCGTAAAATGGATCATCGCTGTTCATTTTTTTATATGTCAAGTGTGCAAAGACAACAGAATTTCAAACACTTGACTATCGCACAAAGCCTACTACATTCTAACATTCCCTTTGCACCAACAAGGAAATAAGCAATAAGATAATTTGTACAAATGTTTGTCTCAGCTAACAAGAAAGAAGATATAGGAAAAAGAGTTTGTAAGAATGGTTAGTACAAGAGTAGAGAAAGTCATGTGAGTACAACACATCAGATTTTTTTAATTTACATTTTACAGACCTATTCTACTTATGTAATCAAAAACTAAAGTAGTAAAATTTTAAAAAAATCTTATGAGTTGCACTCACATAACTTTCTCTATTCTTGTACTAACCATTCTTGCATTCTCTGATACCTATATCTTCTTCGTGTTAGTTGAGATAAGCATTTGGACAAATTATCTTATTGCTTATTTCCTTGTAGGTGCAACGGGAATATTAGAATACACTAGGCTTTAAGCGATGGTCAAATATTTTAAAGCCTTGAGATCCCGTTCTTTTTGCACGCTTAACATATTAAAAAAGTACAACGATGTTCCATTTTACAAAAGTTTGAGTCTTCCGAAACTGACACAAATAACATGGAATATATCCGAAATGGTCCACTCTATAAAAAAGTCATTTTGACATAAATTGTGTGTTTTAGCGAGATCTACATTTTTTTGTGTAGTAAGATTTGATCTATCTCTTACGGTTTACCATTTATGCAATAGTCATCCAGAGTAAATAGGCTTCATAGGCTATATCCAGAAAATTGAAGATATACATTTCATTTGTCATAAAAATATCTCAAACATATTGCAGTTTAATCAAAATCATTAAAGCCATTTTTAATAAAGTAAAAATATTAGAAAATTTTTCCATTTTTTGAGTAGTTTAGAGTGGAGCAATTTTTTTCAAAATCTTTGTGACGCATCTTTGAAAGAGATTACACTTAAATACCAAATTTGATTTTTAACCGACTTTTCGTTTTTGAGTTATGCTGTCCAGACTGACACATACACACACGCATGCGCGCGCACCCCCCCCCCCCACACACACACACACACACCCGACGTTTTTCTAAAAATGCGTTTTTTTTTTTTTTTGTATTCAGGGGGCCTCAAAACATATATTTCCGGTGAAATCTCGATATCGAAGTTTTGGTGGAATGCAATACTTTCTCTACCTTACTATACGTAGTAGAGAAAATAAAAATGCATCTCCTTCGTTTGCATTCTCAGTTTTAGTTCCCACATATCTTAACTTCAACTCTTAAAAAGTGACTATAAAGAGGTGGACAAAAAGAGGTACGCAGTAGTTATACAATTTTACATCTAATATCATGGATGGGCAATGTAATGGTGAAGAATTCAATTTTCAGCAAGGAGTTGCTGCTCTTTTAACGTGAACTGGGAGACCATTTTGCCGAAAAAATTCAAAATGAAGGCATATTTAAGGTCACCAAGATGGGTGACTCAAATCTCAGCTATAGTATTAAATTTTTCTGTCTCACTCTACACTTTCTTTTATATTTTAGTCATTTTCAATTTTTTTAAAAAAAATTGTTATGAGTTTACTGAAAATACACTATGTTCTAGATATTTACCTATTATTGATATGTAGGTAGATATATGTTGAAGTTTCTGCAAGTAACCTATTAAAGTCTATATTTCGAATGGATTTCGCATATTTTTAAAATGGCAAAACATAACAAATAGCTGAACCCTAACAGCGCTCTAATTGTAGACCTCACCAAATAATGATATTAATGTATTTTTCTTTGTGTTAACCATTTCCGAGGTACTCATTGCTTTTCGTTTGAATTTAGTATACTTAGTCTTACATTTTAAAGAGTTAAATCATTATACATTTGTTTGCTGTGATCTTATTCAAGGAGTGGAATTTGAAACCCAGCATATGAGAACTGGATTTTAAATATGGAGGAATATGTAATAGAGAAATAAGCTTCTGTATAATATTTTCTGGATGATGCATACAATAAACGACGATAGCTAGAGAAAAGCATGTAAATGTTTTAAGTCAATTTTTAATACAAATACAGCTGTTGCTATAGATTCCTGTAGGACGCCTTACATAACCTTGAAACGTTTAATAATCTTGTTTTACGACTTAATCGCCCATTAACGAGTGATTGCAGCGACTATTATATTACATGGTAACAGAAAAAAGGGACTAAAAGAACTGCTCCCCTGGTGGGGTACTCGAACCCACAATCCCCAGTTTAGCAGACCGATGCCTTATCCATTAGGCCACAGGGGCTGATGTTGATGTTTTATTTAAGTACATATTTATAAGCCTATCAGTCGTACAGTTTGTTACTGCTGTTTCCCCTTATTAGGAAGAAAGAAGGAAGTGCTATGAAGTAGTTAAGTGTTCATGTAGAGATGTCAACGAAGTAATAGAATTCTATAATTCCACAGACCGACAGACACAGACAGACACACACACGCGCACACACACACACACACACACACACACGCGCGCGCGGCGGCGGCGCCGTGGCCCAGCGGTTAGCGCGCTCACCTACCACCTGGGCGGACCGGGTTCGATCCCAGGGACCTGCATGTGGTATTCGTAGTGGACGAAGCGGCGTCTGGGCGGGTTTTCTCCGGGTGCTGCGGTTTCCCCCGCCATCTACTTCCACCGGTGCTCCATCTTCATTCCATGTATCATCAGTGTCAACGCCTGCGGTGCCGTAGTAGTAAAAGCGGGCGTTAAATACAACTTACACACGGACCTTTTTCTAAAAATGCTTCTTTTTTTTATTCAGGGTGCCTCATAACATATACGTCCGGTAAAATCTCGACGTCGAATTTTTGAATGGAATACATTACTTCCTCTACTTCACGTAGTAGAAAAAGTAAACAGACTGTATATAGGTCTGCGAAAATGGTGATAGAGGATTATCTACAGCTAAGCCATGTATCTGTCTGCAATCACAGTTACTAAACACAATGTAACTCAGAAATATGACAAGATGTTAGAATAATTAATGCTTCTCTATCTTGGTTTGAAATATCAATGGATATACGACATTTCTTCAATAAAGCAGGAATCCTTGCGGTAGGAACATTGTTAATTTGAAGTCATGTAAAATACTAATATATCGCCCAATTTTTACTGTATGATTCAAATTTGTTAAAAGTAGAACATTTCTTTGTCAGCCATTGCAAAAGGAAATAACTAGGCGAATCTGTATTATTAAAAATAGATGGTATATTTTTATTGTTTTAGGCAAGCAGTAACACTGGATTTCAACTGCCGTTGGACATTGAAATCCAAAACGTTTCCGAATAGACCGAGGTTCAGAGGGTCGCTCTGGTAGCATGGTGGCGTGATTAGTAACAATAAACCACAGGTCACTGTTTCAGATGCAGCATATTCGACCGAAGTAATTGAACCTTGTTCAAGGAGTTTTGCAATGCATGCACATATAACTCCAGAATAAAAAATAAAGTGGAGCCTAAAAACAGAATAGCGGACGAGTAATAGAAGCAATAATACAGATGACATTGCTTCATATCTATCGCCTAGAAATAAACTTCAATACGAAAGCAAAACCGGGACTCTGTCAAGCAGTTTCGTAGGCTGGAGAACTGCAATGAGTCAATAATGGAGACATTTACCTCCAAGTCGCTAGTTCCAAAACTGTCCTTAGCAGGTAATAGGACAGTAATGCACTGCACATGCGTAAAGAAAAAACAACAGAGAGACGTGTGGCTTCAGTAGCGTTATCTGTTCACCTGAAACGGTAGCCACGTGCCTTGCCATTTATGTAATGTACTGACTCAGAACCAGAAAGTCAAATACCAGTTCAATAAATGTAGTACCTGTTGTCAGTTTGGGGGCGTAGCTCAGATGGTAGAGCGCTCGCTTAGCATGTGAGAGGTACCGGGATCGATACCCGGCGCCTCCAAAATAATTTTTGTTTCTTCATGAAGATTTATTAAAGTTTCTGCACTTGAAATTGCTTTAAATTCTCTCTGTGGAGCTGCAATGGGAATGCACTGAGTTCGTCAATACGGTACTTTAAATTTGATGCAATATTCATGCAAATGCGGTCTTATTTACGGCACACGTGGAAAGTTTGGGACTATATAGTTTTCTGCGGTCAATTTTCCATATTTTTTTTGAGATAATGTATAGACCGATATTATATTACTTTCTCCTCAGAGTGTTGGAGTACATGACATGGATGCTATTTCTCTCTATCATGTATGTGTAGCAGAGAAAATTATTGCATTCCACTGAAAACAATGTGGTATAGGGTGGTGGTGGTGCTGTGTGTATATGTATATATGTGTGTTGTCTGAGAGAGAGAGAGAGAGAGAGAGAGAGAGAGAGAGAGAGAGAGAGAGAGAGAGAGCAAGAGTGAGTGGGTGAGCGAATGACTGAGTGAATAAGTGAGTGAATGAGTAAGTGAATGAGGGTTTCATAACGAATGGCAGGAATATTTTTATATTCAAAAGGAGAAGAAAATCGAATGATTGTTTAACAACCCTATGTATTTTTCGTGCAGCGAGGCTCCACGTGATTTGCAAATGGAGATCGTTCTTCTGCAAAATACTACGGCTTTTAAATGTTCCACAAAACAACATTGGGATTTATTTCATTCTTTGCCCTCTGACATGTTTCCTAGACTGCGAATGTTTGCCCCAAACCTGGTATGAGCTTTTGGGTCTAAGTGTATGTGCAAACAGAGCTTCTCCACATTGAACTATACTGGAAGTCTGTATCGCGATGTTATACTTGGTGGATCTTTTACGGTTATGCACTTCGACTTTGTCACCAAATGTTGACAGATTTCTTGAACGTAGGCAGTACAAAAGAAGGCACTAATGAACAAATGTTTATGCATAAGATTTTAAAGTGCTTTCGTAAATCAAACGTAACACAATGCACGTAGGGGTTAAAGAGAGGACAAATCCACATGGAAGGAGGTGAACCTCGCAAAGGTTGGACATCGCTGATCTAGAGTATGACCAGGGGCTAAAAGTATACCTCGCATCTCGACCTAACGCGCAACTTCAGTGTTACCACTACCAGGAGGAACGTATGAGGGGAAGGATCCACACATAGGACGCTATAGGCCACAGACAGGAGGGCCAACATGGACGCATCAACGATTCCAAGGTTGATGAGCCGGCCACAGCTCTGAGGTCTTCCTCTGGCGAAGCCGGGAAGAACTCACCCAATCAGAGGCCCTACTAACAAAAGTACTTTTTATTTTTATCCATTGGAAAAGCAATGATAGTTCCTACGTGCGCTAAAGGTAATATTATTGATAAGGATCAGAGAAAGTGAAAACGAGAATTCGGATAAACTGACATTCAAGTTCAACATCTTCCAATCATGTGGCATGATTATTATCATATAGAACAAGTTTTGTAGCCTTTTATGTCAATTTCTGGTGTGATGTGTTTCTTCAGAAACCACAAATTCAGTTTTGTAATGAAAAAAAAAAATTGTGTTTTTTTCCGTTAATAAAATAGTTGCTAAAATGTTTTAATCAAAAGATAGTATAGTGAAGAAGATAATCCTATTTTCCTTAATTAACAAACGCAATGGACAAATGTAAATTAATTACTTTAGAGTTCTCTGATCTGCATCCTATAAAAATTCAAAACTAAATTTTAAATAGCTTCTAAGCTAAACCATGTATAATAGGTGTTTCAATCTTCCTTTAAAGCACATTAATAAGCAACGGTGGACCGCCTCCGTAGCGCAGTTGGTAGCGCGCTTGCCTCTGGCGCGGAGGACCCGGGTTCGATCCCCGGTACCAGCATGGGGATTTTATCCCCTCTGGGAGGTCTGGCCCGGGATGCACTCAGCCTCGTTAGGTCCCGGGGGGACCAATTGAGGAGCTACGTGATGGAGAAGTAGCGGCCCCATGTCTAGAAGACCGCATAACTGGCCGGGAGGGCACGGGGCGCTGACCACGTCCCACCCTCCAGTACTGCACCTCACCAATGACACCTGTAGTGGGCAGAGGTGGGGGACGCAGCGGCGGGGCGGTAGGCCTTGGCCCCTTGTGGGCTGTTGCGCCGGAGTTTAGAAAATAAGCAAGCAATAGCTATTCTTAGGTGGTAGAGCACTCTCTTGGCATGTGAGATACCTTTTGGCGGCCCCCAAGCCTTTAAGCCCTGATAACTCCGAAACGATCACATAATTCAGGATTCGGGACAGAAGTTAACTGTTAAATGGGCAGCTGGCATTTCAACTTCGTAGAGTGATAAATGGTGGCGCCGTCGCTGAGTGGCTAGACTACTTGCGTGTTATCAAAGCGAGTCAGGTTCCAGGAGATCATTTATGTGAAATTATTCGTGGATAAAACGGCATCTGGAAGTAGTTTTACCAGATCTTCCGGATTCCTCCACCATTCATTCCAACATCTGCTCCATCATTACCTTTTAAAACCTAGGACATCTCCTCTATGCAGAGGTTACCCTCATCGCACGCCGACTCCCCCGATCGTAAGGCGACTATTTGACCTTTCAGGGACCTACCTTTCTATCATCCTTACCTTTTATTTTATCAATTTCACCCTCATTTCATACCATCTGCTTCCTCACTCTGACACCAGTTTTCGGGCTGATCGTCTATCCTGGCTACTTTTTCTGCTGCCGAGATTTTTCTGCTCTTTAGTATGACTACTGCCTTTTTTAGGGGACGCGTAAAGTCCTCCACATGAGAAGAGTAAACAGAGAAATAAGAAGATTAATAGGCTATCCGTTG
Organism: Tenodera sinensis; assembly: GCA_030765045.1. Classification (NCBI taxonomy): domain Eukaryota; kingdom Metazoa; phylum Arthropoda; class Insecta; order Mantodea; family Mantidae; genus Tenodera; species Tenodera sinensis. The sequence continues at coordinate 88,199,006 of CM060963.1, forward strand.
TATTTTAATTTCCACACTTATCTTGCAGTTCTTTGAGATGTTTCTTGCTCCCACATCAAGTTAGATGCTTCTTATTTTATAACTATTTTATGGGTATTTATTACAATGTAAGCTTTTAGTGTAATTTGAATTAAGTTGTGTACGAATTTTGTTTACATAGTTTGAAATAATTTTGAGATTATAGAATTTGGCCATTCAAGCTGAACGTTTTGTAAAATAAGAAGTTTTATCTTGTAGAGTTCAATGCTTCGCAAAGGAAAGGAAAACAAAAAGTCATCCCAAAAAGAGAACAGTTAAGATTTAAAAATGTTTGTATTTTATACCTGAAAGCTAAGGAATATTACCTTTTACTAATACACCTATGGTTGTTAGAGGAACTATTTGTATTACACAAAAAAGTTAGTTTCACGAGTTCACTGAAAAACATATTTTGATCTTACTGAGCTATTGGAGGAAATGTCCTCTGTATTACTTTTAAATTACAAATTTTGATTTGATTTAACTTTCCGGACCATAATTATAAGTAAGAAAATATTTTGTGGCGACTTAGGTTAGGAAAATATATTGGAAAGTTGAAATAACAGTTATATAGGTAATAATATTGGTTATAATATATAAACATTTCCACGCATAGTTGTTGATTTTGAAGAACCATTAAATGTCTCTACGCCTAGTTAAGTAGTTTAGGATAAAGTATGCATTATTTATTTATTTATTTATTTTTTTTTTTTTAATGGTGCAAAAGGTTGTCTTTTTTTTAAGTCTGCTAGCTGATGAAGTAGCACTCGCTAATAGGCAGCAGAAAGTGCAACACAAGTTAGTTGCATTAGTCTTGGTCTGCAAATATTTACATCAGGAAGTCTCATAGCCCATGTTATATTCATGTCAACTGGATGAATCGTTATTTTTATTTTTTGAAAATTGTGTCAATAAGCAGCATTACTCTCGAATGTTGTTTTAAAATTGTAGACAGTGCTACGTTCATGTTCAGCACTTGTTTTATAAAACAGCTTAAAGTTTTGCTTTAGAACACACAAAATAGGAACGGCTGGTAATGTTTATGTATTATATGTACCAAACTTATATCTCTACTCAAAACACACAGCAAAATACTTTCATATTACGACTCCTCTGCAGTTGGAAGATTAAACTGGTAAATCATAGCTGAACTTTTGTTGACTTTAACCGTATTTCCCTACTCCCTTTAAGGCGTATACATCAAATGAAATATCCTAAAAATGTTATACCCCTGGTGGGACTCGAACCCACAATCCCCGGTTTAGGAGACTGATGCCTTATCCATTAGGCCATAGATGCGTATGCGTAGATCAGAAGGAGATCTCAAATTCATGTAAGATAACATCCTCTATTGGCGACTTGCAATTCTATAAGTTACTGCATGTAGACCGTCTTTAAACATAATTTATATCAAGTACATATTTTAGACCGTAACCATTTTCGAGACATTTGTTTCCAATGATGTGAGTTTAGTAATATTTTTATAATAACTTTTCAATTTCTTGTGTTTGCAAAAAGTATGGAATGTTACAAAATATAGATCCCCTTTTAAAGATTTCACTTCAGCCTCCCATAATCTCTGTAACACTCACCTAAGTGTGTAATGAAAACATTTCTAAAAACCTTGTCTACATGGAGTAGTAATATAGAAAAATAAGTTCGTGGAACTTCAATTTGTAGACGATACAAAATAAACTTTGGTGGGTAGAAAAAGTCATGTGAATATACACAAACACCATTTTTCAGACTATGCAGCTCAAGCTGTTTAGTGCTAATTAGGTAGCAAAATAATTTTTGTGGCGCACTGATTCTATCGTGACTAATTAAACCTCAACTGTTACCAACTTCTGGAAGTATCTGATTTATGCACACTTTTAAGTTCGTAAGCAGGAACAAATTAACTCGTATATGGGTGTAATGCACTTTAAGGTTTAGAAATACTAAACTGAAAGTGTTGTGATGGTGCGGTAGTATTTGAGTGCATTCTCCAGCTTAAAGTGGAATAAAGGAAAGTAGTAATATAACGTTGTGCTTCAGAACCTTTGCAGTTTTGATGATGATTATTGTTATTATTATTATTATTATTATTATTATTATTATTATTATTATTATTATTATTATTATTATTATTATTATTATTATTATTATTATTATTATTATTATTATTATTATTATTATTATTATTATTATTATTATTATTATTATTATTATTAATTATTATTATTATTATTATTATTATTATTATTAATTATTATTATTATTATTATTATTATTATTATTATTATTATTATTATTATTATTATTATTACTACTACTACTACTACTACTACTACTACTACTACTACTACTACTACTACTACTACTACTACTACTACTACTACTACTACTACTACTACTACTACTACTACTACTACTACTACTATTTCGAATTTCGAAAATATTCATCATCAGCATCATCTTCGGGCATTAGAAGAAAAAGTTTGGTTCGTGTTAGCTACAAAATCAGCAAACACATTGCGTCTGCTTCAAAACCATTCATGGATGGAAAATTTGTTAAAATCTGTCTTATTACTGCTGCAGAAGTAATATGCCCGGAGCTTGTTAATGCGTCTCAATGTATAAGTCTGTTGTGGAACGGATATCAGAAATGGGAGATAATTTGCAGGAACAACTAATAGGAAGAATGAACACATTTACTTATTCATTAACTCTTGATGAGACTACGGACCACAAAGACACAACGCAGCTGGCTATATTCATTAGGGGCAAACATCTAGATTGCAGTTTTTTAAGATCTCGATGCTGTTTCATTAAAAGACCGACTCGAGAACAAGATATTTTTGATGGTGTAATAAAAACTATTGCTAAATTTAAACTTGCATGGAACAAATTAAACTGCATAGCACCTAGTATGACGGGACAACAAATTGGGCTTTCAGGGACAGTACGAAGATTTCTGACTCAGGAAGATCAATTCATGCATTGTCTTATTCATCATCTAAACCTTTGTGCTCGGTCTGCTACTGTAAAGAATGTTATGACAGCCGTTATAAGAATAGTCAATATTTTCCGCTCACGTGCTTTACATCATCGACAGTTCCAACAATTTCTTGAAGATGTGAACTCTGATTTTTCGGACGTTTCGTAATACTGTCAAGTAAGGTGGCTCTGTCGTGGTAATATACTGACTAGGTTCTTTAATCTTCAAAGTGAAAAAAGAAATTCTTAGAAAACCGCAATTTACAAACTTCAGAACTGTATAGTGAAGACTGGATTTGTGATTTGGCGTTCTTGGTGGATTTGACTTCCTATCTCAATTCCCTTAGTTTGAAATTACAAGGTAAGGACAGACTCATAATCAACATGTTATGGAGAAGCTTGAATTATGGATAACACAAGTTGATAATGAGGATGTGCATATTTTCTTCGTGTTAGTTAAGATAAACATTTGTCCAAATTATCTTATTCCTCATTTCCTTGTAGGTGCAAGGGGAATAGTAGAATACAGTAGGCTTTGAGTGATGGTCAAATCTTTTAAAGCTTTGAGATTCCGTTCTGTTTGCACGTTTAACATACAAAAAATGAACAACGATGTTGCTTAAGTTTTCCGAAACTGGCACAAATAACAAGGGATATCTACGAAATGGTCCATTCTACAAAAAGTTTATTCGGACATAAATTGTGTGTTTTAGCGAGATCTACATTTTTTGTATAGTACGATTTTGTCTATCTCTTACGAGATATTCATCCAGCGTAAACAGGACTACCTAGGCTATAGTCAGTAAATTCAAAAGATACATTTCATTTATCATAAATATATCTTAAACATATGACATTTTAATCAAAATCTTAGAGCTATATTCAAGAAAATCAATATTTCCGAAAAATTTTCCATGTAAAGGGTAGTTTATGGTGGGGCTATTTTCTTCAAAATTTTCCTGTCGTATCCTTGAAAGACATTGAAGTTAAATACCAACTTTGGCTTTTAACCGAGTTTTCGTTAGAGTTATGCTGTCCAGAGATTGACAGACATTTTTCTAAAAATGCTTTTCTTGGATTCAGGGGGCCTCAAAACATTTATTTCCGGTGAAATCTCGACATTGAATTTTTGGGTGGAATACAGTACTTCCTCTACATACCAGTACAGAAGGAAACAAAACAGAGATATGTGTGGCTTCGGTAATGCTCACCTCAAGCGGGTGGTAAAACCGCAGGTCTTGCCAATTACATAATACACTGACCCAGAACCTGAAAGGGGACTACTGGTTGAACAAGTGTGGACATTATTCTCAGATTGGGGGCGTAGCTCAGATGGTAGAGCGCTCGCTTAGCATGTGAGAGGTACCGGGATCGATACCCGGCGCCTCCAAAGCAAATTTTGTTCTTCCATTAGGTTAAATAATGGTTTCTTAATTGAAATTGCTTTGAAAAATCTGTACACAGCTACTATGAGCAAAGTAAAAAATTGACGGATTCCGTGAATGCGAGATACTTGAAATTCTAGATTCAGCATTGTGCAAATTCAGTCATATTTACTGGACATCCAGAAGTTTGGGGTAAACGGATCACAAGTAATTTATTCCACTGAAAACAATGTGATACCGATATTTCAACGGTAGTAGGCATTTTGAGAAATTCAAATAAATTAAAATGTTTGCATGTCTGCGTGTGTGTTCGAGCAGAATTACCCAAATACAAATGCTTTATAAATACCGAAGACAGCTGTTTTTCATTTTCTCAAAAATAGCTGCGTATATTTTAATATATTTACAGGAATAATGAAGTGAACATATTGAATTTTCTGTCAATAATCCATGAAACCGTTTTTATTCTTATTTTTACATTATATGCTTATTTTGATAATCTTGTTCATATGGAAAATCATAAGAGATAAACTACAATATATTTTATTGAGAAAAAATGTAGAGTCCAATTTGTACAATCTCGTTTTTGCAAGTTATTGAGTCGATAACAATTTGAGTGTTTGCTCAGCATGATTTTGAATTGTCATAAAAGAGTGTTACTTGGGTAAAGCCCATAGCGGAAAAATAGTAGCCTCTAATTTGTGAAAACGCAGATGTGATCGGAATATTTATAATTAATAATAATAATAATAATAATAATAATAATAATAATAATAATAATAATAATAATAATAATAATAATAATAATAATAATAATAATAATGATGATGATGATGATGATGATGATGATGATGATGATAATGATGATAATAATGATGATGATAATAATAATAATAATAATAATAATAATAATAATAATAATAATAATAATAATAATAATAATACTAATAATAATAATAATACTAATAATAATAATAATAATAATAATAATAATAATAATAATAATAATAATAATAATAATAATAATAATAATAATAATAATAATAATAATAATAATAATAATAATAATAATAATAATAATAATAATAATAATAATAATAATAATAACAGCAACAATAATAAAACTATTCAAAAATTTCCTGCTATATTCAGTACGAATGAACTTTCCTTGTAGGATTCTTCATTATTTTCAGCAATCATGAAAGTAGCAAGTCTGTTATTTAAATCTTTATTGCGTAGTTTTATAGAAACGTTATGTACAAATGCTGTATTCCATAAATACGCAGCATATGGATATAGTTTTTCAAATGGTTTTGTAGAGTTGTTGAACGTAACAGCAAGAATCAAAACAATTTGAACAAAAAGAACCTTATTGCCTGTTTTCAACACAATGTGCAAGTTGGAGGAGTATGGATAATGCACTGAACAAATTCCGAAGCTTAAGTGGGACTCCGTTCAAGCTCTCAGATCCTGCATCAATATTACAACTCCTGGATTTTTTTTATGATGACTCCGATAAGGCGATTTCGAGAATTCTGGAGTTCTTAGGAATTTGGAAACCTTTTAAGGTGCAAGGACTTGTCTGCGCAGAAATTACTACAAGTGTGAGACATCCTGTGTTCATGGACAGGAGCGAAGTATGAATCACACACCGGTGAATATTTAGGGTAACTAAGCGTATATGATATTTCAGACATCAACACATACTTGGCCATGGACAGCAGCGCGGATATCTTTGGCACTTGCCTTTGTAAACGTGACACGTAACGCAATGTGCGAAAGCTACTTTGCAGTTCCTCTGGTAGCTCAGTTGGTAGAGCGGTGGACTGTAGTGGTACCTCTTAAGTCAGAAATCCATAGGTCGCTGGTTCAAATCCGGCCCGGAGGAGAAAATTTTATGTAATGGATTCTTTATCGTTGTTCGTTTTTTCTTAGAAACAAATACATTTTGTGTTCGGTGCTGAAATATGTCGATTATACTAAGCATTCCGTAAAATTCCACAATATATAACAAGTCGTGAGGTTTGCAAATCCTTGATAACAAAACCGGATGAAATGTGAATTAAAGTGCACATTGCACCAAAATTCGTTAGTAACAAAACAGATAGAACAGGAACGTGTCTATACAACTAATATGATGTCATGTCACATTTCAGGCAAACAACTATCATACATAGAGTAACTGCAGACAAATAACGAGCATGTTAAAGCAACGATAAACTAACTAAAGAGGATAAACCATTTGATTCACAAACTGGTATTTTGGAAAGAAATTACAATTGTAAGTTTACCGATCACGTTTTGAAAAATATAATAAGCAATTATGATTGACTAAAAGATTTCTTTGGTAACTATAAGTAGACAAGTACCCTTACACCGTGACCTAAAGTAGCCAATGAAATGATCATGGCTTCAGAGAACGATGAATATTGTGAAAGACCGTAAGTGCAGCGAGATTTCCTTTTGCGCGGTTAGACCTTGAGCAACAGAACGGAGACAGAAAGATCTGTAAAGACATAAGGAGTTACACGCGCTTCCGTATGTCAGCCCCTGTGGCCTAATGGATAAGGCATCGGTCTCCTAAACCGGGGATTGTGGGTTCGAGTCCCACCAGGGGTACTAACATTTTAGGTCCTTTCTCTTATTACCATTAAACGTAACAGACCTTGTGGTAATACGCTACTGGGCGATTAAGTGGCAAAATAGGATATTTAAATATTTCAAAGTTACTTAGTGGTAAACCGTAAGAGATGGACCAAATCGTACTATACAACAGTGTAGATCTTATTAAAACACAATTTGTGTAAGAATGGCTTGTTTTTTGTGTAGTGAACCATTTCAGAGATACCTACTCCATGATTTTTTGTGTTTGTTTTGGAAAACCACTTTCGTCAATTGGAAGCTCGTTATTCATTTTTACTTTTGCATAGCAAAGTAGAGGAAGTATTGTATTCCACCCAAAAATTCGATATCAACATTTCACCGGAAATATATGTTTTGAGGCTCTCTGATTAAAACAAAAAAAAAACAAAAAAAAAAAAAACAAAAAAAAAAAAAAAGAAAAAATGTCCGTGTGTGTGTGTGTCTGTGTCTGGGTGTGTGTCTGGGTGTGTGTCTGTGTTTAAGTGTCTGTCAGCCTGTAGACAGCATAACTCAAAAACGAAAAGTCGGTTGGAATTCAAAGCTGACATTTAAAGTTACTGTCCTTCAAGGATTCGACATAAAGATTTTAAAGAAAATTACTCCACCCTAAATTACTCCTTACATGGAAAAATTTTCGAGAATTTTTATTTTCTTGAAAATAGCTCTAATGATTTTGATTAAAATGCCATATGTTTCAGATATTTTTATGGCAAATGAAATTCATATCTTGAATTTTCTGGCTGTAGCCCATGTAGTCCTATTTGCTTTGGATGACTTTTGCATAACTGGTAAATCGTAAGAGATAGACCAAATCTTAGTGTACAAAAATGTAGATCTTGCTAAAATATACAATTTATGTCCATTTTTTTAGAGTGAATCATTTTTGAGATCTGCCGTGTTATTTGGAAGAGGTTTGGAGAACATACTTCTGTTAATTAGGACGTAGTTGTTAATTTTTTATGTGTTTACCGTGCAGAGAGAACGGAAGTTGAAAGCTTTAAAAAATAAAATAATTTCCGCAAATGCTATCTGAACACGAAGATATAGGAATAAGAGTTTGTAAGAATGGTTAGAGAAAGTCATATGAGTGCAACGCATATTTTTATAACATAGGAATAGGAGAAATACGGAAGGGATTCGGCACTAAAGCTGTACACATTGTACTATCTTTCACAAAAGTAAATACCCACCTTCAGCTAAACCTGCGCGAAGGGTCACCTAATTCTCAGGCGTTTTTCCATAGATGGTATAAGAATTAAATTAGTCATGTGCCTCCCTTGCTGTTTAGAGGACATGGCAGCCATGTCACCTCGCAACTCACTCACCTCACAGTTTCAAACAGCAATATTTCAGCGATCCTTCTACATTAACTGGCAAACATTGCAAATTTAACTTCAGTACACCTGCAGAAAATGTGTTCTTATGGTGTTTTATTAAATTTTGGACTACAACTAACATGATTCCAGTGTTGGGTGCTACACTTAGAGAAGTAATTTTAATCAGTGAGAAGCAGTTCGTATGCTGCCCATGGCGAAATTGGCTAAGGCCTGTGGGTTCAAATCGATAGTGATGTGCTAATATTAGTTCGAATCTCACTCAACAAAATTTTTTTATTTCTCTTTTCCTTGTTTCTTACTTAACGGGAACATCATTATTTATATAACCCGTGTGAAATATAACATTATGCAAACTAATGAAATCTATTTCTTTATATATTTTTATTCCGCATACCATTGTAACTTTCCCGCCATCCTATGAATGCTACAGCAAGACTGCAATTATTTTAAAACTGAATGCTTTATAAGATATTAATTGCAATTGCTGAAAATAAAGTGGGGAACACGCCTACCTCAACTGTCAATCATGCCTCTCGAAATTAATATTTCCCTTTAAATATTCACATTCAAAGGCACGTCTATAAATTTCGTAGACTATCACCGTATTAAAATATATAAGTGCGTAATAGTGCAAAATACGGTTTTAATGGTCATAAAATGCATTGTTACAAGATCTGGATGCCAGGGAATAATGTAATTACTGATACATTAAACAGAACAGAATGCAGTTGTGGATTACTTCAGCGCAAGCAACCTTTGCACCTAGTAAGATTGCCATGTCGTTTATTTCCAAGTACTACACAATGTTGTCATGTCCCCATTAACTAAACTCAATTTCTAGCAGTGTATCTTCATCCGATTCTTCATTCCTGATAAAAAGCTGTAGAGAATTAAGCAGGTTTGTTAATTTTGTACTTCAGAAAATAAACATGCGAAAGGCGGGAATCGAACCTCCGGCAGCTAGAAGTTGTGAAAGCCTAAGATTATACATCTTCTATTAGTGTTTTATTTAATTCTTCCGCTTTCAATTGTTGTATTTGAACCAACACTTATTTCAGTAATAAGAAACGTTTATTGTGTACGTAACTTACTTGAACATTATTCTGTAGTAAACCAGTTTAAGACAACCAACAGTAAAATTGTTATTTTTTCGTCTTGAATGTCAATAAAAGTTAAATCTAAATAGATTACAGCATGTAGTGAATACTATAGCAATTCACGTGTTAAGTGGTTTATTAACACGAAAAACAGTGCATCATTTATTAATAGTTCATTAGGAAATAACAAGAATGTTTGCAAATAGTATGTTCATAAGCTGCGGCATATAACATTTTATTTAACAAGTCGAATAGTAAGCGACATATACTTACGCGTGAATTAGCAGGCTTTTGGACGTGGGTAATTAAGTTGTCACAGATATGTTTTACAGGAGCAGGTGAGTTAAGGTTTATCTCGAGCTTCCTAGCATTAGATTCCACCGTCACGAGAAATGCACATACTTAAATTGCAAAACGTGGGAACTTTGTGCACAGAGCAATCGTTACACATAAAATCTGTAATATCACAGAACTCTCTGTTTCAGTATATGCAAGTGCACACAAAGACATCTGTACAACGTTGAAGCTGCGCTGCAACTGTATAGTTATGTGGTCTACATACTGGTCAACCGCCCCTCAGGTTCATGACAGCGACAGTGCATCCCTCGCACATCCAGCTCCTCTGGTAGCTCAGTTGGTAGAGCGGAGGACTAACATGATCAGAAACCCATAGCTTGCTGGTTCAAATCCGGCCCGGAGGAAGAAATTTCATTTAACACCTACATTGTTGCAATAGATTCTTTATGTATGATGTTGACTGTTTCCTGGAAACAGGTACATTTTGCCTTCAGAGCTGCAATAATTAGATAATTCCTGTTCATTTACCTAAAAACTGCAACATCCTAAAAGCTTTACAGCAAGTATTTAATAACATTCAGTGGCACAACGTGATTTGTAAAATGTTGGGAAGTAGGCGTTCTTAGGGACTTCCAGGTCTTCACCAGTCCGGTCTATTGGTTTCTGAGCTCCCCGACAGGTGTCTGACCTTAGGCACAGGCTTTTAAGTCCTATAGAAGCTGAGGGTAATCAGATAAAGAGAAGAGTTTAGAACTTAGAAGAAATATCTGTTATAAACACAGACTTAAAATTAAATGCATGCTGCTTATTTATTACGTCAAAAAACGCAGAGCAACATCTGAATGTTGTGTGCTGGTACTTTAATTGGTATTGAATGACACGAGGGAGCATCGTGTATTATTATTATGATGATGATGATAATAATGATACTAATGATAATGATAAAATAATAATAATAATAATAATAATAATAATAATAATAATAATAATAATAATAATAATAATAATAATAATAATAATAATAATAATAATAATAATAATAATAATAATAATAATAACAATGTATTCATTTAATGACGGTGGTGTTCTATATCTAAGGCTTCTAGCTGGCGCCGATGTGCCGGAATTTCGACCTTCAAGAGTTCTTTAACGCATAAAAAGTCTACCCTGTTACGTTTGATCACAACTAAAATTCCCGGGTCGAACCTGCAACCTCGGGAACTGAAAACAAGCGCTTAGCCAAATGCGCCACCAAGGGCGACGAGAGCATCGAAAGGTTGAATCTGTGCTACTAATGCTAATAACATATCGATAGTATTACTAATACTATAATTTAAGTTTCTTTTGCACGATGCAGTTTGCTTCACATTTGCTTTCTGAATGTTATACATAACGTTCAGGAATAGAATACAGTTAATGAACAGAGGGAAGATCATGCATCATCCTTTATCTTATTTTTCCTTTTATTTTTGCATATTTTTTTCATGGTTCTGAAAATATTGTATTACGCCACCCTCCCAAAATTACGAGTCTTGAGCCGCCACTGCTCTTAAACATCTTCTGAAGCGTGTTGCTGCATGCTTGATATCATTTTATACATGTTTAGACACCAGACAAGTTTGACCGTCGTGTAAAAATAACCTCTACGCAATTCCACTTAAAGAATTATGTTTCTATTCTGGCAAAGTTATCCATGTGTAAATATATGCGATTACTAAATATAATTAATTTTTGTAAAAATAAAGCACATTTGTGCTATCTGCAGAAATTTTAATGATATGTACATTACCTATACATATTTACATTCACATGATTTTCTATACCCACCAAAGTTTATTTTGTCTCGTGTGCAAGTTGATCTTCCAATAACTTATTTTTCTACATACCTACTTCTAGTAGATAAGATTTTAAGAAATGTTTTTTACAACACATAGGTAGATGTACCAGTAGGAGGGGGGACTTCGGAACTCCAACCTCATAGATGCTTTGTATCTGTGCCCCGAAGGGGTGCCTCCGGATGGGAGGGATGAGGCGATTGTGGGTTCGAGTCCCACCACGGGTACTAATGTTTTAGGGCTTTTCTCTTGTAACAATGGCACATAACAATCGTTGTAGTAATACGCTGCTGAACGTATAAGTCGCATAACAGGATATTTAAATGTTTCAAAGTTACATAAAGTGTACTACAGGGAAAGACAGCCACATTGATATATGTGTATGTTGAAAACACTGACGCAGCTATTCACATGTTTTTGTCTGCCTATTATCGTTCACTTTATGTATCATCTACAAAACATTCATACAAAAGCTTATTTTTCTATCCGTATTCTGCGTTTGCAGAAATGATGTAAATCCTTTTTTCCTGTATTTACAGGTGTGTACAGGAAATCGACGAAACAGTTAAACATTTAAAGCCTAATCGTTATACGCTTACTATGAAATTACGCTCTATGAATGACATCACATAGAACAAAAATATAGTGATTTAACTCCTTAAGGCGTACGAAGAAGTGTGATAAACTCAAATCAAGGGAAATGGTTCTCGGAAATAGTTAAGCCAAAGAAAAAGTCATTAATTATATCTTTTAGCGAGGTCTACAATTTTGGTGTCACAAGTGTTTATTTCTTATGGTACATTAATTATAATGTTTAACAGTCTTCTCCAATTTTTTAAACAGTGTAGGATAATAAGTGAATTCCTTATACTCTATGTTTTGTTTCTGAGAAATATGCTTCAAAGTTGAATTTATACTTATGCAGAGTCTCTTGTAAGTTTTTAAAAAAATATGATAAATCAATTGTGGTTGTAAACCATCGTCAATGGCGATTTGGTAAATGTGTTGTAATTCACAATTAATTCGCAATTAAGCTCTTAACAATTCAGAGGTACATTAAATAACCTATTAATCAAGCTGCATGTGTATGTGAAACAGGACTGAAATGGTTGTTTTTTAACATAATTGTCAATAAGACTAGGTTTCCTATAAATCCGAAATAAAATAAAATAAAAAAAGATTGTCTTATCTGTTCACTTCAGGTGGTAGTCACGCGCTTTGCCAGTTATGTAATGTGCCGAATCAGAACCAGAAAGTTAAGTAATAGTTCCATAAGTATGGTGGTTATTGTCAGTTTGGGGGCGTAGCTCAGATGGTAGAGCGCTCGCTTAGCATGTGAGAGGTACCGGGATCGATACCCGGCGCCTCCAAAGTAATTTTTGTCTTTCCATGAAGATCTATTATGGTTTTTGTGCTTGAAATTGATTTGAATACTGCGTGCGGAGCTACTATAAACAAAATAAAGAATGGGCTGAGTCCGTCAATGCGAAGTTTAAATTATTGATGCAATATACGTGATTTTTAATATAGTCCTACAATATAATATAATGAATTTCACCATAGAATGTTAGGGTATCTGCCTATACCTATACCAGAAAAAGCAAGATGTTAGTTTCACTCTAAATAATATGGTATAGGATGCTGCTGTATATGTGTATGTGTGTGAGTATAACCAGGAAACAAAAGGAATACTTCGTATCTCGGCCAAACTTGGAACTTTAGTGCTTATCACTACCGGGACGAATACGTGAGCTACCACAGGCAGGTGGGCCACATAGATGCGCAAAGGTCCCTAACGATATCACGCTGCCAACATCGGTGAGAAGGCTTCCCTCTGGCGGAATCAGGAAGAACTCGACCTAGCTGTGGCCCTACTGACAAAGTATCCATTATTTTTAAGCAATAGAACAGCACTAAAACAGCAAATTAGTAATTGCTTGGAACTCTATACTATAGAAAAACAGTAGACAAAATGAAAAAAAAATGAATACAGATGAATACCAAGCTTAGTGCTCAAGTTCAACATCTTCCAATCATATGGCATGATTATTACAGGTAAAACTTATTGTAGCTTTCTATGAGAATTTCTGGTACTCCCATCTTTTCTCACAGTTCTTTTCTTCAGTTTCATGCTGAAAGACAATATATAACTTAAAACATGCAGCGGCTATGTGACGGCGTTCTCAGGTCGCTGCAAGTTTTAAGCTATAGAACCTCAATAATTGAAAACAAACTCTGTTAACCGGATGTCTGCACTTCAAAACTAGCCTGGACCCATTTGCCTCTATGACGATTGTACAAATTTTCCTCATTTCTCATAACCGGCAATTGTGGAAGCTGTTCCTTAAACATGGAACGTTTAATGCCAACTTTCTTTCCAAATTATCGTTTAATAGGAGAAGTCGCCTAATCCTTGAGGTGTTGATGATGATGAACTATCGTCAGTGTGCACCACCTGTGGACAAATGCAATATATATGTTGAATGTGATAAATGCATGTTTGAACTTTATTTGCAGGCCGGGGCCGACAAATTTTTTCAAATAAAAGCCCGAGTCTAGTTCTAGGGCTTGGCTCTAGTTCAAACAGACCTCTAAGTGAGCAAGTAAAAGTGAAGGAAACCAACATTGTTATCATGCAGTCGCCCCCTTACCTTCCGTAAGCCCGGCTAGCTCAGTCGGTAGAGCATGAGACTCTTAATCTCAGGGTCGTGGGTTCGAGCCCCACGTTGGGCGACTCTTTTTTTATTCCTATTTAGAAAAGTACTTTGATGGCTATTATCATTATCGCTCACTGTCATCGGTTGCTTTCATAATAACCTAGTGGAGAAAAAGGAATAAGGCTCAATTAGGAATTATTTGTAATTTTCTGGCAGTTTGTTTTTTGAAAAATCAAGAGAAAATAGATACACAAGGCATGCATGGGGATGTAGCTCAGTGGTAGAGCGTTCGCTTTGCATGTGAAAGGCCCCGGGTTCGATCCCCGGCATCTCCACTAGCCTTTTTTTTTTCCATGCAAAGTTCTCCCTACTTTACTGATTTATTCAGTATATTCTATAGCATGTTTCGTTTATCCTATTTAGTTTTGGCAAACATATACGGACATCTTACACTCCAAGTACGTTATGGTGTAAATAAGTGTACTTAATATTTTTATTTTTTTAATAAATTTAGTAACGGTAATAGAACATGTTTTTGAAAATGTCATATACTAAAATCAGTCTTTACTCAATTGTTCTGATAAGCTGCACTTTTAACGTCCCTTGTTACTGTATACGGCGCCACAAACGCCACATAGTATGAAATGATAATTATTTGGGAAAGGAACTGGTAAGGAAACGTTCCAGCCATGAAAAAACCGGCAAGGGATTTGCCATTTACAAAGACTGATAAAACCTCATACAGAGAGGACAGTCCGGTCCCGGCTGGTTTTGAACCACGTATCTCTCGCTTAGGATATTTGCTTTCATTCATTTGCTCCTAAAGCTTAAAGTTTGTAATTGTCTGTGCGCATATTATATGTTTTGGTACATAACACAGGTGTTAGCTTGTTCTAATTCTACATAAAACAAATAAATTACTAAGTATAAATGAATATTAGCGTGCTAAATCAGAAAGTGTGAAAATGCCGTTTATATAACAAATTATATCCTATAATAATATTGTAATGAGAACATATAGAAGTTGTAGTTGAAATGTCTTGTCAATTTCTGTTACGTCTCTCTTGAAAGGAATGTTACTTTAACTCAGACACCATGTGTTCAGGTTGGATTTAGGGCAGTGGCCAGCAAGTGACCTTGACTTCATTTGGTATTTATCTCCTTCCTAACTAAGGGAACAGTCTGATCAGAACAAATACTCTGTTTTTCAAAACTTGATAACCCTACACCACTCCTCTACCTATTGTGGCGTTAAAAGTGGATGCATAGCACTTGGGCACATTAGCATTTGGTCGTATTAGCATTTGGGCACATTAGCATTTGGGCACATTAGCATTTTGGGCACAGATATAATAAATAGGTATGTGCCAGGGATTTGATGTCTTTCGATTTAATTGTGAAGGTCATTTTCAGGTAGTCTGCCCTTAAGGTAAGCGGAGAGGAGGGGATGGTTGTTTTTCGGCGTTATAAACGTCATTTTATTGTTTTAAAGTCACTTTCAATTTGTAACTCGGAAAGATAATTTGATTTTTTCCGTTGCTGACATGGAACTCATAGAAACAGGGAAGGGAGGGTAAACCTTGTGCACTAAATGGATATCGATACAGAGTAGGAAGAGTCAACAAGGAAAACCTTACTTTTTGGAGATGTGTAAATAGTATAAAGTTTAAGTGCTCAGGAAGAATAACCAGCAGTAACAACGGTGCTTTGAAAGAAATGCCGCATATCGCTTGTTGTGTGCCGGACGTTGCTGCCACTGAAGTTCAGAAGCGCATATCCAATGCAAGAAAGAGAGCAAGAGAAGAAATTACTTCAATATCTGCTATTTATACGGAAGTAATGGATTCGTTATTTAACCACAGATATGAACCGGTGACGGAAAAATGCCTTGTCAAAATGTGTGTAAAATTAACCTATACCGATTTAGGAGAAAATCACAAGGTGTGCAGAAACAGCCAGAAAGTACTGAAAACATCATTTTACCACCCGATTTGTTAAAGGTGAACGATGTGGCACGTTTCTTTTAGCTGACGATTTCTCTGCGCCACAAGAAAGGATTTTGGTGTTTGCGAGCACTAAAGGAGTTACTGCACTAAAGAAAAGCACACTTTTTTTATGGATGGTACAAACAATATAGCCAAATATACACCATTCACGCCGATCTTGGAAGTACAAGTGACGAAACGAATGTTGTGCCGGTGTACACGCTCTATTTCAAACTAAGAAAAAAGAGATTAACAAGAGGCTGTTCAACACAATTAAAGAGAAGATTCCAAGGATGTATCTGAAGATTTTGAACCTGCCGCTATACAAGCTCTGAGCCTGGTTTTCCAAATATACAAATATACAACTATCATTTCAATAAAAAATTAGGAATGACACGTGATTACGTTCAAAATGAGAAAATCAGACTTCACATTAGGACGTGTTCTGCATTAGCTCTTCTTCCGCTTAACAAAGTTGACGATGGGTGGCTCATTATCAGGGAAAGGATTTATATGTAAATACATATTTACTTATAAAGCTAATATCATTTATATTTTGCATTGCCATTATGTTTCACAATGTGTAGAGTTGAAAACTGCTATTTTTATTTTCCACATTTCTGCATATTTTACAATTTAGTACATATTTTAATTATTTCTATATATTGTCCATATTTCATATAAAACAGCCTATCGTAACAATAAAATAAAATAAAAGAAAATAAAATAAAATTCCATTAAAATACATTTCAACAATGAACATTCAACATTCCTTTCAAATCAGAGCTATTTGAAAATTAACGATCCTCAAAAACCTCAACGGTCCTCAACGTTAGGAAAGAAAGTCAGACAGTGTATTACGCGTCAGAATACTGTCGCGCACCCATTGTTGCGACTGGGGGCCGAACTGCACAAAGAGACAGATGGTACAGCGCGGAGATAAAGGGCTTGCCGAAACACATAAAGATAGTTAACTGGAAGGTGCAGCGCGGAGATAAAAAGCTTGCCGAAACAGATAAAGATAGTTAACTGGAAGGTTCTAGTGCCGTCTTGTTTGTTACACGACAATACAGGTAATTTCTCGAACAGTGAGCGGAGCTATAAAAGAAGCTGCGAATCGTCGGCTGTTATGTTACGTTATCTTGCTGCCAAGGGCTGCAAATTGGACTTTTAATTCTACGAACCCACAAAGTCACAATACACATCGGTGAAGTTCATTCTATGAAGATGGTAAAGATGTCAAAGGTATCACGTTCAGACACTTTAAAATTAAAAAGTTACATTTCAGAATTTAAAGATGATGGTTTATCAGCAGATAATAAAATATGATTTTGTATTTCAGTCAGTGTGCAGTATCTTCTACCCAAAAGTTCCTGTGCAACAACATACTCAAACCAGTATCTAAACATCATATTCAAGACGTTCTCGGGCTTCTAGCCAGGTGTAGTGATGTATAGCCATCGACGTTTCGGGAGTGCACATCTCTCCCATCATCAGGATGATGAATGACTAGTGAATGACTAATGAATCACTACACCTGGCTAGAAGCCCGAGAACATCTTGAATATCTTCGTCGCCAGGAAAGCTTCAAATCATATTTTAGTAAACATCAGTATAACAACGAAACTCCAAGCACAGACAATTGTTTTTAACAGAACCAACAACATCGGTTCTTCAATTTCACGATGTCTGCTGGGGATAATTCCAACTTCACCTTCACTGTTGAATCACTATTCATCACAGCAACAACCTTTCCCAGCTCTTTATATCCAGGGTTTTTTTTTAAAGAATTGTTACTTCTGCTGATGTTGAACGCAGTTTCAGTCAGTATAAATCCCTCCTCAGAGACAATAGAAGAAGATTCATTTCTCAGAACTTGAAAGAAATGTTTTTAACCCATTGCTATTATAACAGATAATAGAAATTGTGTTTTGTTTGAAGTTCACATAATAATTTGAAGAAAAGATATGTCCATTATTATATTCTTTGGTTAGTTTTATTAAAATATATCAATATTTAGCATTGATAGTCATCTGTTTTATAATTATAAGTCCATATTAAATTCCATATTTTGGTAAAAATAACTGCATATATATTTACATATTTCATACATTTATAGTCCATATAATTCCTTTCCTTGCTCATTATACAAGAAAACTCACCAGAAAATGAGAATTAAGTTTATTCTACGACTACTTTGCGGAACAGTGGCTGGATAATCCTTCAATACCAAGAGAAATATGGAACTGCCGCGGAAAATGTCACAGAACCTGTCGAAGGATTGAATCACCGGTTCAACGAAATCGTGCAAAGACCACATCCTAACATACTTGCGCTAGATAAGGCTTTGAAGGCTGATGCAGAGTATCGGGGATTCCTTTTTGACAGAATGGAACTGAACCTGGAGGGAAATAACGAAGAAAGTCTGCAATTACACTTGACAAGAGGATTGCTAATAGCTTGAAAGATCCTGAGGAAATCAGAGATCTAAGAAAATGTCTCAGAATTCTTGCTTATGTGAATAAATTAAATTGATTGATGACAAATTTCATTTTATACGAATGAACTTATGTAATGAAGAAATATGACCAATTCTTATTGAATGAGCTTGTAAATAAATTAGAATATACATATGGACGAAGATAAAACAAAACAAATTGGCGAGTTGTAACAGAACGAAAATATTTCATTAATTATCATAATTTATTAGTAATAACAAAAATAGATATTTTTGAGGTGAAATCGCCTCCAAGTGGTGTGCCCAGGAAACAGTATGCTTTAAATACGCAAAGCTAGCTAAGAATAGCTTAAAACATTTTTCAACAAAATAATAAACAAGACCATGAGCAATGAACACTTATGTGCATCCCTTAATACCCAATGCCTGAAACCGTTTTGTTACCTGCTTGACCCATGTGCCCAAATGCTACTCGTTTTGCCTTGTGCCCAAATGCTAACGTCCACAACTGCTACAGATTCTTAAAATTTTATAAGAAAACAACGACTGTTCCGCAGTAACGCTCAAATAGCACTACATATTCTAACAATGTGAGTAAAGATTCATTTTGGTAATACATTTTACAAAAAACATTTTCTATTCCATACGATGAAATAAATAGTTTCCCATACTTCAGCAGGTACTCAAGAACTTCTGTTTTTACCAACCTTATTTGTTAAAAAGTACATTAGGTTTATTCCATAATGTACTTGGAAAATGTGATACTTGTATATTTTTACCGAAACAGAAATAAGCAGTAAGAGAAAAAAAAAAAAAATATAATGGAGATGCCGGGGATCGAACCCGGGGCCTTTCACATGCAAAGCGAACGCTCTACCCCTGAGCTACATCCCCGCCCTAGTTAGAGTTTTATTATCTTTCTTTTCAAACAAGGGCAACTTGAAAAATACCTGTCAAAGGAATATCCTTCATAATAATTATTAATATTCTTGATTATAGTTAAATTAATTGTTAAGTATAATTTCTTTTTATTTTTATTCGTGTTTACTTTCCGTAAACATGAAACATGTTTTCTCATTTGTTTATATTCTCCAATATGGTGTGAGCGATATTAATTAAATTCCTGCATGACAAATGGAATATATAGGTTGAGTGATGAATGCATGTTTGAACTTCATTTGCAAGGCCGAGCCCCACAAATATGATGATATCAGAGGCTGAATCTGGTCCCAGAGCTTGGCTCTAGTCCAAGCAGACCTCTAAGTAAGGAAGTAACAGTGAAGGGACACCAACTTTGTTATTGTGT
Source organism: Tenodera sinensis (assembly GCA_030765045.1). Taxonomy (NCBI): domain Eukaryota; kingdom Metazoa; phylum Arthropoda; class Insecta; order Mantodea; family Mantidae; genus Tenodera; species Tenodera sinensis. The sequence continues at coordinate 88,219,003 of CM060963.1, forward strand.
AATTGCCGCACAACTTCCGTAAGCCCGGCTAGCTCAGTCGGTAGAGCATGAGACTCTTAATCTCAGGGTCGTGGGTTCGAGCCCCACGTTGGGCGACTATAAATTTTGTTTCCTGTTTAGAAAAGTACTTCCATGGCTATTATGATTATCGCTCAGTATCATCAGTTGCTTTCATAATAACGTAGTGGAAAAAAAAAAAAAAAAAAAAAAAAAAAAAAAAAAAAGAATAACAGTCAATTATGAATGATTTGTATCTAATATTCTGGGAGTGCGTGTGTTAAAAATGAAGAGAAAATATGTACACATAACTCCTATGGGGATGTAGCTCAGTGGTAGAGCGTTCGCTTTGCATGTGAAAGGCCCCGGGTTCGATCCCCGGCATCTCCAATATTATTTTTTTTCACTGCGTAGTTCTCCGTACTTTACTGATTTATTCAGTGTGTTCTATAGCATGTTTCGTTTATCTTATTTAGTTTTGGCATAAATATACGACTGTCTTACACTCCAAGTACGTTATGGTGTAAATGAAGAGTATTTCATATTTTTATTTTTTAATAAATGTTGTGATTGGTGAAAGTAAAACAAGAGTTCCTGTTGAAGTATTGTAAGCTGTTTATATAACGGTAATAGAACATTGTTCTGAAAAGATCAATACTAAAATCAGTCTTTACTCACATTTTCATATAGTATGAAATGATAATTTGGAAAGGAAGTTAGGTAAGGAAATGTTCCAGCCATGAAAAACCGGCTCCGCATTTGGTATTTACCTCATACAGAGAGGTCAGTTCTGTCCTGGCTGGTTTTGAACCACGGATTTGTTGCTCAGGATATTTACCCCGAATCATTAGATCCTAAAGCTTAAAGTTTGTAATTATCTGCGCGCATATTATGTTTCGGTATATAAAGCAGGTGTTAGCTTGTTCTAATTCTACATAAAACAAATAAAGTAATATGTATAAATGAACATTAGAGTGGTAAATGAGAAAGTGTGAAAATGCTGTCTGTATAAGAAATTATATCCTATAATAATTATTGTAATGGGAACATATAGGAGTTGTAGCTGAAAGGTTATATCAGTTTCAGTTTCGTCTCTCTTGAAATGAATGTTACTTTAATTCAGACACCATGTGTTATCAGAACAATACTCCGTTTTCAAAACTTGATGACCTTACACCACTCCTCTCCCAATGGTGGCGTTAAAAGTTGTGTAAGGAAGCAACGGCTGTTCCGCGACCACACTCAGAAAGTTCAATATATTCTAACAATGTAAATAAATATTGATTTTGGTAAGAACATTTTTCAAAAAAAAAAAAAAAAAGCTTGTTCTATTAGATACCATTACATAAAGAGTTGGAGTACTTCAGCAGGTTATCAAGAACTTCTGTGTTTACAACCACTAAATTTATTAAAAAGTGAAAATGTTGAGTACACTTGGCGTATACAATAACGTACTTGGAATGTCTGATATTTGCATATTTATGCCGAAAAGAAAGAAGCAGTCAGAGGAAGAGAAAATAATGGAGATGCCGGGGATCGAACCCGGGGCCTTTCACATGCAAAGCGAACGCTCTACCACTGAGCTACATCCCCACCCTAGTTTGTGTTTTATTTATCTTTCTTTTCAAACAAGGGCAACTTGAAAAATACCTGTCAAAGGAATATCCTTCACAATAATTATTAATATTCTTGATTATAGTTAAATTAATTGTTAAGTATAATTTCTTTTTTACTGTCCTTGAGCAAACAATGTGATCAATTATTTTTATTCGTGTTTACTTTCCGTAAACATGAAACATGTTTTCTCATTTGTTTATATTCTCCAATATGGTGTGAACGATATTAATTAAATTCCTGCTTGACAAATGGAATATATAGGTTGAGTGATGATTGCATGTTTGAGCCAGCCAGCCAGTGGTGAGCCAACGTTCAGGCAGTCAGCTTCCTTCTCCACGTGTTCAACGGCAGATGTCCAGGCAGGGATTGGGTACATCAACACCGGCAAGCTATACTTCGAGAGTACGGTGAAAGCGAGAAGTGCACTCTCAAGACACTTGGCAAGCAAGTGGAGAGTGCAATCATCAAAAGTCCGCGCCCTTACCTAAAAAACCCCACCTAACCCCCATTTCCCACACCACCCCTTCTTGTGGTGAGGTTTGTGTAACCACTGGGCCCGCCCAGTTAGCCAAAGGACAAAAGTCCTGTAGTCCACCGGGACTACACCTAGGCAGTCGAAAGACACGGGATACACAAACCGCACTTCTTAGCAGCCACATCCATCACACCAAATTTCTTCGGCCAAAGAAGGTGCCAAAGCGTCTCTCCAAGGCCAAGCCACCTAAACCCCCTGATCCTAAAATCGACCGCAGTCGCGTCCTGACAAAAAATACCAGGTCTACTACACTACAAACACAATCTTCACCATCATCTACCAGTGACACACAAATACGACACTCACCAACTCCCACAAGCTATGCCCAAACACAAGACACAAGAACACGACAAACACCAGTGAGCTATGCTCAAACACAAGACACACAAACATTAACACGACAAATACCTATGAGCTATGCTCAAACACAAGACACACAAACAGCACCAAGACAATCACATGTGAACTACGATCAACCTACACCATCAACAAGCAAAGCACACACAGAAAACTACACAAGTCAACGCACACACTCAGTCAGCTCCAGCTGCAGCAGCGTATATTCCCAAGCACTGACAATATCAGCCATGACTCTGACTCAAGCATAGAGTCCACAACGCAACTGGGCTACAGGATAAGCACACTCTTTGATGGCACAAACACAAACAACAACACACACCACACTCCAACAACATACATACCACCTACACCACACGGATACTTCACAATCTACGTAGTAAACTGCGACCCTGCAAAACAAAATGCGTGGCTCATTAGAAACCTAATGACGAAGACTCACCTAGACACAGACACACTTTACAGAGCCCAACGCTTACACAGAAACACCTACGCACTTACTTTCAGAAACCAACAACAAGCTGTGACCTTTTCCCAAGCAATCCCAATACACAACTTCGGCAAGTACGCACATTATGCCAATAGCCAACCTCAAAACAAGCCAACACAAAATCCAGACACAATACAAAGACCAAGAAAAACCCTCACAGCCGTGATAAAAGGAATACCATACGACATAACAGACGACGACATACTCCACAGCATACAGGAAACTTACCCACAAATTTCACGCGTCTCACGCATAATCAGCCAAAATAGACAAACTCCACTGGTACGAATTTTTAGTACCTGTGTTGCAACAATTAACACAATTTTAAAAGAAGGCGCAATAATTGAAAAACAGATTTTCAACGCAGAACCCTCAAGACACACAGACAGACATGTACCGTGCCGACAGTGCCAACAATACGGACATAACGAAGATCAATGCACACAACAACAGACTTGCTTCCATTGCGGACATAACATCGACACAAGACGATGCAATCACCCCGTAAGACACAACACCCCATACTGCTCCACCTGCTGACAAAATGGGCACTACATTGGGCAAGTGAAATGCCCGATGTATCCCAGACAACCACCCACACTTCCCGAACACACTGCAAAAACCCACATATTTCCACACAACATCCCAACACCACCAAAACCACAACACCTGACTGACTGGCCCAAGATAAATATTCCAAAAATCCCAAGGACAAAAACAGACATGACGCCAAATGAAACCATTGGAACATTTAAACACGTAATAGGACATACAGAACAGCAAATAAAATCACTACAAGAACAAATAACACACATCCAAGAAAACATTACAAAGTACATCCGACAAATCACGAACACCACAATAACACAAATCCTAAGCACGCTCATTCCACCAATATACGACATAACTCCACCCGCACAAAGACCCAGATTCCTACACAACTTAACACAAACAGCACAAAAGACCTTAAAAAAAGCTGTCAACACAACCAGAGTTGGCAACCAACTTGCCATCTTTATAGACGACCGATAAAAACATCACAATCACACAACAAACTATAATAAAAAACACAAACACACAGTAAACAAAAACACACAGTAAACATAAACACATACAAACACAAACACACACACTTTCATAACCTCACACACAAAACAACACAACTTATATAAAAAAATTACATATGAGCCGGGGCAGCAACAACAAACAACAAACTCTCCCTAAAATTAAAACTAAAATCTCAGAGGGCAGAAGCCACCTCCATGCAGCTGGGGACGACAACATACACACAAACACAAACAATTACATAAGCCACATCACTACAATCAAAACAATACACACACACGTCAGGAAGATCTCCCACACGACAAACAAAAATACCAAAACGCGGCTGAAGAGGGACTGTCCCTAAACAGCCAGGGCATGTTGTAAAACATGCCCGAATTACCTTTTTCATTTCATTTCATTGCATGTTTGAACTTCATTTGCAAGGCCGAGCCCCACAAATATGATCATATCAAAGGCTGAATCTAGTCCCAGAGCTTGGCTCTAGTCCAAGCAGACCTCTAAGTAAGGAAGTAACAGTGAAGGGAAACCAACTTTGTTATTATGTAATTGCCGCCCAACTTCCGTAAGCCCGGCTAGCTCAGTCGGTAGAGCATGAGACTCTTAATCTCAGGGTCGTGGGTTCGAGCCCCACGTTGGGCGACTATAAATTTTGTTTCCTATTTAGAAAAGTACTTCCATGGCTATTATGATTATCGCTCAGTATCATCACTTACTTTCATAATAACGTAGTGGAAAAAAAAAAGAATAAGTCAATTATGAATGATTTGTACCTAATATTCTGGGAGTGCGTGTGTTAAAAATGAAGAGAAAATATGTACAAATAACATCAATGGGGATGTAGCTCAGTGGTAGAGCGTTCGCTTTGCATGTGAAAGGCCCCGGGTTCGACCCCCGGCATCTCCAATATTATTTTTTTTTCACAGCGAAGTTCTCCGTACTTTACTGATATATTCAGTGTGTTCTATAGCACGTTTCGTTTATCTTATTTAGTTTTGGCATAAATATACGACTGTCTTACACTCCAAGTATGCTGTAAATGAAGTGTATTTCATATTTTTATTTTTTAATAAATGTTGTGATTGGTAAAAGTAAAACAAGAGTACTGTAAGCTGTTTATATAACGGTAATAGAACATTGTACTGAAAAGATCATAACTAAAGTCGGTCTAATCACATTTTCACATTGTATGAAATGATAATTTGGAAAGGAAGTTAGGTAAGGAAATGTTCCAGCCATGAAAAACCGGCTCCGCATTTGGTATTTACCTCATACAGAGAGGTCAGTTCTGTCCTGGCTGGTTTTGAACCACGGATTTGTTGCTCAGGATATTTACCCCGAATCATTAGATCCTAAAGCTTAAAGTTTGTAATTACCTGCGCGCATATTATGTTTCGGTATATAAAACAGGTGTTAGCTTGTTCTAATTCTACATAAAACAAATAAAGTAATATGTATAAATGAATATTAGAGTGGTAAATGAGAAAGTGTGAAAATGCTGTCTGTATAAGAAATTATATCCTACAATAATTATTGTAATGGGAACATATAGGAGTTGTAGCTGAAAGGTTATATCAGTTTCAGTTTCGTCTCTCTTGAAATGAATGTTACTTTAATTCAGACACCATGTGTTATCAGAACAATACTCCGTTTTCAAAACTTGATGACCCTACACCACTCCTCTCCCAATGGTGGCGTTAAAAGTTGTGTAAGGAAGCAACGGCTGTTCCGCGACTACACTCAGAAAGTTCAATATATTCTAACAATGTAAATAAATATTGATTTTGGTAAGAACATTTTTCAAAAAAAAAAAAAAAAAAAGAAAAGAAAAAAAAGCTTGTTCTATTAGATACCATTACATAAAGAGTTGGAGTACTTCAGCAGGTTATCAAGAACTTCTGTATTTACAACCACTAAATTTATTAAAAAGTGAAAATGTTGAATACACTTGGCGTATACTATAACGTACTTGGAATGTCTGATATTTGCATATTTATGCCGAAAAGAAAGAAACAGTCAGAGGAAGAGAAAATAATGGAGATGCCGGGGATCGAACCCGGGGCCTTTCACATGCAAAGCGAACGCTCTACCACTGAGCTACATCCCCATCTGCTTGGCTGTGTTATTTTACTTTCGTTTCAAACAAAAGCATTTTGAAAAATACATGCCAAAGGAACATTGTTCATAAAAACTGTCATTCTTCTTTCACTGTTATTGATGTAATTGCTACTTCCGGTAGCAAAGTTGGTTTCCCTTCACTTCAGAGGTCTACATGGACTCCAGCCAAAACTCGGACAAGACTGAAGCATTAATTTGAAAATGTTAACCGGGCCCGGGCGGGAAGATGAAGACGAAAACAGTATTTATCACATTCAACCTACATATTCCATTTATTATTCAACGATTTAATTGAAATCATTAATTCCATTTCGGAGAAAATTGAGATGCAAAGAAACACTTTTAGTGTAAAAACACTAAAGAGAGAGAGAGAGACAACAATTAAATACATTTTTGTTCAAATATGTTTAGATACCGGTGGTATGCACACATGCATAATAATATAGTTATAATAAATAAATGCTCTCTTCGACCAATTGCACATAATGTTACAACCGCACGGCAGTTTCCTACATCGCCTTGCTCCAGCCATTCACTCCCAGGAGGCCTGGGCGACTCGCAGCAGATCTGGATGAGCAACATCCGCCCAGTAACCGGGGCGGCATGGCAGTACGTAGTCAACATGCCGCTTGCTACATGAGGATACCACAAGCTATTTGTGTGGAGTAGGTCCTTAGTTGCCCCAAGGATCTGATGCATCCCTCTAGGCTTCCAGCAAGCACAAACATCCTCACGGCGGTGCCAGACACAACAGCTCTCCATTAACTACTAGTACGTTTACTACAAAACTTGGCCGGAGAGTGCACGGCTCGTGTGACCTTCGCCACTTCTTCCTGCCCGCACGTTCTGGTCGTCACACGTACGTCAGTCTTACTTCCGTTATGTAGCTGACAGGTGCCGCTCTGGTACAGTTCACAGATGAATAGCATTAGGAGTGTTTAGGTTTGCTACATGTGTTTCCAAAATGAATCTCTGGTAGTATACAGTACAACAAAGACTGTTTATGAACGAGACGTATATGCTTACATCACTTTGTAGAGACGTTGTAGGACATTTGAAACTAAATTTCCTGCTTGTTGAGAAGAGAGATCGTTCGTTTGCTTATAAATAAATCCAGGGAGACGGTAGCAATTTGTGATAGGAAAATAAAATGAAAAAAGGGTTGTACTCACGCAACAGAAATTAGACGAAACTGCAGAAAGGTTAGGACCATCACCTCAATAATCTCATAGACACCATGCACAAGAAACTGACATTTCGAAAGCTTCAACATGGAAAGCAACAAAACTTATAAAACTTAAAGCATACAAGGTTCCTGTTGTTCAGGAATTGCTACCACGTGATCACCAGAGTCGTCTAAATTTGTGCAACTGAATTCTGATAAATGTTAAAGAATGAACAATCGATCCACGATAAATGTTGTTCAGTGACGAAGATTGGCTTCATTTACATGCTCATGTATCAACGTCATACAACCGATATTGCAGACAAAGGAAATTTCGATCATGGAACTCCCTTGCCTGACCAAAAAATCGGGGTATGATGCATAATAAGTGGTTACAGAATAACAGCGCCTAATTTTAATGTGTGTACCTTAAATGCAAAAAGATACAGAAACAATATACTGGCACCATGTTTCGAACAGCTAACGGACATTGAATGTCGGACTGGATATTTCCAGCAGGTCTGTGCCACCACACACACAGCTGATGAGTCATACTTTTGTTTGAGGACATTTTTGAGGATAGAATCATTAGTAAGGATTTATTGCCCGCTCGGTTCCATGATCTTACGGCATGCCATTTTTATTTATGGAGTGAACTAAACAATAAAGTATACAAAACTAATCCCCAACATTAGAAAAATTAAAACAAAGTACCGAACAGAAATTAACACATTTCGGAAGATGAATTAATTCATGTGAATGCAGATTTCCTCAAAACATATCGTAAATGAATTGTGTAATTGGACCGCACTTCCAACATGTGTGATAAGGCATATTTTGTGTATATTCTGATAATTATTAATGCCATTTGAAATTTGTTTGACTTCTATACAGGTGTATTCGACAGACGGACCGTGCTCCAGCCGACCAAGTTTTGTAGGAAACTTAAATACCAAAATGTTACAAGGCGCACCTAAGAACACCGTTACAAAGTCGCTGCGGGTTTTAAATTATAGGTCCTCAATGAGTGAAAACAAACACTGTTCACCGGACTTCAAAACCAGTCAGGACCATCTCTGTATGAGGATTATCCAGACGTTCCTCATTCCATATAACTCGCAATTGCCGAAGCGGCTCCTTAACTCTGGAACGTTTCCTTGCACACTTCCTTTCCAAATTATCCTTTAATCTGAAGTATCATCAGTGTGCACCACCTGTCGTTTAACGGGCGTTAAACACTACACAAGAAGGAGAAAGCTCTTCTTCAGCTACGCTCAAACAGCGCAACTTACATAGCAATGTGACTAAAGACTGATTTTGGTCAGGCCGTTTTTCGAAAATACGTATCTTTTATTACAGTTATATAAACAGCTTGCAGTACTCCAGCAGGTGCTCAAGCCGTCCCCGTTACTGCACTCTACCCAGGATCTCCTAGGACTGTAGCCGGAGGGAAACGCGTATGTAGCTACCGTGGTCTTGTTAAGTTATCTGCAATTGGCCCAAGTGATCATTTATTTATTATTACTAGCTGCATTATTATGCATGCGTATATATCATGGGCATCTACAATTATTTTTCTTCGTGTTTACTTTCCGTATACATGAAAAATGTTTGTTATTTATTTATATTCTCTGATATGGTGTGAGCGATTGTAATTAAATTATCGGATGACAAGTGGAATATACAGGTTGAATCCGATGAATGCATGTTTAAACTTCATTTGCAAGGCCGGGTCCGACAAATATTCTCAAATAAAAGCCTGAGTCTAGTCCTAGGGCTTAGTCCTAGTCCCAGCAGACCTTGCAAGTAAAACTGAAGGGAAATCAACATAGTTGTCAAGTAGTCGCCTCATTGTTGTGTAAGCCCAGCTAGCTCAGTCGGTAGAGCATGAGACTCTTAATCTCAGGGTCGTGGGTTCGAGCCCCACGTTGGGTGACTATTTTTGTTTTCTGTTTAGAAAGGTACTTCGATGGTATTATCATTACCGTTCACTATCATCAGTTGCTTTCATGATAACGCAGTGGAAAAAAAAAAAAAGAATAGGTCAATTATGAATGATTTGTAATATTCTGGTTGTGTGTTAGTTAAAAATGAACAAAAAATATATACTCGTAGCGTCTATTGGGATGTAGATCAGTGGTAGAGCGTTCCCTTTGCAGGTGAAAGGTCCCGGGTTCGATCCTCGGCATCTCCAGTAGTATTTTTTTCACTGCGAAGTTCTCCCGACTTTAATGATTTATTCAGTATGTTCCATAGCATGTTTCGTTTATCTTATTTAGTTTTGGCATAAATATACGACTATCTTACACTCCAAGTTCGTTATGGTGTAAATCAAGTGTAGGTAACAATTTCAATTTTTTAATAAATTTCGTGGTTGGTAAAAGACCGAAGAAACATTCATAATTAACTGTCATCATTTTTTCACAATGTTACTGATGTAATTACTGAAGAAAGAGAACGATGGTACCCGTTGAGATGATTCTTCTATTCGTGTATGAGGTTTAAAATATAGTCACGTAAAAATAGTACTTAAGTATGAAGAATTTGTTCTATAAAGTCAAGTAGTTCATTATATTAAAAAAATTTTGTAATAAGTTTACAATAAAAACTAATTTATATTAGCAAAATTATAAATAATGTTGTAACAAAGTGTGGGGTGCCTTTAGATATTTTTATACCTTTACTTTTATAAATAGCTACCAAGCTATTTATAACAATTGTATGTATCAATTATATAATAGCTATTTATAACAGCTAATATCAGTCACACTCACTTTTTTACAATACGATTTATTATTTTGTTAATATAAATTAGATTTATGTTAAACTTATTACAAAATTTTGAAATATAATTAACTTCTAGAATTATAGAACTTTTTAGTTCATTATGCTATGAAAGCATATTTTTGTTAGGTTTTTAAAACTGTAATACAGATATCACTGTTTCTGTCCTTCCCTGTAGTACACCTTACGTAAAGTTGAAACATTTAAATATCCTATTTTGCGACTTTATCGCCCAGTAGTCTAGTACTGCAGCGACTGTGACGTTAATGTTAATAAGAGAAAAACCCTAAAAGGTTAGTATCCCCAATGGGTCTTGAACCCACAATCCCCAGCTTAGGAGACCGATGCCTTATCCATTAGGCCACAGTGGCAGACACATTTCAATCTCTGCAAAGCATATCTCAAGGATCCTTCTGTCTCCGTTCGGTTTCTCTTAGTCGTAGTGCGGACAGCGCGAAAGGAAATTTCACTGCACTTTCGGTCTGTATCACATTATTTATCGTTGTATGAAGCCATAGTCATATCATTCGCTACTTTAGGTCCCGGTGCAAGAGTACGTTGCCTAAAGCAACCAATGAAATGACCATGGCTTCTACTAACGATAAATAATGTGACAGCGGAGGTGCAGTGAGATTTTCTTTGGCGGTCTCTGTATCATAGCAACCTTCCAGCACGACATTCAATTCCCTAGCTGATTAGCATTTTGTCCAGTCCACCACAAGGACATCTGTAATTGATATTGCATGACATCCTACCCTAAGGTGACTGCCAGTGGTGTAAGTTACTATAACTTACTGCACGATAAATGTAGATCTTGTTAAAAAAACAATTTGTGTTAAATACTTTATGTGATAGCCATTAGGGAGATATGGAGATATTTGTCTCTAATGTTGTGAATTTTGCAATATTTTTGTCATATCTTTTGAAGTGCCAATTTATAGTGCTGTGCAAGAGAATCGAATTCCAGTATTAGGAAATTAGAAATCCCCTTTTCAAGTTTTGAATCACCTTAACTTCCTCTAATCTCGGTACACTTACCTAAGTGTACTGAGCGAGGTGACTAGCTCTGAGCAAACCTGCGGAGTGATCGGTGTGCTAGTTGGTATTGAGGAGTTTGCACATGGGAAAATGTAGGGACCTGCGCTCCTGTGGTCTGGCCGCCTTCTGTTTTCCTTCGCCTCACTCCTCCCTCCCGGGGCACAAGTACAAAAGATCAATGGGGATGAAGTGCCGAAGTCCCACTCCGCGTCTGTCCTACACCTACTAGTATGTATGTGTTGTAAAGAAAACATACCTCAAAATTGTATCTACATGGAGTAGATATGTAGAAAAATTATTTTTTGGAACATCAATTTGTAGAGCATGCAAAGTAAACTTTGGTGGGTATAGAAAATCATGTGAATGTAAATACGTATAATCTATTTAAAATATACAGCTGTTGTCCTTGTGTGGCTAATTATTAGGTAAACTAATTCCTGGGACATACTGATTCCATCGGAGCTAATTAAACCTCAACTGTTACAAACTTGGAAAGGTATTTTATGTATTTTGAAGCGCCCAAGTGCTCTTAAATCGTGTATTTAGAGGAGCTAATGATACTGAGCAGTACTCAGCTGAATGTATCCATGCGCGTAACGCATTATAAGGTTTAAAAACAGACAATTTAGTGATGGTGCGTAGTGTTGTGAGTGTATTCTCCATTGAAAGTGGAATAAGTGGAAGTACACAAATACAACAAAACTAAAACGCAGCTCTTCAGAATTATTGCAATTATTATTCACATTTAAGGACACAATTGTATGAAAACATCCACGTCAGTAAATACAGCATGTTGATAACGCTATTCTACACAAACATAAACATTTGGACAGTCTTCAACCCAGCAATACGTCTCATTCAAAAGAAGTGGAGAGAAATCTTTTCCTTCTTTATCTCAGTACTGGTGAAGTGACATTCCCTAGGACTTACAAGTCACTGCATAGGGTCAAATGTCTGTCGGCCAAGAGTCAAACCTATAGATCGGAGAAAGTGAAGACCTGGAAGCGGGTGGCCAGCGCAGCACCACGTGAGAGAGTGAGGAAGAAGATGATATGAAATGCTCGCGAAAAAGATGAATGAAATGGAGCAGTTGGTGGAGTGAGTAGCGGGGGAAACTGGAGAACCCGGAGAAAACTTGCCCAGACGCCGGTTCCTTCTTCACGAATCCCACATACTGGTCCCTGGGATCGAACCAGAGCCGCCTAGCTGAGAGTATGGTTCGTCTAATAGCTTGGCCATGGCGTGTCCAAAAATCCGTATAAAGGCTACACCAGGAGATAAAACTCCTCATTCCTCTTCGCCAATGGGGGATTTTCAATGAAGAATTGAATGGAGGAATTGAATCACCCACATAGGTATACACTCGTCACATATGTATGATGTTAACAAAATCTCAAGTCATGATTCTTTCGTTTATGTTGTAACTGTCTATGGGGGGCCGTCTTCTGCGGCTTACTTTGTACTCGGGTTACAGTTTTTGAGAAATTATACACCGGGATTTATCCTACAGACGGATATAAAATTTGCAATGGAGGCGCCGGGTATCGATCGTTGTAACTGTCTATGGGGGCCGTCTTCTGCGGCTTACTTTGTACTTGGGTTACAGTTTTTGAGAAATTATACACCGGGATTTATCCTACAGACGGATATCAAATTTCCAATGGAGGCGCCGGGTATCGATCCCGGTACTTCTGGCATGCTAAGCGAGCGCTCTACCATCTGAGCTACGCCCCCTGCTTCCGTCTTGCGACTCAGCCTAGATCATGGAGCGTGGCATAGAATAGCAGCTGTGACGATGTACCACGTGCTTTTAATCTTACAATATTGGAGCATCGTGCTCTGTAAAACAATTATACGCAGCGCATCAAGGCTAAGGTTGGGATTTAGAGCAAACTTGCTGAATGAGGCAACTGCAAGTGACTTAATGCAAAATGTACTTGGGCTCGTCTGGGATTTGAACCCGGGACTTCTCGCACCCTAAGCGAGAATCATACCCCTAGACCAACAAGCCGCTGCAGTTTACCTTACTGTGACTTTCAGAAATGGAATGAGGCTGAATTGTCAACTTTGGAAGTTTTCTATTCAACTTGCATCTAAACGTAAATTTTATATATTTTCAGAACTTTGGTTTTAACTCAGAGTAACAGTTTCGTACAGGAATGTGTTGGGAAATATGCAACAATTCATTATAACGCAAATTTTCATATCGGGTAGATAAACGTAGAGGAGATAAGTTGTTTTATTTGTTTCGTGTATATGAAGATATATTTTATCTAATCCATTAAAATATTATCTTTTTCAAAACTGGTAACTTGACTATTAGTGAATCAAGGTATTATTATATCTTGCATTTTTGCCTCTCCCTTATATGATTCATATTCCTATAAACCCACGCACTAACAGAAGAAACGAAAATAAAGATAAATCTGCAGTGTTGTTTTATTTTATAATACAAAGCGCAACATTTAACACAGGTTACATCTTCGTGACAAGGTGAAATCAGCTGCTACAGCGCAAGTGGAATGTAAATATACACGGACATGAACTTTTCTAGTGGTAGTGAGAAATCAACTCCTGTGGCCTAATGGATAAGGCATCGGTCTCCTAAACCGGCGATTGTGGGTTCGAGTCCCACCAGGGATGTCTGTTTTTAACTGAACTAAATAAATACCTACATTATTCTGCAAGGGTGGAAACACAAAGCACAACTGTCATAGAGTTTGTATCCGCATATAACAGTTTCACAGTTGCAGCTTGGGCAGAACTGTATTAGAGAAAATAAATCTTCATTGAAATATATGGATATTATACGGAGTAATCGAAACAGATATCACTCGAGGCTTTCATGTTTGCGATAATCTATTCTTTCACATAAAATAAATTGTTCTGAGAGTTTACAAAATGCAGTATATGCATACATATCTACAAACTAGATAACGTTTACTAGCCCTTATTATAATGGTTGTGAACGTCTCTAAGTAGTGCATTAATGAAGAGTAACTATAACATCATGCTAGACCAGAACACTGATAAACCCGTTCCCTCCACATGGTTGTAATAGTTGTTCAAAATGTTTTATATTCGAAAACGGTGCCATAGTGAGAAGGAACGGCTGGAACTTCATATGCAAATCCACATTCTGCAGCATTCTGAGAGCACGCGATTTACCAGAACGTTCTCCATACGCCGTATTCTAGTGGCCGGTGATTGCAGTGTCAGCACCTGCATTTCGCATCGTCTGGTTGCCTGGTTACCATTCCGCAGGATGAGAAGACTCTCCGGTATATGTTACAAGAGAAAACAGTCGGCAATTTTTTTAAGTTAGGAATCAATTAAAATTATACTTTTCTTGTGGTCTCATTGTGACCAAATTACAGAATCTGATACATAAATACCATTTACGCAGATAAAAGAATAAAGTCTTTTATAGAACAAAATTTGAACAAATGAATTCACAGTCGAGTACAGCAATTATACAGCGATGATCCGCTCGACCATTAGGAACCTCTGCCGATACATTTCCGAATCATCTTATTTTCAGATTTACGTGAGCGCCTTCTTTGAATTTGTGCACTATCATAATTAATGCTGGCTGGGAGGAGAAGCAAATACGTGTTATTCGATAATCACGTCTGCAGAGAGCATTAACATGGTAACATTTTTAACTGACACATATATTTAAATTAAAATAAACTGTCCTTGATGTTAATAAAAAACGCATTATATGAGCTATCCGTAGTAACACATGTTTCATACGACGATAATTTTACAAGCGCGAAGAACGAGAAAAATAATTATTCCAAACATGAAAACCTCGAGTAATATATGTTTTGATTATTCCGTGAAATAATTAATAATTTATTTATTTAATACAATCTCCATTATGCCTTATCCATTAGGCCACAGGGGCTGATGTTTTAGAGCTGCTAGAAATTTTCATGTCCGTGTAAATTTACTGTCCACTTGTGTTGTAACAATTGATTTCACTTTGTCACGAAGATGTAACCTGTTTTAAGTGTTTTACTAATATCAAATAAAACAGCACTGCAGATTTATCTTAATTTTCGTTTGTTCTCTCCAAAGCTAACAATTCTCATTCCACTTGTGGAAGCTACAAGATTCGTTGATCTAGGGGTATGATTCTCACTTAGGGTGCGAGAGGTCCTGGGTTCAAATGCTGGACGAGCCCAAGCACATTTTGCATTAAGTCACTTGCCGTTGCCTCACTCAGCAAGTTTGCTCTAGATCAAAAGCTTAGCCTTGATGCGCTGCGTATAATTGTTTTACAGAGCACGATGCTCCAATGTTGTAAGACTGAAAGCACGTGGTACATTGTCACAGCTGCTATTCTATGTCACGTTCGTTGACCTAGTCTGAGCAACAGATGCAACAAGGGGGCGTAGCTCAGATGGTAGAGCGCTCGCTTAGCATGCGAGAGGTACCGGGATCGATACCCGGCGCCTCCATTGCAAATTTTATATTCGTCTGTAGCATAAGGCCCTGTGTATAATTTCCAATTGCCAAACTACTGTATCCCGTGTTACAAAGCACCCTCCGAAGATTAGTTCATATAGCTTATTACAACATAAATGAAAGAACTAGGAACTAGACTAGTCTAGTGTAACTAGACTTGAGACATTGTTAACAAGAAGATACACATGGGACGAGCGTGTACATATATACGGAATATATTATATACATTTTAATTTTGCAACCAACTGCAATTCTTCAACTTTTGGAAGACAATTCTGTTTTTCGAAAGTTTTATGAAAATGTTATAAACTGTAAAATTGATAAATTATTTTACTAATAAATTTAATGTTAATACATAAATGTTAATGTTGCGTCAATATATTTGATAATAAAGCCAGATAAGACTCTAAAATGAAATTATACAAAACAATGGTGGTTCCTACACTAACTAATATATTCGAAATGTGGACTATGACGTCCCAAAACTCACCTACAACACAAGCTGCAGAAATAGAACTTCTCAGATCAATAGCAGAATATCAAGGGACAGACAAAAGGCATGATGCAGAAATAAGGCAAGAATTAAACGTAGATGAACTAATAGTGAAATATAGAGTAATAATGAGAGTAATAATAATATTAATAGCAGTAATAATTACAACTACAATAATAATAACAACAATAATAATAATAATAATAATAATAATAATAATAATAATAATAATAATAATAATAATAATAATAATAATAATAATAATAATAATAATAATAATAATAATAATAATAATAATAATAATAATAATAATAATAATAATAATAATAATAATAATAATAATAATAATAATAATAATAATAATAATAATAATAATAATAATAATAATAATAATAATAATAATAATAATAATAATAATAATAATAATAATAATAATAATAATAATAATAAAAATTAACCTACATTAAAACATCCAACTTTTATCTAAATGACTGCGCAATTCTCTCTGCAGACTTGATAATTGAATAACACGGAATTGTTCTATTCCCTATTCTATTAATGTGTCCCACAAAGGCAAAGAAGTGAGTGCTGCCGTAAAGCCGAAAATAAGACAATGCAGAAATGTTTCGGGGAGGTTCATTCCGATTGCGAATTATCGCTTTATAATTGCTGTACTTGACTGTAAAAACGTTGAACTCTTCTTCCACTATTGTTCTTTTCTTTTCTTTAGTCTTACTTTTGTGTCACCGGAGCGAAAAAAGTTTAACCACTGCTAACAGCATTAATGTAAATAATCTGTATTAATGATATCTATTGAACCCGATGCAGTAAGACTAAACAGGCTAATCTTGTTCAGTAATTCTTATCTGATGTTATAATTTTGTCTCACAAAGACTAAAACAGACTATTGTTGTTAACTAATTTTTAACTATCTTAAAAGTTGTAGTCGGCTGTATTGATATGTAACATATAGGATATATTCAAAACCTAGGTATCTACTCCCAAGTTCAACGTCATCAAGAAGAGGGAGGAAAATGAAGTAATTAGTTTATAGGAAATGCAGGTCTTTCCTCTTTAGCATACAATTAAAGTGATCAAAATCGTCTTTGTTTTTAATATTTACATTTAATATTTAGTGTTGTTACTTTCAGAACACCCGCTACCTTACAGGAAGTGTACTAGTATTGGTTGCAAGGGAGATATGTGCTATGGATTGTGGTATATGTATAGATCCGTGTCTACTTCACTTACGCCTGCTTACTTAGGCAACACTTTCAAGAACATGCCGTGGGTGGGGGGAGGGGATGTAGTATTTTATGTTCTCAAAACCAGCTCTTCATTGTGTATTATTCCAGCCAGGACCTACAGTTGCCGTGGTATGCCTACAGAACCTGGAATATTGCTGGATGTATACGAGAAACAAAACAAGTTTAAACAGAAAATGCATAACGAATTAGTTAAACTGAAATAATACTCTGATTCTTTCATTCTAAAATGATACGTTGACGAAACTCGAATTATGTCAGTTTTACTACTGTTTGAAGACATTAGAAGAAAGCCGTAAAACAATTTATGTATGTATTTATTTATTTATTTGTTTATTTATTTATTTATTTATTTATTTATTTATTTATTTATTTATTTATTTATTTATTTATTTATTTATTTATTTATTTATTTATTTATTTATTTATTTATTTATTTATTTATTTATTTATTTATTTATTTATTTATTTATTTATTTATTTATTTATTTATTTATTTATTTATTTATTTATTTATTTATTTATTTATTTATTTATTTATTTATTTATTTATTTATTTATTTATTTATTTATTTATTTATTTATTTATTTATTTATTTATTTATTTATTTATTTATTTATTTATTTATTTATTTATTTATTTATTTATTTATTTATTTATTTATTTATTTATTTATTTATTTATTTATTTATTTATTTATTTATTTATTTATTTATTTATTTATTTATTTATTTATTTATTTATTTATTTATTTATTTATTTATTTATTTATTTATTTATTTATTTATTTATTTATTTATTTATTTATTTATTTATTTATTTATTTATTTATTTATTTATTTATTTATTTATTTATTTATTTATTTATTTATTTATTTATTTATTTATTTATTTATTTATTTATTTATTTATTTATTTATTTATTTATTTATTTATTTATGTATTTATTTATTTATGTATTTATTTATTTATTTATTTATTTATTTATTTATTTATTTATTTATTTATTTATTTATTTATTTATTTATTTATCTATTTATCTATTTATCTATTTATTTGTTTGTATATTTATTTATTTATTTATTTATTTATTTATTTATTTATTTATTTATTTATTTATTTATTTATTTATTTATTTATTTATTTATTTATTTATTTATTTGTTTATTTATTTATTTATTTATTTATTTATTTATTTATTTATTTATTTATTTATTTATTTATTTATTTATTTATTTATTTATTTATTTATTTATTTATTTATTTATTTATTTGTTTATTTGTTTATTTATTTATTTATTTATTTATTTATTTATTTATTTATTTATTTATTTATTTATTTATTTATTTATTTATTTATTTATTTATTTATTTATTTATTTATTTATTTATTTATTTATTTATTTATTTATTTATTTATTTATTTATTTATTTATTTATTTATTTATTTATTTATTTATTTATTTATTTATGTATTTATTTATTTATTTACTTAATTATTTATTTATGTCTTTCCTCATTGTTACCCATAAGATGATGTATATAGTTTCTCATTACCACGATTTTCTTTCGTTCCGTTTCCTTTTATTCTGTACGTCTAGATTTCGTAGATATATCGGTGCCGGACAGATAACGTGGATGCTTTCTCAAGGAAGACTGCGTGCTCTCTGGACGACGTGGGACGTGTCATCGA
Source organism: Tenodera sinensis (assembly GCA_030765045.1). NCBI lineage: Eukaryota > Metazoa > Arthropoda > Insecta > Mantodea > Mantidae > Tenodera > Tenodera sinensis. The sequence goes on from CM060963.1 coordinate 88,238,094, forward strand.
GCCCGGAATTGATAGGGACTTCCATACGTCTCTGTGACCTGACTACCTCCTAGCCGAACCCCTTGTGGTTCCTTCACTTCTCTTTTCCTGAAGTGTGCCCCTCATATGTGTAACTTTAAGAAGAGTTTTTATGCGCGTTGTTGCACAATTTAGGTTTTCCTTTGCTTTAGCGAGCGCTCTTAAAATATATTTGCACTGACTACATGTAAATAATAATGTTACCTTTGTTATTGTCCCTTTTGCCTCGGCCTAGCTGCAATCGTGGCATTGAGGTTCCTTCCATCTTCGGAGCGACGGTGATGAAACAGGATTTGGAAGATGGCCTACTCATTATATATATAATTGTTTAATATTCCTGGATATATTTCTTTTAAATTTATGTTATATATGTGTATATAAAAAGATTGCATAAAGGTAGGATATTTTATTTGTATTGAAATTAAATATATGAATTTTGAAATTGTGAGAAAATATACATGTGAATATTACAAAAAGAGGGGGATAAATGGCATATTTTCATATGAAATTATTTATTTGATTTTTAAAATTTCTGAATATTTAATATTTAATTATATACTTGCTATCAATAGTGAATTGAATTTGATAACTAAACTAAAAAATTTTTTATGAATTATCTTTAGAATTTATATTAACATTTATTAATTTTATGAATTTCGTGAAAGTATCTTATTTGGTGTTCTAATTGAATACATTTTATGTTTAATTTGGTTGTTGTATTATGGATAATTTTTATTAAGGTAATTTAATATTTTTAAACAAAAACAATTAAATTTTGCATTATAAAATTGCGTAACCATATTTGATAAAATTGCAAATGTAAGTAATTTAGTATTAAATTATATATTTATTTGAATTATTTTGCTATACTGGATTACATATGGTTTATGATATCTTAATTGAGAAGCTTTTTTGACTGTTTGGTTGGATCAATTAAGAATACGCTCAATAAGTTAATTAATATTACTAAATAAAATTATTTATGTGATAGGTTATAAACTTTGGATAATTTTGGATATATAATTTGAGAATTTTTATGTGAAACTTTTTTGTTGATGAACTATAAACATTTCATTAAATTAAATTACTGCTTCTAAATGAAATTTACTAAACTACTTGATAATAAATAATTTTATATGAGTTGGTGATTATATATTACTTTGGTATCTCTCTTTTTATGAATTATATTATTTTTAATGTACAGAGTAATAAATTGAACTGAATTAAATTTTATATATATATATATATATATATTTGTGCTGATATATATAGTTAAATTTATATACACATATGTATTAATTTAAGTATTAGTATTGTGATTGTTTTGTGTACTACAGGAAATGGTTGTATAGATATTAGATGTGATAGATTTAATTTTGAGCGTATGTATATAGTGTATGTTGCATAAAATACTGTTTAAATTTTGTTGTTCATCGTGTTTTTGTTGTTTAGTACTTAGGTTTTTATAACTTGGTATTTTGTTGTTGTAAATATTTTTGAAAGTTAAACAAACGATTAAAAATCTGGAACGCAAGCACTGGCTTAAGAAATTAGCCGCCACAATTATCTTACGATTCATTACTTTCTAAACAATCTTCAGCAATAATGTCTTCTTTCCTCACCAGTATGCGCAGTAATTCATTCCGCATATATCAGCACAAGATCCGCACATATACAGATAAAAGGCAGAAGGTGGGAGACTTTCTTCTTCACGATGGTCGGCGCTTGTAAAATTGACAATTATCAGGAAACCACCAAGTTTAGTACATTTGACCACACGCAGAGGTACAGACATTGCAAGATAGTCGCTGTATTGGCAGCGGCCCAGATAGCTAATTCCCCTTCAGGGAAGTTACTTGTAGCGAGTTGGTTAAGTAAGTCAACGTGAAGAAACAAACAGCAATCCCTCTGGTATCTCAGTTGGTAGAGCGGTGGACTGTAGTGGTAACTCTTGTCAGAAATCCATAGGTCGCTGGTTCAAATCCGGCCCGGAGGAAGAAATTTTATGTGGTGCATTCATTATTGCAATTAATTCTTTACTCTTGTCGGATCTTTTAAAACCAAATACATCTTGTGTTTTGTGCTGAAATAATTTAATTATTCCTGTGTATTGCATTCTAGATACAAAGCATTCTATAAAATTCCAAAAGGCAAGTTGTGTTTCTAAATACCCACCAAGAAAATACGGATAATATTGGAGGAAATCGGTATGAGGGAAACGTGAATAGAAAAAAAACAATAAAAGTAATTTATTTGTACGGAAATTAGAACAACTGTGGAGGATATCGAAAGGCAACAAATTCTGAGTACTTTCAACGACAAAAAAGGTCATTAATAGATATAGATTCATACACATGGAATGGAGGAGAGACAAATACATCAATCATGCAATGAAGAGGCCAGAATGGGGTATGCATGGGCTAGGACAGGGTAATAAAAATAAGTAGCATGATAGTGATAAAATGAGCGGGGAAGGGGGGTAGAAATGCACAAAATGTGGTAGATTGAGTGAAAATTGGTACTATACTTTGAATTGTAATGGTACGGAAAAAGGGAGAGAGAATTAGTGCCCAAAAATGGAATGATTTCCCGTTAGACTTAAAACTTAAGAAAATCTTAAATTCATAATCATACGAATCCTAAGAGAAAGCACGAAAGTATTTAGAAAAGTGAGTTTAAAATGGTTAAAGGAACTGTGAGAAATTGGAGAAAATGGAAAAGGGTAACGAAGGGTAATTGTTGGTTATAATAAACTGCGCCATTTTATATAAAACAAAATGTTAATATAGGGGGAAGTAGTAGATATAAGCAACTCCACGAGTTAGAAAATATATTAGATAAAGTATATTTGCTCATTTTTTTAATAGGTTAAAGGAATAGCTGCTAGCTCCCGGTAGCTAAGTTGTGTAATTATACCTGGTTTCCAGTTGGAATAGCTGCTGGTTTCCACTAGCTGAGGTAATTGTACGAAAGATTACTGCACTTATATATACATGTTATATTTTATTTTTGTTTTTAGTAAGTTAAATTGTATTGTTTTTGAGCACAAATAAATTATTCATTAAATAACTACGCACCATAATCACTTAATGTTTTATATCTTTGCACACAGCATATCTCAACCGAAAGCAGCACAAATAAACCATGTGCGCCTTGTCCAGCTGTCCAAATTTCTGTAATTAATTACTTATAGGTACGTGCTATTAAAAGGCTACGCAATTTATTCAAGTATAGTAATGACAGCACCAAATATATTTGTTTGCTCTTCCAGTAAATACATAAACGTCATATTTTGTAATGATGGACCAATTGTGGCTCTTTAAGTCCGAAATAGGAATATTACTTGGTAAAAATATTGCGTTGTGAAATGTATATCATAAGTTGGAATCTAGTGGGATGCGCACCACTTGTAATACACAGTTTACATGTATTTACTACATGTCTCGAATGTGTTTACTGGTTCCACCTGCAGAGTAAAATGTCTCCAGCTTCAAAATCGAAATATTCACGTATTGTTGTACTTGTGCAATAATTTATATATATAACGGTTCTTTGTTGCCAATAATTAAATTGTATGGGCATATTTGTTATCCTCATCATGTAGGATACCTGGTTAACGTATGACGTATCTTCCATTCGGTGTGTGTGTGTGTGTGTGTGTGTGTATATATACACACACATGTGTATGTGTACCAAAAGCTACCTTCAAATGCAGCTTGAGCACATCATAGTCCTGAACGCAGGCCTGGGTACCATTACTCCTAAGGTGTGCACATAGCATAGGGCATAGTACACATGTCATTTACACAGAGTACTGATTAAAACACACTAAAGCTTAATATACGAAAAACACATGTTTATGGAACAAAATTTGAACCAATGAATTTGCAGTCGAGTACAGCAATTATACAGCGATAATTACTCCAATAGAACAAATCAATGTATTTCTCGATCATCTCCTTTGTATTTGTGTAATGCAAAACTTCATGCTGTATGGGAGCAAGAGCAAATACTCGTTCAATAATCATGTCTGCAAAGGAGCTTACCTTGTCATTTGGCAAGAAGTTTTGTATTTTCAGGAGAGGAAATAACATATGGGATGTATAAGTACGATAACAAGAGTGTAGTATATAAAGGATAAACGTGACTTAATAATAAAGCTCAGATAACTGTCACAATCAGTTTTCTATATTTAAAATCTGCATGATAACATATGTTACTCAATTTAAGGTAATGCTTGACATAAAAATGCCTTAGTATTCATTTTTTTCAATATAACATGTGTATGTGAAATAAATAGCTAAACAATAAAACACAAAATAAAATATTATAACAGACGCGTTTACTGTACATAATTCTTAAATTGTTTATTAAGTATTAGAAAAGGAAAACGGGTCCCAGTTTTTGGCACCCGAAAAATTCCACAACTACCAATTCAGTGTCACTCTATTTCTGGAAATTACAAGAAGCAAAATCACAACCGGCTCGTTGGTCTAGGTGTATGATTCTCCCTTGGGGTGCTTTTTGCCGAAGTTCTGAAGCTGTAAATGTAATAATTGTTGTAATTAATCATTTTGAAGTAAATTTAATGTTAATATATGACGGTTTTAAGCAGATACTCTACCAAAGCACGCAAAAAAGAGGGTTTTCGTCCGCAACCTGAGTTCTTTTATTGTTTCTATTCTTGCTGAGATGCTAGAGTGCTTGACCACATAAGAGAGGAACTGACGTCAATACCATATATATATATATATATATATATATATATATATATATATATATATAAATAACTTTTATAAACACGTTTACAAATGTAATGTCTTTCATAAAAGTAATTTTAGTCGTTTCTTCTGCGTTTGTCTGTCGTCAATAAAAGCAACTAATGTTACATATTGTATAACTGTAAACGAATATATAGAATGAAAGGCACAACTGTAAGGAGATGATAAAAGTAGAAATAACAGCTGCGCAAGTAGTGCTCATGAAGACAACAATTTAGAGGGAAGTAAAATGATTACAAATTATAGTGAAAAACGATGTATTTGGAAACATGCTAAGCTCAGTGTTTTCCCTGCTGTGTGCCCTAATTATTACTTGTAAAACAGGATCAGTCTCCTTTACCATCATTTTCACGCTGTTTTGATAATGATATGCCGCAAGGAAGATGCGGTCTCTGTCATAAAAGGTGTGTACTAAATGCCAGAAGTGTAATGTAGCACGTTTTGCTTGCTATCATACAAAAGACTTGCTGTATTTGAAATGCTGATAAAATAGATGCCTATGTTCGTACTGTCCTTTTAAAACAACACCTGTTTATGAAAAAAGTGTGCAAAATAAATATAAAATTGTGTAAAACTATGTTAAACAACTCCAATTTCATCCGTCTTATGTAAAAGGTACACATATTTCTCTATATACTTCTTTTAATAAGGTTCAGACATGTGATTTAACAGTAGTGCATCTTGATATCGAAAACTCACACACAAAACAACAACAAAAAGGGGGTGTACATGTGGGTTTCTTATTGTTACTATTCATACTCAGATACCAGAGTGCTTGATTAGCATGAGACAGTAACTTACGTCGAACCAGTCATCTACAAAATGTACTCCTATAAACACGTACTGCTAAATTTGTGATCCATAAATTATACAGCAATGCCCACGTACAAGAAGCGGAGTATGAATTTGTGAGGTGTCCAGTTGTAAGAAGAAAGAAGGAGAAAAAGTCTTACCTCTTACATTCATAACCATATAACCAAAAATTATTCAATTTGCATTTTTAGGAATTTATACATAAATACACACACACACACACACACACACACACACACACACACACACACACACACACACACACACACACACACACACACAGTACTAATCCACATGATTCACAAAGGCTTGGAAAATACGCCCATGGACAAAATGAAATCATCACAAACTGTGTATTACTATTGAGTCAAAATGCAATGTAGGATTGTGCGTTCAGTGTTTGGCAAATTATCATACAAAATAATAATTATCTTCTTTAAAAATAGCACTTATAACATATGTATATTAGGGTACTATTTACAGTTTTTTTCTAAGGGTAGTAGTACTAGCGCCAAAGGATACCATATCCTATCAGTCAATGATTAAAAATTGTAAGAATTTTTTTGGAAAAAAATTATGTTCCTTACTGTGTTATAGAGCATATACGTTCGAAAAAATATAGAAATCAAATTTAAAAAAAAATGGGTGTTAGTGAGTTAATTATTTTATTCACTAGCATTCAGATCTTATAACAATGCATTTTGATGACCATTAAAATAGCATTTTGCAGTATTAACGCCTTCTTATGATAAGTAATGTATGAAATTCTTTTGCGTTCGATAAGTACTGTGCGTCTTATTCTACTCAGCATGACATTTGTGTCATGTTACTGCATAATTAACTATAAAGCATGCAAATAAACTGAATTTACTAACAATTTCTAAAATAACTATTTTCGCTTTTGTGCCTTACCTTTCAAAACGTTTTACCACAAACAAGATGTATAGTTTCCATACACCTATTGTAGCTATGTGAAAATTAACAGTACATCACCGAAGTAAATAATTTAAATAGTCTAAAAGGTGTATAGGTAGATATGGAAAGAAAAAACCGTTAATATATGGAGAAATAATTGTGAGTTGAAATTAAATTTGAAGTAGGCGCATTCCCTGTTTTGTTTTTCAATAATAGTAATTAATATCTTATAAATAGGGTTCAATCTGACTAAGAATCCTTCGGTTTATTTATTTCTCCTTTCTTTGGAAATAAACGTTCTCATCCTAGTAGGTCAAATCGGACAAAGAATGAATGGGATGGGTGAAAAGATGCTCAAATGAGCCCGGGTTCCATAAAGATTAAAGTTAACCGACATTGTCTTTTCAGGATAAGAGAAAATCTCAGAGGGACCCTATTAGGACAATTGACCCTACACACTAACCACACAACAGAGGCGGATAAAAAAGATCACGTCCCTTGTGGGGATCGAACCTACGACCTTTGGATTAGAAGTCCAACGTGCTAATCCTCTGCGCCAAAGGGACTCACATATTGTCTGACAGATGTCAATGTGAAGTAGTTGTATATCCGTTAATAGAATTGTGAACATTACAGACTATCCTGACTGAGAGTTGTGTGAGTTTATGAACAATGAATGAGCTGTTTAGTGTGTTTTGCATTAGTAAAGCTGAATACATTGATACGAATAACTTATGGAGTTGTGTTGTCGTGGAAATATTTTATACCTGAGCAAAACTGAATTTTCTAAACTGTGAGTGTATAGTAATGGTTATATATATACCTGCTTATTAAGCAAAGCCACAAATTTTAGAGCTATTGATCTTAGGAATTTTATTTCTGCAGCTTGTGTTATAGATGAGTTTTGTGTCGTCATAGTCCAGATTTCGGACCTAAAAGTTGGTGTAGGAACTACAACTGTTTGGTATAATTTCATTCTACAGTCTTACCCGTCTTTATTTTTCAGTTTTTAACATAACATTAGCATTTATGTATTAACGTTAAATTTATTAACACAATAATTTATTAGATTAAAAGTTCTAGAAATTTGCATAAAAATGTCAGAAAACAGAATTATCTTCCGAATCTTTATTGCAGTTGGCTGCAAAATTAAAATTAATTTTCCTATAAGGTATGAAATAATCCGTATATATGTTCACACTCGTCACATATGTAGGATGTTGTTAACAATATCTCAAGTCATGATTCTTTCGTTTATGTTGTAACTGTCTATGGGGGCTGCCTTCTGCGGCTTACTTTGTACTCGGGCTACAGTTACACAGAAATTACACACCGGGTTTTATCCTACAGAGGGATATAAAATTTGCAATTAAGGCGCCGGGTATCGATCCCGGTACCTCTCGCATCCTAAGCGAGCGCTCGAAGTTGTCTTCCCCTGATATAGGTCTTTATATATTTCAGTTAAAAAGCAGATACCACTGGTGGGATTCGAACCCACAATCTCAGGTTTAGGAGACCGATGCCTTATCCGTTAGGCCAAAGGGGCTGATACCTCATTGCAGCTAGAAATTCTCGTGTCGGTGTAAATTTACATTGCACTTGCGTTGCAGCAATTGATTTTACCTTGTTAGGAAGATGTAACATGTGTTAAGTGTTTACTTTGTAATATCATAAAACAGCACCGCAGATTTATCTTTATTTTCGTTTGTTCTCTTGGTGCGTGAGTTTATAAGAATATGAATCATACAAGGTAAAAGCCAAAAGTGCAAGATATAACACTTTGAAGCACTAATGATTCAGTTAGCAGTTTTGAAAAAGATGATATTTTAAGCGATTACATTAAAAATATCTACATATAGCTACACGAAACAAATGAAACAACACGTTCCTGTACAAAACTGTAACTGTGACTTAAAACGGAAGTTCTAAAAAGAAATAAACTTTAGTTTTAGATGTAGGTTGAGTAGAATATACTCATTGATTATGAAAATGAAAACCACTCTCGGTTACTGACACTAGAAAACTTCCAAAGCTGACAATTCAGTCTCATTCCATTTCTGGAAGTTACAAGAAGGCAAAACCCAATCGGCTCGTTGGTCTAGGGGTATGATTCTCGCTTAAGGTGCGAGAGGTCCCGGGTTGAAATCCCGGACGAGCCCAAGTACATTTTGCAGTAAGTCACTTGCCGTTGCCTCACTCAGCAAGTTTGCACTACATCAGAACTTTGACCTTGGTGCGCTGCATGTAACTGTTTTACAGAGCACGCTTCTCCAATATTGTAAGATTAAAAGCACGTGGTACGTCGTCACAGCTGCTATTCTATGCCACGCCTTCTGAACTAGGCTGAGTCTCAAATACAGGAAGGGGGGTCGTAGCTCAGATGGTAGTGCGCTCGCTTAGCATGCTAGAGGTACCGAGATGGATACCCGGCGCCTCCATTTACAATTTTATATTGGTCTGTAGCATAAAGCCCGGTGTATAATTTCCAAGCAACTGTATCCCGTGTTACAAGGCAGCCTCCGAAGGTTAGTTCATGTAGCTTATTACAACATAAATGAAAAAATCAAGACTTGAGACATTTTTAACAAGACGATACACATGGGACGAATGTGTACATATATACGAATATTTTATATCTGGTCTGAAAGTAAATTTTAATTTTGCAACCAACTGCGAAGTACTTGGGCCAATAAACTTTCGGAAGACAATTCTGTTTTCCGAAACTTTTATGGTAATTTTTGAAACTGTAAAAAATTATTGTACTAATAAATTTAATGCTAATTACGTCAATATCTTTGTAATAAAGCCAGATAAAACTATCTAGTGAAATTATACAAAGTAAATGGCAGTTCCTACACTAGCTTACGGATCCGAAATATGGACTATGACGACACAACACTCAGCTTGATAATAAAGCCAGATAAGACTCTCTAGTGAAATTATACAAAGCAAATGGCAGTTCCTACACTAATTTATGGATCCGATATATGAACTATGACGACACAACACTAAGCTGCAGAAGTGGAATTCCTCTGATCAGTAGCAGGATAATGATAATAAGCATAAGGCATAAATAAGGCAACAATTATACGTAGAGAAACTAAATGCAACACTAGTGAAATATAGAGTAATAATGATGATAATAATAATAATAATAATAATAATAATAATAATAATAATAATAATAATAATAATAATAATAATAATAATAATAATAATAATAATAATAATAATAGTAATAATAATAATTACAACTACAATCCTACTGCTACTACTACTAATACTACTACTACTGCTACTACTAGTACTACTACTACTACTACTACTACTACTACTACTACTACTACTACTACTACTACTACTACTACTAATAATAATAATAATAATAATAATAATAATAATAATAATAATAATAATGATAATATTAGCAGTAATAATAATGAATTATTAATCTACGTGAAAACAACGAACTTTTATCCAAATAATTGCGTAATTCTCTCTGCAGACGTGATTATTGAATAACACGTATTTGTTTCTATTCCCTGCCGGCATCAATTAATGTGTCCCACAAAGGCACATGTGCCCTAAACCCGAAAATAAGACAATGCGCAAATGTTTCGCGGAGGTTCATTGCGATTGCGAACTATCGTTGTATAATTGCTGTACTCGACTGTAAAGACGTTCAACTCTTGTTCCAAAAAATAGGTTTTTTCTTTTATTTAGTCTTACATTTATATCACCTCAGCGAAAAAAGTTAAACCACTATTAACAGCGATAATGTAAATAATTTGTATTAGTGATATCTATTGAACCCGATGCAGTAATTTTGCCCCACGAAGACTAAAACAGGCTATTGTTGTTAACTAATTCTTAACTGATGTTATAATTTTGTACCACAAAGACTAAAGCAGGCTATTTTTTAACTAATTCTTAACTGCTGTTAAATGTTGTCCCTAAAAGACTGAAACAGCTTATTGTTGTTAACTAATGCTGAACTGATGTTATAATTTTGTCCTACAAAGACTAAAACAGGCTATTGTTGTTAACTCATTTTAACTGATGTTATAATTTTGTCCCACAAAGACTAAAACAGGTCATTTTTAACTAATTTTTAACTATCTTAAAAGCTGTAGTCGGCTGTATTAATATGTAACATATAGGATATGTTCAAAACCTAGGTATCCACTCTCAGGTTCAAAGTCATCAAGAAGAGGGCGGAAAATAAGCTAATTACTTTATAGGAAATGCAAATATTTCCGCTTTAGCATACAATTAAAGTAAAAAAAGAAATCGTCTTTGTTTTTAATATTTACATTTAATATTTAGTGTTGTTACTTTCAAAACACACGCTACCTTATAAGAAGCGCATTAGTATTGGTTGCAAGGGACATATGTGCTGTGAATTGTGGTATATGTATAGTTCTGTGTCTACTCCTCCTTCGCCTGCTTACTTAGGCAACACGCTCGGGAACTAGTCGAAGGGGAGGGGAGTAATATTTTATGTTCTCCAAACCAGCTCTTCACTGTGTAGTCCAGCCAGGACCTACCAGTTGCTGTGCAATTCCTACAGGACCTGGAATATTGCTGGATGCATACGTGGAACAAAACAAGTTTAAACAGGAAATGCATTAGGAGTTAGTTAAACTGAAATAACGCTCTGGTACTTTCACGTGCCATAATACATTGACGAAACTCGAATTATGTCAGTTTTACTACTGTTTGAAGGTATGAAGGAAGAAAGGAGGTAAAACAATTTATTTATTTTTTGTGGTCTTTCCTCGTCGTTCCCGTAAGATGATGTAGTTTATCATTTTCCACGATTTTCATTTGTTCCGTTTACTTTTTTTTTTTTTTTTTTTTTTTTTTTTTTTTTTTTAAGAAGTAGGTACGTCATACAATACAATTATCTTACGATTCATTACTTTCTATACGATATTCAGCAATAATGTCTTATTTATTTACCAGTATGCGCAGTAATTCATTCCGCATATACCTGCACAAGATCCGCACATATATAGATAAAGGATAAAAGGTGGAAGATGGCCGGCTCTTGTAAAATTGACAGTTACCAGGAAACCACCAAGTTTAGTACATTTGGACATACGTAGCAGTGGCGGCTCACAGTCAAAATTTTAAGGTAGGCAAAGTGTGATGATAATGATGATAATGATGATGATAATAATAACAGTAATAGTACTACTACTACTAATAATATGTCATAGTAATTATTATCATCAATTATTTTTATTAAAGAGGTCAGCGCATTGGATAGAAAACAATTTTTGAATTCCTTAAATTTAGAAGAGTCTACCAATAGGAGAAATTCTAACTTATCTAGTGTGAATTTTGTCTGTAATTGTAGAATAATTTATCCAAAATTTCGAAATAAAGCTGTCGGTATTGTAATACGTACCTATTTGAGGTGAAAATTGCCATTTTGAGACTTTTTATATAATTTAATATACTGATGTATTCTTCAGCTTTTTTCTCACTCCTCATTTCCTAAAGTTTCTTTGTTTGCTTTTGTAGTGCTGAGAAACAATACTGTATATCCAACTTCTTCTGCAATATGTCGAAAAGATTTTGAGTAATTGAAAATACGCCTTTATAAACATTTAACAAAATCATGAAATTAGAATTTTGGAGGTAATTCTTTAGTCCTATAGCTCCATTAATTATTGACTCAGGATTAGAAATAGGATCATCTTCAATTTCGCTACAGGCATAAATTAATTTATGTCTTTCGCAGAATACGCTCTCGAGAATTTTGGAAAATTTAGTATTAGAGCGTCAACGTACATTGCAGGTCGTCGGTATCCTTTTTCCTACTGCCCTATCTAAAACTGTGTACGCTTGGACGACTTGTGAAAATAAGGAGGAAATGCCATAAGACTAGATTAGAAAAGAAAAGACATACATCTTTTATACATTTAGTCCCAGTTTGTAGCACAAGATCAAGTCTATGGGTGCAAGAGTGTGTGGAGCATGTCTTTGTACAAGGGTTTGGAGTCCTGAAACCTCACCAGCTATTACGCTAGCCCCAATTAACTTATCTTTAGTCTTATATTCCTTTAGAACTTCAAGTAATAAGGTGCACAAATCTGCAACGGCCCTGCTTGAACTAACGCTGTGAAAGCCAAGGAATCTATCTTGTACTGTTCCCAAATTATCTACATACTTTACAATATGTGGTAATTGCGAGATTTCCGACCCATCTGTCGTAATGTGGTGCTTAATGTCGTAATTCTAGAGCTTAAATCGGTACCAGGAATTGTCGGAAAGGACACATTCTCTCTATAAGCAAACACGAGAGACTTCTAATACAAAAGGAGTCATTTAATTAAGACTCTAAAAGAGAACATACAGTTACATAATTAACAGATAATTTACATAAAGAGTACCTACCTGGTGATTATATGGTGATTGGAGAGATGTGCTGTTTCGCATTGAACTGAAAAGAATGCAGCTTCTTTGATATCAGTATTATTATTATTTTCATGATCTCTCCAAAAATGCAATCAATTAGATCATTTTGAATTGTTTTGTGGAGATCGGTCAAAGTTTTTCCTAATTCTTCCCGGTAATGACGCAACTCTTCGTTGGGACGGAAAAATCTGTTAAGTTTCAATATAAATTTCCCTATTTAATCACATATTACTTTCGTCGTGCCCACCAAATGGCAATTCCTGTCTACACAACAGTACGGCAGCATCAATTAGCCTCTTCATAATTTCCGTTTTTTCAACCCTTTTGTTACATTGTGGCTTTGAAATTTTCTCATATTCAGGCAACATCCCTGAAATTAGGTATTCTTTTAGCCTCTTTAGATTCACGGAATTAAAAATATTTTCTTTTTAATTCTCATGTCTTTGGATGGCTTTTGATAATTTTTTTAGATCAGAATAGTCGTCACGGTTCCAAGCTCCCTCTTTATTAGATAACAAGAGACATGGCCAGCATTGAAGTTTAACTTTAACTTCCAGAGTTTGTCAGCCAACTGTGTGACTGATACGATAATGGTGTCAATTTCCTGGCACTTTGTTTATCGACCTTAACTGTATTTAACAATGGAGCAGGCCATTATATAGCTAAAACACTCCTCTTTTCAATGTCAGTGCTTCGCGAAGAGGGACTTTGTAATAGTTCACTAATTAAGTCAGTCATACTGGCATTATAACACCGTAAAATACAAAAACAACTTCCTGATTTGTAAGTACTTATAGGCAAAATGTATTTATTTCTCATCAACACATAAAACAAAACCACAATGCACAATAATACCTAGCACAGAATGATAAAGAAACGATTCCGCTTTCCCGATCTCAGAGATCTTCGTTCGTGCAATATGGCTGTTCGGAAAAAGTAGCATAAATTCGGATTTAAGCCGGCTTGGGGTACGGAGTGCTGGCAGACCGTCTACGCATGCTCGGAGTGCGTTGCTTATTCTTGTTCAAGGGCCTCGTGCTGAGAAAAGAGGGCCGCGCCGGCAGAGGTTAAACTAGTCGGCTCTCCAATACCCAGGTTCCATACGTGTCATTTCTGCTGCGCGTTTCAAACATGCAGCGCATTTTTTATGAATCGGAATTAAGATTCTAGGACTTGACCGTGCGCTGGTCATTATAACAGATAAAACTTTACTTGAACTACAATTTAGGGAAAATGACGGTTCAAATGATAAAATGTAGAATCATAGCTAAACATGATTTGTTTATGTATTACGGTTTGGCAAGCAATGCCTACTCTGGCTACCCTGAGGAGCCGCGCCTGATACGTAGAGGTGCAGACATTGCAAGATAGTCGGTGTATTGGCAGTGGCCCAGATAGCTAATTCCTCTTCAAGGTTGTTACTTGCTGTAGCGAGTTGGATAAGTAAGCCAACGTGAAAGAAGAGTAGCAGTTCCTCTGGTAGCTCAGTTGGTAGAGCGGTGGACTGTAGTGGTAACTCTTGTCAGAAATCCATAGGTCGCTGGTTCAAATCCGGCCCGGAGGAAGAAATTTTTTGTGGGGCCTTTAACATTTCAATGAATTCTTTATTCTTGTTCGGATCTTTTAAAATTAAATACATTTTGTGCTTTGTGCAGAAATCTTTTGATTGTTCCTGTATATTGCAATCCATAGTCACTCATTATAATCTCGAATATGCTTACTGGTTCCACATGCAGAGTAAAATGCCTCCAGCTTGAAAATCGAAATATTCACCTATAGTTGCACTTGTACAATAATTGGATAAATAATTAATAAAAAGTTGTAAATCATGCAACAACGTTATCTACAAAGTTCGTGCTTAAGCTGGTCTCCTCTGTGCTGTGATCGTGTCACAGATTGACCCTTCCTACTTCGTATAGTCCATATGGACATAAAACGGTTCTTTGTTGACAATAATTGTATTGGACATACTCATCATATAGAATCCCACGTTAACGTATGACGTATCTTCTACCCGGCGTATATACACATATTATATAAAATTGGCGGCGCCGTGGCCGAGCGGTTAGCGCCCTCACCTACCACCTAGGCGGCCCGGGTTCGATTCCAGGGACCCGCATGTGGTATTCGTGGTGGACGAAGCGGCGTCAGGGCGGGGTTTCTCCGGGTGCGCCGGTTTCCCCCGCCATCTCATTCCACCGGTGTTCCATCTACATTCCATGTGTTATCAGAGTCACCGCCTGCGGTGCCGTAGTAGTAACCGCTATGGTAGTAAAAGCGGGCGTTAAACACTAGAACAGACAGATTATAAAATCTATCTTCAAATGCAGCTTGAGCAGCTACTAATTCATTCTCACTCTATTTCTGGAATTTACAAGAAGCAAAGTAACTGGCTCGTTGGTCTAGGGGTATGATTCTCGCTTAGGGTGCGAGAGGTACCGGCTACAAATCCCGGACGAGCCCGAGGAAATTTTGTAGTAAGTCACCAGCACGTTTGCTCTACGTCAGAATGTTGGTGCGTTGCGCGTTATTTTATACATGCGCTTTCGTCCAATATTGTAATACTGTACCCATGTGGCCGATATTGGCAACATTACAGGGTCAGCTGCAATTTCGTGTCCCACTCTGTGGCCTAGGCTGCGCAAATTTTGTAATCAGGGGGCGTAGCTCAGATGGTAGAGCGCTCGCTTAGCATGCGAGAGGTACCGGGATCGATACCCGGCGCCTCCACTTTAGATTTTATGTCCATTAGTAGCATAAAATCCAGTGTATAATTTCCCAATTTCTAAGACCAGTGCAACACAGGTTGAAAGTAAACCGTAGAAAAAGACCTCTGAAAATTGGATTAGTTGCAACAGAAACTAAAGAATCAGGACCTGAGGCATCGCTAATAACCTCATATACATGGGACGAGTATGTTATATCAGAAATACTTTCCATCCTATACGACAATTTTGCAGCCAACCGCAAGACATTAAAACGAATGTTTCAGAAGAGAAAATCCTCTGGAACTTGTATCCAAAGTTCTGAAACTGCAAATGTTATATTTCTTGTAATAAATCGTTTTAAAATAAATTTAATGTTAATATATCATGGTTTTAAGGAGATAATGCACCAAAGCATGGAAAAAAGGGGGTTCTCATATGCAACCTGAGTTCTTTTATTGTTGCTTTTCTCGCTGGGATACTAGAATGCTACAATACATGAGAGAGGAACTGACGTCAATACCAGGCATCTATAAAATTAAGTTTATTAAACATATAATACTAAATTTGTGATCCATAAATTATGCAGGAATGTACACATATAAGAAGCGAACAGTGATTTTGTGAGCTTCCTAGTTGTAAAAAGAAAGAAGGAAAAACCTGATGTGTTACATTCATAACTATATTACCAAAACTACCCAATGCATATTTTCAGAAATTTATGTCCCGTGAGGGGTTTGTGCTAGTCCCATATCGGGCGCCTCCCCGGGTGGCGGATTCGGGAATGCCTCCTAGATATAGGTGGTACCAATTAAATCAAATATTTGGGGTGGACCAAAACTAGCACCCCATGCCCGGAGTAACAAGGGTAAAGACTCAAACGGCATAAATAAGCGGAGGGAGCACCCATTCATGTAGGTTTAATATACATGTTAACATGATTAGATACCATAAGGTAGCAGCCATGCCACCAATCTAACTCTGCGTAACACCACCAGAGGACTCCTAATTACTCGAATGCTCCAAGGAAATAGCCGGTCTGATCAATCACAACGACCCAGGCAAATAAATAGGAAACTGAGTAAGGATAAAAGGTTTGGAATCTCTCAACATATAAAAATAGCAACATGGAATGTACGTGGGCTCACTGATAAAATTCATGAATTATAGAATGAACTTTCAGCCAGGCAAGTATCATTGAAACAAAGAAGAAAACGCAAGGAACGATAGACTTGGAAAAGTACACTATGATTTATGGAGGAGTTCAAATGGAACAAAGAGCATCAGCAGGTGTAGCTGTACTTATAAACCTGATATGGAAGAAGAAAATTCGTTCATATACGTGGTATAGCGAACAAATAATCGTATTGAGATTCAAAATAGATAGAGGATATTTGACTATAGTCGGAGTATATGCCCTAGATGATGGGCGTAAAATAGAATCTGAAAAATGTTATTATCAAGTACAATATGTAATTGAAAAATGTAACAAGAATGATTATATAGCTTTGGTAGGAGACTTCAATGCTCGATTAGGAAGTACACCAATCAGCAATATAGTTGGTTCTAATGGAGAACATACAATTAACAAAAATGGAGAGGTATTCCCGAGACTTTGAATGCTTCAATAATCTACGGATCATGAATTCTTTCTTCCGCCACAAAGAAGAACATACATACATTTGGACAGCAAGAGGAAGCAGATCAGTAATTGACTATTTCCTATCTAATGAAAAGATGTGTAGTCTATTTAACGTTGTAAGAGTTTACAGAGGAGCAGATATTGGCACTGATCACTACTTAGTGTTAGCTAAGGTAAAACTGAAGACAAGATGGGCTAAATAACGAAAACGACCCCAGAGAAATGTTGGAAAACTCATTTGCTAAAAGAACCATCTATTAGAGACTTATACTCTAAAAGATTTTCTCTATATGCTAAAGAGTATGAAGAAAGTAATGACATTAACGAAGAATGGAGAAATATTAAAAAAATCCATAGAAAAGGCTGCATATGAATGCCTAGGGACTAGGAATAACATTAAAGCTAAGAAAGGATTTATATATGGAATGACGAGCTTAAAACTTTAATAGAAGAGAAGAAATTAGCATATCTGAAATGGTTACAGATCAAAAAGGAAGAAGACTTACTGGTATATAAAGCAATTGCAGCCCAGGCTAAAAAGAAAATAAGAATAGCGCATAAAGAAACTGTGATACATACGTTTGTAATATTGAACACGATATACATGGTAGACAAGCAAATGCATACAAAATAATAAAGCATTTGTCTCAACAAGAAAGAGACAAAGCAGATATAAATGCAATAACAGGAGAAGAGTGGATCCCATATTTTAAAGAACAGTGGACAGATAAAACAAAACTTAACGGCAATGAATACCAGGTTATACCTACCAATACATTTTGCGGAAGTTGACAACATCGAATTAGAGGAACTAGAAGAAGCCCTAGAGGGATTGAAAAATAAGAAATTCGCTGGTGTGGGTGGTGTCCAAATAGAATTAATAAAATATGCTGCAATGGAGTGGAACATTAGATTCTTGAAACTCTATAAATCAATGTTGGACTCAGAAGAAAATCCCTGAAGAATGGTGAGTAGCAAGAATTATTCCTATTTTCAAGGAAGGACATCGAGGTAAATGTACCAACTACAGAGGAATTAGCCTTCTAAATGAAGAGTACAAAATTGATGAAAATATAAAAGCAAAACGATTACAAGTCACTACTTAAACCATCCATTTGGAAGAACAGTCGGGATTTCGGAAAGGATGATCATGTATTGATAATATATTCACAGTAAAACAAATTATGGAAAAATTCAAAGTGTTTAATATAGAACACGATCTATTATTTATAGATTATCAGAAAACATTTGATAACATCAAAAGAGATAAACTTTGGGAAATTATGGAATTAAGAGGTATTCCTAAACATTCAATCGATTTGATAAAGAGTATATATATGAAAACTCCATCATATGCTATAAATCCAAGCAGGGAAAACATTATGAGAAACTGGAATATTATTTATGAAGTAAATTTAGAATTTATATTGACATTTATGAATTTTGTTAAAGTATTATATTTGGTGTTCTAATTGAAAACTTTTTGGGTTTAATTTAGTTGATGAATTGTGAATAATTTTTATTGAGATAATTTAATATTTTTAAATGAAAATGATTTGAATTTGAATTTTGACCCATGCGAAACCTGGGTCCTATGATCTAGGGAAAAATCCAGATTCCCAAATGAGACTTTTACGACCACTATTGGGAGTAACAAGATGGGACAGAATGAGAAATACTGATATACAAGCACAACTCATGGAAGAAAATATAATTGAAGAAATTCAACGATATCAGAAAGAGTGGAAAGACCATGTTTTAAGAATGTCCCCTTCGAGATACCCACGGCAAGCTTTATTTTACAGACCTTCTGGACGGAGAAACATTGGACGACAATGGAGAAGATGGAGCGACCAATTTATTTAGCCTCGGAACGGGTCTAAAGGCCTAAACCTTGTCAGGAAGAAGAAGAAGAAGAAGAACAAGAAGAAGAACAAGAACAAGAAGATAATGATAAAGTTAGAAATGTAAGTTATTTACCTAATATTAAAATATATATTTATTTGAATTACTTCGGTAAGTTGGTTTACATATGATTTTTGGTACATTAATTGCAAGCTTTGTTGGTTGTTTGGCTGGATGAATTAGGAATAGGTTTAAGAAATGAATTCATATTAGTAAATAAAATTGTTTATGTGATAAGCTATGAAATTTGGAACATCTTGGTTAGATAATTTGGAATTTTAGTTAGAGGCTTCTTTCTTTGTTGATGAGTTATGAATATTTCATAAAGTTAAATTAATATTGTTAAATGAAATATGCTGAAATAATAATAAATATCTTTATATGAATTGGTGATGTTTGTATATTGTTTTTCGCAATTTTTATAATTTCTTTTGGTTTGATGAATTATATTATTTTTAATGAAAAGGGGAAGAAATTGAACGAATAAAATGTAATATTTATTTAAATTGCATTAACTTAATATTAATATTAGCATTGTGATTGTTTTATGTATTAGAGGAAATGGTTGTATGGATATTAGATGTGATAAATATAATTTTGAGTATGTTTAGTTGGGTATGTTGCATAAAATTTCGTTTTCATTTTGTTGTGTATTGAATTTTTGTTTTGCAGTTCTTAAGATTCTATAACTTGTAGAATTTTGTTGTAAATATTTCTGCGAGTTAAATAAACGAATAAGCCCTGGTTTTAGTAATTTGGTGCCAGGGTTTATTATTGCAGGTTTATATATAATTATGTGAAACCGTTATAACACAATTATCTTACGATTCATTACTTTCTACACCATGTTTAACAATAGTGTCTTCTTTCCTCACCAGTATGCGCAGTAATTCATTCCGCTTATATCAGCGGATCCGCACGTATATAGATAAAAGGCAGAAGGTGGGAGACTTTCTTCTTCACGATGGCCGGCTCTTGTAAAATTGACAATTATCAGGAAACCACCAACTTTAGTATATTTGACTACACGTAGAGGTGCAGACATTGCAAGATAGTAGGTGTATTGGCAGCGGCTCAGATAGCTGAATCCCCTTGCTGAATCCTCTGGTTGCTCAGTTGGTAGAGCGGTGGACTGTAGTGGTAGCTCTTGTGAGAAATCCATAGGTCGCTGGTTCAAATCCGGCCCGGAGGAAAAAATTTTATGTGGCGCCTTCAGCATTGCAATTAATTCTTTACTCTTGTTCGGATCTTTTAAAACCAAATACATTTTGTGTTTTGTGCTGAAATAATTTAATGATTCTTGTATATTGCAATCCATATTCATTATAGTCTCGAATGTGTTTACTAGTTTCACATGCAGAGTAAAATGCCTGCAGTTTGAAAATCGAAATATTCACGTATAGTTGCCCTGGTACATTAATTTGATAAATACTTAATAAAATAATTGGTAAATTATGCAACAACGCTATCTACAAGTTCGTGCTTAAGCTATACCTGGCCCCTCTGTGCTGTGATCATGTTACATGTTGACCCTTCCTACTTCGTATAGTCCATATGGACATAATTAAAACGGTTCTATGTTGTTAATAATTGTATTGGACATACTCATCATGTAGAATCCCAGGTTAACGTATGACGTATCTTCCACCCGGCGTATATACACATGTATAAAATCCAGCTTCAAATGCAGCTTGAGCAGTTACTAAGTCATTCTCACTCTGTTTCTGGAAATTACAAGAAGCTAACTTACTGGCTCGTTGGTCTAGGGGTATGATTCTTGCTTAGGGTGCGAGAGGTCCCGGGTTCAAATCCCGGACGAGCCCGAGAAAACTTTGCAGTAAGTCACCAGCAGGTTTGCTCTACGCCAGAACGTTGGTGCGTTGCGCGAAGTTTTATACATGCACTTTCGTCCAATATTGTAATACTGTAACCACGTGGCCGATATTGGCATCATTCCAGGGTCAGCTGCCATTCCGTGCCTCGCTCCCTGACCTAGGCTGCGCAGCATTTGTAACCAGGGGGCGTAGCTCAGATGGTAGAGCGCTCGCTTAGCATGCGAGAGGTACCGGGATCGATACCCGGCGCCTCCATGTGAAATTTTATGTCCATTAGCAGGATACAATGCAGTGCATAATTTCCCAATTTCCGAGAACGGTGTTACACAGGTTGAAAGTAAACCGTAGAAAACAACCTCTGTAGATTAAATAAGTTGTAAGAGAGAAGAAAGTATCAGGACTTGAGACATCGCTAATACCATTATATACATGGGTCGTGTATGATACATTAGAGATACTTTACATCTTATACGATAACCAATTCAATTTTGCAACCAGTTGCAAGACATTAAAGGGAATGTTTCAGAACACAAAAATCCTCTGAAACTTGGATCCGAAGTTCTGCAGCTGCAAATGTTATAATTCTTGTAATAAATCATTTTAAAATATATGTAATATTAATATATGATGGTTTTAAGAAGATAATGTACCAAAACTTGAAAAAAAGAGTGTTTTCATCTGCAATATGAATTCTTTTATTATTACTATTCTTGCTGAGATGCTAGAATGCTTGGCTACATGAGAGAGGAAGTAACTTTAATACCAGGCATCTATAAAATTAACTTTTATAAACATGTATTACTAAATTTGTTATGAGTTTCCTAGTTGTAAAAAGAAGAAGAAAAAATCTGACGTGTTACATTCATAACTATCTTAGCAAAACTATCCAATTTATATTTTTAGAGATTTATGTACACGCACACACACCCACACACGCACACACACACACACACACACACACACACACACACATGGTGCTTATGATCCCGTTAGGAACGTTTCAAGTCTTAATTATTGCGCACCCTTCAAGTTGCACGTAAGGGACCCAGTCACAGAATAGCAAATGTTTATTGAACAACACGTAATTACTTCTGTTCGGAACCTGCATTACAGTTTGGGTTGCACAAACGCAAATAAGATGCTAGCGTACATCTGAAAACAGAAGATGCAGAAACATATTGGCAAATGTTCGTTGTGTTTGAGTGGATAATCGCAATTGCTATACTCGAAAAAATTAATATCGCGAAAACTGTAGACTGTACAATTACAGAAAAAAGCAAACGAAAAGCATTTGTTTTATTGAACGAAGGGAGCCGCATGTGGTATTCATGGACGAAGCGGCGTCTAGGTGAGTGTTCTCCGGGTTCTCCGGTTACCCCTACCACTCATTCCACCAATTGGTCGATCCTAACCTTTCCAATCATCCATTTCGCCTGCATTTCATATCATCCCATTGTGTTAAATTATTTTTCACAACTGTATTTGCATCCAATCTGTGTAGAAGGTTTCATATATATTTGTATATTTCTTAACACAGTTCCGAAATATCTGGGTTAACCAAAATACATCTTCTTGAAATCGAAAACTGACACAATACGTTTTAGCAGGAGAGTCCCTTTGGCGCAGAGGATAAGCGCATTGGACTTCTAATCCAAAGGTCGTGGGTTCGATCCCCACAAGGGACGTGTACTTTTTGTCCCCCTTCTGATGTACTGGTAACTTATAGGATAAATTATGTTGATAATGTTTTTTCTCCGTGTTTCCCTTATCCTGAGAAGACAAATGTCGAATAACTATAAGGTCAATGGAACTTTCATTCATTTTCCGATTTTACCAAGGTTAAGGGCGTTTAACTTAAAACATTAATAAAATATTTCTTAGTCACATCCCCAAAGTAAACAAGCAATGTACTTTGTTTTCCTAACGAAAGAGATCCGTTTAATAAACAAAGTTCTTAGTTACCATTTCCTACAGAAAATTGAAAAAAAAACTATTTTTATACGACACGTTTTCTCTTTCCTTTCGTTTAAACGCAATCTAGTGCGCCATAAATAATTCTGTATTGTGTATAACATTGCACAGGGTTAAAGCTTAACAAACGAAACGCACTTTTTTAAGGAATGAAATTTGAAACAATGAATTTGCAGTCGAGTACAGTAGCCATGCAGCAATAATCCCCTCGAATACAACAAATCTTTTCCAGTAAATAGCTGCATTATCTTATTTTCAAATGTATACGGAAACTTTTCTTGTGTTTGTGAAATACAAAAATTAATGCTGGTGGGGATCGAAGCGAACACATCTAATTTAATAGTCATGTCTGAAGAGGAAGTTACTTAAACATTAGGCAAAAAGTTATTCGTCTTCAGGTAAGAAAATAATATATGGAATGTAGAGATACAACATCGATTGTACTATATAAAGGATAAACACGACTTAATATTAAAACTGTTGTGAGAGTCAGACATCACGTTGTTGTCTTCATAATCTGCACGATAACATCTTCCGACTAAGAGAATCCTTTAAATAAAAATAAATGTTCTTAGGTGTTAACAAAATTAACTTTATTTCAGTCGTTAACCGAAGCGTTATCTGTTTATTATTTCCATACTTGACGCTGTCTCACTTTATCTGAACCAGTAATTTTATGATTTCTTTCCATGCAATGTTATAATAAGCCATTATTTATTTTTTTTTTTTACATTTAACTCTACATTTGATATATCAATGCCTGAATATTCATTTCTTCCAATATAACACGTGCCTGCAAAATATTTAGGAAAACAATAAAATGCTATAACCGAAACGTCAATTGTTTATAATTCTATTAATCAATAATTAGAAAAGGAAAATGGATTCCGTGTTTTGAAACCCGAAAAATTCCACAGCTGCCCTTAAACCCCACACACTCACTCATTTCCAGAGCTGCCAATTCAGTCTCATACCATTTGTGAAAATTGGAACAAGCCAAGCCACAACCAGGCTTGGTCCAGGAGTATGATTCTCGCTTAGGATGCGAGAGATTCAGAGTTCAAATCCCGGACGAGCCCGAGAAAATCTTGCAGTATCATTTGCCGATACTCACTCAGCAGGTTAGAACGTTAGAACGCTGCGCGTAATTTTATTACAGAGCACAACACTCCAATACGGCAAGATTGAAATCAAGTATGTGACGTAATGCCGTAGCGCGCAGCTGCTTTTTTGTACCCCGCTCCCTGGCCTATGCTGCACCTTAGACGGAACTAGGGAGCGTAGCGCAAATGTTAGAGCGCTCGCTGAGCATGTTAGAGGTACCGGGGTCGATAACCGGCGCCTCCACTTGAAGTTTTATATCCCACTGTGACATAAAATTCGGTGTATAATTTACCGATTTTCGCGAACAGCGTAACACGAGTTAAAAGTAAGCCGCACAATACAGCCTCTGAAGATCGGATTAGTGGCACTAGAAACGAATGAATCAGCACTTGAGATATTACTAACATACACCGGACGAATATGTTACATAAGAAATATTTTACAAGGCATTAAAGCGAATATTGTTTCGGAAGACAAAATCGTCTTCTGAAACCTTTATCTGAAATTTCATAATTCCTAAATGTAATAATTTGTTGCAATAAATTATTTTGTTCATAGATCTAATTTTAATATATAATGGTTTTAACAAGGTAAATTATCGTTAAAAGCACGTAAAAAGAGGGTTTACATGTGGCTTTCTTATTGTTACTATTCATAATGAAATGCCAGACTACTTGATTAGCATGAGAGAGTAACTTACGTCGAACCAGGCCTCTACAAAATTTACTTTTGCAAACATGTACTGCTAAATTTGTGATCCATAAATTATACAGCAATATCCACGTACAAAAAGCGGAGAGTGATTTTGTGAGGTACCCAGTTGTAAGAAGAAAGAATAAGCAAAAAAGATCTTACTTGTTACATTCATAACCGTATTACCAAAAATTATTCAATTTGCATTTTTAGGAATTTATACATAAATATACACACACAATGCTAATCCACATGATTCATGTAAGGCTTGCAAAATACGCCCACTTATGGACAAAAAAGAATAAAATTGTCTTTATAATTTTGTATCATCCCCAACTATGTACCTATGTCTATTGATGAGTCAAAATGCAAATTAGGATTGTGAGTGTTTGACAAATTATCATACAAAATAATAATTAACTTCTTACAGTAATAACAGTTCTAACCATGGTTCACAACCCGTACGATAATTATAGGGGTGTACGATAATTTGATTGTAAGATAGTTCGATACCGGAGATATATCATTTTCACTGGTTTGTCACACCAGCGAAATAAAACTAATTACAAATGCTCTCGTAGCCTGTCTCCACCCCTCTAAGGCAACCATTTCATATCCTACTAATCCCTCTACCCTTTATCCTCTTTTTGCCAGTGTGCCCAGATCTGGTAATCAATGAAGAAGGCGAAAATTGATTATCAATGGAGAAAACTCTGAATAAGTGATATTCCGTGTGAAATAAAGAACATGCCTGAACCTGAGAGGTTTTGAAGTACTGTTAAACAAATGCGACCTAGGTGGAAATACTGATTTCAAAGAACTAGCAGCCTTTGCATTATCAGTGATTTCGCTTCCCCACAGAAAAGCTTCTTGTGAAAGGCTTTTTTTTTCTAAACTGTGTTTAATAAAAACTGAAGTTAGAAGCAGATTGGCACTATATACGGTAAATGAACTTATTCTGTCGCCTTAGTTTTGAAATAATGCGGAAGATCCGAAAATCTGCAAGTCACCGAGAAGATATTAAGGTTTATCTCAACAACAAATTTGTATAATGCTGCAATGGTGGTTGTTGTTGTAGTGTTTAACACCCGCTTTTACTACTACGGCACCGTAGGCGGTGACACTGATGATACATGGAATGAAGATGGAGCACCGGTGGAATGAGATGGCGGGGAAAACCGGAACACCCGGAGAAAACCTGCCCTGACGCCGCTTCGTCCACCACAAATACCACATGCGGATCCCTGGGATCGAACCCGGGCCACCTAGGTGGTAGGCGAGCGCGCTAACCGCTCGGCCACGGCGCCACCGCTGCAACGGTTGAGGAAGATGGACTTTCAGATAAATAATGCGAGAAACATAAGTTTTAAAGTTGCAATAAAGGTCATCAATCTTGTAAATGAATATCATAAACATCATTAATATTATATTTTCATAAGTGTTATGCTAATATTTTTATTGTTGTAGCATTTGGTTTAAGATGTACGATAATTTTGAACACAAATCTATAATTTTGAGTGACTGGTACGATAATTTTACTTTTAAATGTTGGCAACCCTGGTTCTAACCGATGTATATCAGGGTCCTATTTTCAGTTTTTCCTTAAGGGTAGCAGTATCAGCGCTCAGTGGTATCAGTCAATTATTCAAAAGTGGAAGAAATGTTTTTGGAACATTTTATATAATGTTATATCGGCCGGTGAATGAATGAAACGGGTGGAATGATGCACAAATGAGCCGGGTTCAATAAAACTTAAAGCTAACCGACATTTGCCTTTTCAGGATAAGGGAAAACCTCACAGGGATCCTATCAGGAGAGTTGATCCTACACGCTCACCTTACAACAGAGGCGGATAAAAAAGATGATGTCCCTTGTGGGGATCGAACCCACGACCTTTGGATTAGAAGTCCAACGCGCCAATCCTCTGCGCCAAATGGACTCACCTATTGTCTGACAGATGTCGATGTGAAGTAGTTGTATATCTGTTAATAGAATTGTGGACATTACGAACTATCCTGACTGAGAGTTGTGTGAGTTTACGAACAATGAATGAGCTGTTTGGTGTGTTTGCATTAGTGAAGCTGAATGTATTGATACGAGTAACTTATGGAATTGTGTTGTAGTGGAACTATTTTATACCTGAGCAAAACTGAATGTTCTAAACCGTGAGTGTATAGTAATGGTTACATACACCTATTAAACAAAGCCACACATTTTAGAGCCATTGATCTGAGAAATTTTATTTTTGTAGCTTGTATTATAGATGAGTTTTGTGTCGTCATAGTCCAGATTTCGGATCTATAAGTTAGTGTAGGAACTGCAATTGTTCTGTATAATTTCATTCTAGAGTCTTACCTGTCTTTATTTTTTGAAACTTTTTAACATAACAATAACATTTATGTGTTAACGTTAAATTTATTAACACAATAATTTACTTAATTAACAGTTCTAGAAATTTGCATAAATTTTTTCAGAAAACAGAATTGTCTTCCGAAACTATTGCAGTTGGCTGCAAAATTAAAATTTATTTTCTTACAAGATATGAAATAATCCGTATATATGTACACACTCGTCACATATATATATATATATATATATATATATATATATATATATATATATATATATATGAGGTTGTTAACAATATCTCAAGTCATGATTCTTTCTTTTTTGTTGTGTCTACGGAGGCTGCTTTCTGCGGCTTACTTTGTACTCGGGTTATCTACAGTTTTTGAGAAATTATACACTGGATTTTATCTTACAGACGGATATAAAATTTGCAATGGAGGCGCCGCTCTACCATTTGAGGCTCAGCCTAGGTCAGAGAGCGTGGCATAGAATAGCAGCTGTGACGATGTACCACGTGCTCTCAATCTTGCAATATTGGAGCATCGTGGTCTGTAAAACAATTATACGCAGTGCATCAAGGCTAAGGTTACGGTTCAGAGCAAACTTGCTGAGTGAGGCAACCGCAAGCGACTTAATGCAAAATGTACTAGGGCTCGTCCGGGATTTGAACCCGGGACCTCTCGCACCCTAAGCGAGAATCATACCCCTAGATCAACGAGCCATTGTCGTTTACCTTACTGTAACTTCCAGAAATGGAATGAGGCTGAATTGTCAGCTTTGGAAGTTTTCGATTCAACTTCCATCTAAACGTAAAGTTTATATATTTTCAGAACTTTGGTTTTAAGTCACAGTAACAGTTTCATACAGGAATGTGTTGAGAAATATGCAACAATTCATTATGACTCAAACTTGTATATCGGGTAGTATAAACGTAGAACAGATAGGTTGCTTTATTTGTTTCGCGTACCTACATGAAGATATATTTTATCTGATCGATTAAAATATTATCTTTTTCAAAACCGGTAACTTAATTATTAGTGCATCAAAGTGTTTTATTTTGCATTTTGAATCTCCCTTATATGATTTATATTCGTATAAACTCACACACAAACACAACAACCGAAAATAAAGATAAATCTGCAGTGTTGTTTTATTTGATAATATAAAGCACAACACTTAACACATGTTACATGTTCGTGGCAAGGTGATTCAACTGTTATAACGGAAGTGCAACGTAAATTTACACGGACATGAACTCTTCTAGTCCCACTAAGACATCAGACCCTGTGGCCTAATGGATAAGACATCGGTCTCCTAGACCGGAGATTGTGGATTCGAGTCCCTCCAGGGGTATCTGTTTTTTTGCTGAAATATATGAAGACCTACATTATTCTGCAAGGGTGGAAAGGCAAAGCACAACTGTCATAGAGTTTGTATCCGTATATAACAGTTTCACAGTTGCAGCTTGGACAGAACTGTATTAGAGAAAATAAATCCTCATTAAAATGTATGGATATTGTATCGGATTAATCCAAACAGATATCACTCGAGGCTTTCATGTTTGGGATAATCCATTCTTTCACGTTAAAGAAAGCAAATAAATTGTTCTGAGAGTTTACAAAATGCAGTACATACCTACAAACTAGATAACGTTTACTAGCCCTTATTATAATGATTGTGAACGTCTCTAAGTAGTACATTAATTAAGAGTGACTATGACATCACACTAGACCAGAACACTGACAAACCCGTTCCCTCCACATGATCATAATAGTTGTTCAAAATGTTTTATATTCGAAAACATTGCCATTGTGAGAAGAAACGGCTGGAACTTCGCATGGAAATTCACATCCTGGAGTGTTCTATGTAAGAGCACACGATTTACCAGAACTTTCTCCATACATAAACGGAAATGAGTAGAAACGTAATCTTCTGCATCCTTGATTTGAACTTTCGACCTTCACCATGACTTGCCAGCGTGTTAACCATTGGTCTACTAGATCACGTTAACAAGGACTACCACGTAACCGCATTCTGATGGCCGGTGATGTGTGTCACCGCATGCGCCTATAAAATACAGGGTTGCCTAGTTACCAATCCTCAGGATGAGAAGGCTCACCGGTATATGCTACAGGAGAAAACAGCCCGCAATGATTTTATCTTAGCTAAGAATCAATTAAAATTATGCTTTTCCTGTGGTCTCATTGCGACCAAATTACAGAATCTGATACATACATACCATTTATGGCTAAAGCAGATAAAAGAATAAAGTATTTTATAGAACGAAACTTGTACAAATGTATTTATAGTCGAGTACAGCAATTATACAGCGATGATCCACTCGACCATTAGGAACATCTGCCGATACATTTCCGAATCATCTTATTTTCAGATTTACGCGAGCGCCTTCTTTGAATTTGTGCAGTACAATAATTAATGCTGGCTGGGAGGAGAATACGTGTTATTCGATAGTCACGTCTGCAGAAAGAATTAACATGGTAACATTTTTAACTGACACATATATTTAAATTAAAATAAACTGTCCTTGATGTTCATAAAAAATGCATTATATGAGCTATCCGTAGTAACACATGTTTCATACGACTATAATTTTACAAGCGCGAAGAACGAGAAAAATAATTATTCCAAACATGAAAGCCTCGAGTAATATATGTTTAGATTATTCCGTGAAATAATTAATAATTCATTTATTTAATACAATTCAATATTAATAGTGATTTAGAAGTAATCAACTAATAGCTTTCAATAACATTTATAGATTTTAAATAAGATTTTGTTTTCGCTAATCCAGTGCTGCTCAAGTTGCAACTGTGAAACTGTTATATACGGATGTTGATCCTATGACTTGTGCTTTGAGTTTCCAGCTGTGCAAAATAATGTTGGTCTTTATATATTTCAATCAAAAAACAAATACCCCTGGTGGGACTCGAACCCACAATCACCGGTTTAGGAGACCGATGCCTTATCCATTAGGCCACAGGAGCCGATGTTTTAGTGCTACTAGAAAGTTCATGTCCGTGTAAATTTACATTCCACCTGCGTTATAACAGTTGATTTCACCTTGTCACGAACATGTAACATGTGTTAAGTGTTTACTTTGTAATATCAAATAAAGCAGCACCGCAGATTTATCTTTATTTTCGTTTGTTCTCTCGGTGCGTGAGTTTATAAGAATATGAATCATACAAGGTAGAAAGGCCAAAAATGCAAGGTATAACACTTTGAGGCACTAATGATTCACTGGCATTTTTGAAGAAGATGATATTTTAAGCGATTACATTAAAAATATCTACATAAACCTACACGAAACGAATGAAACAACACATTCCTGTACGTAACTGTAACTGTGACTTAAAACTGAAATTTTGAAAAGAAATAAACTTTACGTTTAGATGCAGGTTGAGTAGAATATACTCATTGATATTAAAAATGAAAACCATTCTCGGTTACTGACACTAGAAAACTTCCAAAGCTGACAACTCAGTCTCATTCCATTTCTGGAAGTTACAAGAAAGAAGAACCCAAGCGACTGGTTGGTGTAGGGGTATGATTGCCACTTAGGGTGCGGGAGGTCCCGGGTTCAAGTCCCGGACGAGCCCAAGTAAATTTTGCAGTAAGTCGCTTGCCACTCAGCAAGTTTGCTCTACATCTTGGTGCGCTGCGCATAATTGTTTTACAGAGGACGCTGCCCCAACATTGTAAAATTCAAAGCACGTGTTACTTCATCACAGCTGCTATTCTATGTCACGCTCCCTAACCTAGGCTGAGACACCGACCCAAACAGGGGGCGTAGCTCAGATGGTAGAACGCTCGCTTAGCATGCAAGAGGTACCGTGATCGATGCCCGGCCCCTCCATTTACAATTTTATATTGGTCTGTAGCATAAAGCCCGGTGTATAATTTCCAGTTTCCAAGCAGCTGTATCCCGTGTTACAAAGCAGCCTCCGAAGATTAGTTCATGTAGCTTATTACAACATAAATGAAACAATCAAGACTTGAGACATTTTTAACAAGACGATACACATGGGACGAGTGTATACATATATAGGGAATATTTTATATAAATTTTAATTTTGCACCAGCTGCAAAGTACTAGGGCCAATAAACTTTCGGAAGAAAGTTTCATGAAATAATAATAATAATAATAATAATAATAATAATAATAATAATAATAATAATAATAATAATAATAATAATAATAATAATAATTATTATTATTATTATTATTATTATTATTATTATTATTATTATTATTATTATTATTAATTATTATTATTATTATTGTTATTGTTATTGTTATGGTTATGTTTATGGTTATCGTTATCGTTATCATTATCATTATCATTATTATTATTATTATTATTATTATTATTATTATTATTATTATTATTATTATTATTATTATTATTATTATTATTATTATTTTTATTATTATTATTATTATTTTTATTATTATTATTATTATTATTATTATTATTATTATTATTATTATTATTATTATTATTATTATTATTATTATTATTATTATTATTATTATTATTATTATTATTATTATTATTATTATTATTATTATTATTAACTTTACCAGTTTGCAGCCAGTTCTAAGTATAATGTTTCAAATGTTACAAAACCAATTTAAGGCACTTCAAATGCTGCTACAAATTTTAAAATATGTACACTAAATAGCAGTTAACGACAAAGATATTGGTCAGCTACAATACATATCTAATTTCAATTTCTAAAATGTATCATAATCTATCAAGCAATATCACAGAATGGTAGGATGAAACATTACGTACCAAGGAAGTTACAATAATCACTATGACCTGGGAACACAAAGTTACAATCTGAGGGTCACCAGCTTCCGAAGCTTACAATTATTATACCGCTCGCAAAAGTTAAAGGCATGTGAACGCTGGCCAATGCTCAAGCAGAGCGCTGTTGCCAAGCGCAGTGCGTGTACCGGCAGAGGTTCTGTACATAAGACCGCGTGAGATGCGTGTACCACATTCGGCAGCGCTGGTAGGAGGGGCAAGCTTACGATTCGCTAGAGTCTGCAGTACGGCCCGCCTCCATATGCCTTTAACTTTTGCGAAGATTATAATGGTTATATTGACACATACAACTGTTTATAGCGCGCTTGTTTGTATTCAAACGAACGGAAAGAGAAAATGTGTTTTGAAAATATTACACTTTTATATTTTCTATAGGAAATGAATGGTAGCTAAGGACTTTCTTTAACAAACACACCTCCTTCATTACGAAAACAAATTTACTACTTGCTTACTTTGGGGGATCTAACTAGGAAGTCTTCTGTTTAACACTTTCTTTTAAGTAGCCCTTAGCCTAGTAGGTCAAATAGGACGATGAATAAATGAAAGACTGAAATTATGCTCAAATGAGCCCGCGTTTTACTGAGTTTAAAGTTATCCGACATTTGTCTTCTCAGCATAAGCGAAAAAGAAAACACGCCTTTATGATTTATCCTACACGCTACCGCAAAGGTGGGGAAAAAAGTACACGTCCCTTGTGGGGATCGAAACCACGACCTTTGGATTAGAAATCCAACGCGCTAATCCTTTGCGCCAAAGGAACTCGCTGGCTGTGACCTTTTGTGTGACTATTTTCGATACCATGCAGATACATTTCCTCGTAAAACTGAACGAACTAATAATTTGTGTTGTAACGGAAACTTTCTACACCTGAGCAGAAGCTAAAATGTTTATAAAAATGGGAGTACATAAGTAATAGATATGTTGAGACAGTGAGAGAACAGATCACTTTGAGCAAGATGATCGCCATGTGTCAGGAGGGCAGGAGAAGATGGCTGAGGATATTACAGAGAGTCTTCGCAAACAAGTGGAACATTGTACTATCTTTTACTAAAGTAAATATCAACTTCACTGAGGCCAACACGCAGGATCACCTAATACTCATGTTTTCTTATAAGATGTAAAGTATTTCCTACATAACATATTCGTCCCGTGCATATGAGCTGTTAGGGACGTCTCAAATCCTGATTCTTCCATTTCTAATCTTCAGAGGTTGTTTTCTATGGTTTACTTTCAACCCGTGATACACTTTTCTCGGAAACTGGGAAACCTCCACCGGATTTTATGCTGCAGACGGCATAAAATTTCAAGTGGAGGCGCCGTGTATCGATCTCGGTACCTCCCGCATGCTAAGCGAGCGCTCTACCATCTGAGCTACGCCCTCTAGTTACGGCTCCTCTTGTAAGCCTAGCACCCAATACTGGAATCAATTTTTGCTCTTAGTCCACAACTTAGTAGAAACACAGGTGCATGGAAGTTGAATTTGTAATGTTTGCCCGCTAATGTAGAAGCATTGCTGAAATATTGCTTTTCAAAACTGTGAGGTGAGCCTATGTCTCTGAACAGCAAGTTAAGCACACAACTAATTTAATGCTCATACTATCTATGCAACAACGCCTGGTTATTAGATGACTCTTCATGTGGGTCTCAGTGAAGCTGCATCTATGCAAGTACGCCTGAGAATTAGGTTAACTTTCACACAGGCCTTGCTGAAGTTGTCTGTTTAGTTTTGTAGCAGTAGTAGGGCTTTGGCGTACACAATTGCTAAGGTCACCCATTTACTTTTGTGTAACGAACCCGCCACTGTAACACAATGCACGTTTTTTATAGTTGTTTTACAAAAACGTATTATATTGGAGGAAACGAGTATTCAGGCAATGCAAGCTTAATTTTAATAAAATATACTGGTTTCTTATGACATTACATCGAAAAAAAAAATTACTGGTTTAGATAAAGTGAGACGACCTCAAGTATGGAGGTTATTAAACATATCTCTTCAGTTATAGAAATAAATAAAATATGTTTGGTTAACAACTAAAAACGTTTACTTTTACTTAAATAATTCTGTCAGTTCAGAATATGTTATGGCGTAGGTTGTAAACACTGAAAACTGACGCACGACAATAACGTGGCTCGTGTTTATCCTTTATGCACTACACCCGATGTTGTCGTGCCTCTAGGTATATACCATATATTATTTTCTCACCTCAAAACATAACTCTTTGCCAAATTATTAGGTTAATTCATTTGTGTTGCACAAATACAAAGTTGATGACCGTATAGATCTGGAAATAAGATGAGGCGATCTGTTCACACTCTGAAGTAATGTTCCCCAGGCCTGCGTTAGATATCATGAAAGGGCTAAACATACGTAATATAAATTTTTATATATAATGTGTATGTGTGTGTGTGTGTGTGTGTGTGTGTGTGTGTGTGTGTGTGTGTGTGTGTGTGTGTGTGTGTGTGTGTGTGTGTGTGTGTGTGTGTGTGTGTGTGTGTGTGTGTGTGTGTGTGTAATTTGTCATCCTACAAGTCTCGTTTCGAACTAGGCGTCATAATCTCTTGGTGTAACTTTGAATGCAGCATTTCCAAAACGCACACCAAATTCATGATCATCGTAGCAAAGTTGGTACACATTCCGTATCATAATCTTTTTACCAAGTAATATTCGTATTATGGGAATTGCTTACCAACACGTTTACATATTCACTGTAAGGGCAACAATATGTATCTGATGCTATTGTTATAATAGTTGGCTCACTTGGTAACCCTTTACTGGCATGTGTAATTAATTACACTAACTTTGGACAGCTGGATACGATGCGCGAATTTTACTGTTACATTGATTACCTTTGACCCTGTTAATTTTGAAAAGAGATTTTGTGTTAATTTTATTTTAATTTTACTTAAGTAATTTAATATAAAATTATGATTTATGGTGTCATAGATATAAATTATTATCTTAGGTAGTGATATATTTGTCGTTATGTTTTATTAGTTTTTCTTTTCACTTTTATGAAAGAGTTCGGTTGAGGTGCTCTGGGCGCAAAGATGCTTTAAGTGGTGACCGTGCGCTTCAAGGGGGCGTAGCTCAGATGGTAGAGCGCTCGCTTAGCATGCGAGAGGTACCGGGATCGATACCCGGCGCCTCCAAAGTAGGTTTTGTTGTTCCATGAAGGATTGTTATAGTTTCTTCAACTCAAGTTCCTTTAAATACTATGTGTGAAACTACTATCAGCACAGTAAACCGCTGATTCCGTCAACAAGTACTTTAAATTATGAGTCATTATCTATACAAATGCAATCTTCTTTCACACACTCATAAACAGCGGTAACGATTTTCATTAAAATATCATATTTTAACAATCTTACTTGAGTAACGAAATGCATATCTAGAATTTTCTGAGAGTAATGCATGAAACCCTGTTCATTCTGATTCCATTTAACAATTTTATTTTGAAAATCGTAAGAGGCAGACTACAACTTATTTACTTGATGAAAAATGCAGGGTCCATTTTGTGCATTCTTGTTTTTGGAAGTTATTAAATCGATAACAATTTGATTACTCCGCGGTGATTTTGAATTGTTATAAAGGAATGTTACAATATACATAAAGCCTATAGCGGAAATATATAGTAGTAGTGAATGGAAGACTGATGATGATAATAATAATAATGATGATGAAAATAATAATAATAATAATAATAATAATAATAATAATAATAATAATAATAATAATAATAATAATAATAATAATAATAATAATAATAATAATAATAATAATAATAATAATAATAATGATGATGATGATGATGCTGATGATGATGCTGCTGCTGATGATGATGATAATAATAATAATAATAATAATAATAATAATAATAATAATAATAATAATAATAATAATAATAATAATAATAATAATAATAATAATAATAATAATAATAATAATAATAATGATGATGATGATGATGATGATGATGATGATAATGATAATAATAATAATAATAATAATAATAATAATAATAATAATAATAATAATAATAATAATAATAATAATAATAATAATAATAATAATAATAATAATAATAATAATAATAATAATAATAATAATAATAATAATAATAATAATAATAATAATAATAATAATAATAATAATAATAATAATAATAATAATAATAATAATAATAATAATAATAATAATAATAATTATAATAATGATGATGATGCTGATGATGATGCTGCTGCTGCTGCTGATGATGAT
Organism: Tenodera sinensis; assembly: GCA_030765045.1. Lineage (NCBI taxonomy): Eukaryota > Metazoa > Arthropoda > Insecta > Mantodea > Mantidae > Tenodera > Tenodera sinensis. The sequence continues at coordinate 88,274,365 of CM060963.1, forward strand.
GATGATAATAATAATAATAATAATAATAATAATAATAATAATAATAGTAATAATAATAATAATAATAATAATAATAATAATAATAATAATAATAATAATAATAATAATAATAATAATAATAATAATAATAATAATAATAATAATAATAATAATAATAATAATAATAATAATAATAATAATAATAATAATAATAATAATAATAATAATAATAATAATAATAATAATAATAATAATAATAATAATAATAATAATAATAATAATAATAATAATAATAATAATAATAATAATAATAATAATAATAATAATAATAATAATAATAATAATAATAATAATAATAATAATAATAATAATAATAATAATAATAATAATAATAATAGGAGTAACAACAATAATGCACCAATTAAAATTTACTGCTATTTTTGGGACGAATAAACCCTCTTTGTTGCAGTATTCATTATTTTTAGCAATGACAAAGGTTGCAAGTTTTTCATTTAGTTGCTCTCTAAACTAGTGGGTAGTTTAGCTCTTACTATTTCCAGAAAAACACAACAAATGGATGTTATGGATTTTGTTTTCCAACTTGAGTGGTAGATAATGGTTTTTTTTTTAAGTTGCCTTAAGGTAACAACAATAACCAAAGCAATGTAAAGAAAAAGAACCTTGTTGCCAATTTTAAACACAATATGGTAGTTGTTAGAGGTATGCATAATGCATTGAGCTAATTGCGAAGCTAAAGCAGACTTGGTGCCTATTTTGAGGTCCTGCATCAAAATGGCAACTTCTGGGTATTGCTCTTGTTGTGCTCTTCGAAGTTTTATGATGATTCTGATGTGATAATTTCAAAATGTTGGGTTCCAGGGTGTTCTTAGGGAGTTAGGAATCTTTTAAGGAGCACGGACTTGTAGGAAATGTGAATCGTATGATCCGGAATATTCAGAGTATTTAAACTTGCATAGGTATGAAGACATCGACAAATAGTGTGGTTGCGACAGCACAGATATCTGGATGTCCTTCATTCGTGTCACTTGCATTTGCAAGCACTGTGAATAACTGAACGCGTAAGCTTAGCATACAGTTCCTCTGGTAGCTCAGTTGGTAGAGCGGTGGACTGTAGTGGTAAGCTTCATTCAGAAATCCATAGGTCGCTGGTTCAAATCCGGCCCGGAGGAAGAAATTTTATATGGTGGCCCCAAGGTTGCAATGGGCTCTTTGTCGTTCCTCTTTTCTTGTAAAAGCAAATACGCTTTGGGTTCAGTGTTGAAATAAGTATATTTGTGTTCATTTACACAAACAGACTCATGTTACAATCCCTATATAAAATTCCACAATAAGTCATACTTTTAACTCACTTTGTGCAACCAGCACTCCCAAGGGGTAGACGAGTTCACTGTACCATAATTATGGTACTCATTCCATAATATAATAGTTTCAAAAGGTAGCGTAATACCTCTATTATTGTAATAGTGGAGAGATAATTTGCTTTCAGGGGCAAATAACGTTTTTTCTAATTATTTAAAGCTCAACAACAAATATTTGATATTGTCGTTTCCATAACTGAATAAATTGTGCAGGCCTTTCCTCTGAGAGATTTCTTCTATAATCATGGTCACTAGTACAAGATGTGTAGGGTTTATTGTTGATGCATGCGAATGATATATAATTATAATTTTTTTCTATGGCTGCTCTGAGAGCTTGAGATTTGCAAATTGTTGAGAATAGAACCGGAAGTTCTCAGTGTGTACTCAGAAGTATTTTTCACAATCTCCGCTTATTACAAATAGCCCTTACTTACTGTTTCCAAGGGAAAAAAAACACGAATTAAATTTTAAAATGCCTTACTGTGAATCATATATTCCTTCAACTACTGTAATTTAATATACTATAAATAATTGTGCTATACGCTTCGGGAATCACTAATTTCCACACCTTTGGAACACATGCAGACTAGAAGGAAGGTCGTCTGTCCTCAGACTGTAATTCCTCTCTTCTCAGGGCATTTTAGCATAATATCCTGGTACATAAATATCTATTTGGTTGCTTGGTCGATAAATTATGTTTAAGATCACATAAATGAATTTGGACCTACAGCTGACAAATAGCTGTTACCAAGTGTCATTTATTGTAAACATTGCAAAAAGCATATCATTCTGTAATGTATATGACAATATTTTAGCTACTTTAAAAATACTATGAATGGAGTAACTGTCAAACTTGTAATGTGCGGATACAGACAACGTTTTCCTTTAGTAAACATGTAAGACAGCTCTTCAAACTATTTGAATGCAAAAAAAAAAAAGGTTTACCCCTGATGAACCCACAATCTGCGGTTTAGGTTTAGCCCAAAGGAGCTGGTGTGTTTACACCATTAGAGAGCTTCATGTTACGTAAGTCAACAGTTTACTTGTGTTGTAATAGCTGATTTCAACTTGTCATCAAGTTAGCTTTGCCACTTTGGAAGTGCTCGGAAAGTTTTAGTTGGGCTTATTTAACCACTGCACTTAACACGTTGAACATCCTTTTTAGACGCTTTTGAAATGAGTTTGGAAAGTTTTAAACTATTCATCATCATCATCATCATCATCATCGTCGTCGTCATTATCATCACCATCACTATAATCGTTCATCATGATTTCTTCTTCTTCTATTATTATTATTATTATTATTATTATTATTATTATTATTATTATTATTATTATTATTATTATTATTATTATTATTATTATTATTATTATTGTTAGATGCAATAATATTAACCGGGCTTGTGGGCCGTGGTCTATTGGGTTCCTTCTTCTTCCCAAACGTTTCGTCTGCGACTACGGCAGACATCTTCAGTGGCAGCGAGGTCGAAGTTTCCTAGTGGAGATCTCAGCACCGACTGTGCTGGTCACCACTGGCAGGCAGCTTCCATCTCTCACCACAGAATGCGCAGGTGCTTTATGCGGTACTGCAGCATAGAGGCCTTGACCTCAAGACTTCCGGTGGGGTTTTTTAGTGAGTAGGCTGCCCGGGTTCGAAGCCAGGGTAGGAGTCTTACACTCGCATGCATGCATGCGGTTAGGGCGTAAGTAGCCTTTTTCCCCACCACAAAAAAAAAAAAAAAAAAAAAAGAAAAGAAAAGAAAAAAAGAAAAAAAAAGTGCGGTATTTATGTCGGCGGCTGGAGGGGAAGTACGTTGTGATAGGTCCGGGTGGCCAGTGGGCTGGACTTGTACCAGTGGAGTACTACAAGGAGCTGGCGTCTGATTGGCTGGAGAGGGGTTCTGGTTTATTATTGTTGTTGTTGTTGTTGGATGGTGAGTACGTTTCGGCAATTCGTTTGTCATTTGGTTGTATTTACTCTAACTTAAAAGGATCAATTGTATGTGCACGATCCATTGTAAGTTGTTCTGAGGTTTAACGCAGTATCAACATTTCACTGAAAAAGAAAAAAAAAAAAGAAAAAAAAAAAAATCACCACTAATATCACGAATTTCGATTCTCTTTTGGGTTAGAAGTCACCATTGCGCATGCTCTGTAGGGGAAGATGGCCATGTGTGCTGTAGTTACGCGATTATATTACAGCATAAGAAAACGTACTAAAAGGGTGGGAAGGTGGGTGAGATTAAATTAAATTATTTTGTTGTTTCACTGTCAACTGCCAGGATCACTGTGTCGGAATTTCGTCCCGCTGAAGTTCTTTTACATGCCAGTAAATCTACTGAATGGAGCTGTCGTTTTTAAGGACACTTAAGGGCCATCGGTCTGTGCCGGGTTTGTACCCGCCACCTTGGGATCACTAGGCCAGCGTCTAACCAACTGAGTCACACAGACTAACTGGGTGGGTACCTGCCTGTACCTAAAGTACATAAAATCACAAAACTTCTGAGTAATTACTTTATTCTCTTCGTAGAAGTCACCATTGCGCACACTCTGTAGCGGGAAGCTGGTCATGTTTGTTGTAGTTACGTGATTACACTACTGTATAACAAAATCTACCAAAAAGGATGGATGGGTGTGTGGGTGTGTGGGTTCCAGACTGTACCTACAATGCACAACATCACAAAACTCTCAAGTAATTACTTCATTCTCTTCTTGAAAGTCGCCATTGCGCATGCTCTGTAGGACAAAGATGACCCGTTTATTGTAGTTACGTGATTATATTACTATATCAGAAAATGTACTATAAAGGAAGGGTGGATGGGTGTATGGGTTCCAGGCCGTACCTAAAATGCACATCACGAAACTTTATTCTCTTCTTAGAAATTGCAAGAAGTTCTTAGAAGGTGTGTGTATACATGTATATGTATATATTTGAATATAAAAAAAACGAATGAAACAAAGGAAGACAAATATACAAACAAGAAATGTTCTCGGAGACCTAAAGATGGTCACCGCATGGGTTTTTGTTGCAACCCAAAATTATGAATTTTGTAAATATCCATAACTGTAAAGGAATGTCAATTGTAGCCAAAATTTATTAATAAAGAAAACTGAAACTGTACTATTAGCCACGATAGTTTTTAGAGTCTAAACCCCAGGTCTATTTTGTTGCAGTTTTGGAAGTCTTATATTAGTGCTACAAATATTTTGTTGATGGAATTAACATTTTGATGAAATGCTGAATAAGGCAGAAGACACACATACTTGGAACATAGCTGTATGTGACACTGGTAAGGAGAGTAAAGAATATATAAAAGTGGAACTACCATCTTTTCTTGGAGAAGTTGTGAAATTAAACGACAATAAGACGCCTACCATGGATGGTATCCCTACAGAGCTCTTCAAATAAGGCGGTTTAGAACTAACAAAGAGGATTTACCAGCTAAGTATTCTTATTTGGTCTAAGGAAGAAATACCTGATGCGTGGAATTATGCAATTATATGTCCACTCCATAAGAAAGTGGTTCTTTGGTATCTGTGGGAACTACAAAGATACATCTCTTTTAAATATAGCTTACAAAATCCTCTTTAACGTCCTATTCTTTATCCTTTCAAACTGTGCAGAAAACATCATCGGCAACTACCAGTGTAGATTGCACCTCGCAAGTCTACTGCAAATTAAATATTCACTTTTAATGAAATAACTGAAAAAACATGTGAACAAAAGAAAGGTGTGTATAATCTCTTCTTAGATTTTAAGACTGCGTGCGATAGTATGAAGCGGGAAAAGCTTTATTCACCAAGGGAAGAGTTCTCAATACCAGCTAAATTAATAAGAGTGGTGAGGCTAACAACGACAGGTAAAATATTCCGTCCGCATTCAGTCATATCTGTCTGAACCTTTGGAAACTAAAGTTGGACTTAACAGGACCAAGCTTTTGCTTGCTTAATTTTCAATATTACATTGGAGAAAGTGGTCCGAGGTTCCTGGATCTCTTGAAAAATCTGCTAGAGAGATGGAGTAGTGACAATCAAGTGAAAATAGTCTTCATTGTAGTGGCTAGACTGTATTCTGTCGGGTTCAATAGTTAACAAAGAAAATAACAGGACTATAGAAATTAATGGCCTACTGTTGTTAGGTAGCAGATGCTATTAGGACCATATAAAACATTTCATATCTAAAATATTATCCAGAAAGATTAAGCTTCTTCGATATGCATAAAACCCAGCATTCCAGCATTCAGCATTCGAGAACAGGTCGTACAGGTTCTCCTGTACGGTATGTTTATCTGCACAGCACCTAGCCGCTTATTGCGACTCTATCTGTGCAGTATAGAAGGTGTTCCAAATGTTTACAAGATTTTGTGTCTGTGGGTTTCTTCCTGCACACCTAATTTTGGATGCAGGAAGGGAGCAGGATGTATAAAATCCTCATCAATGGCAGTGCTCTTGTATGGAGCAGAGACTTGAATACTTTCCAAACAAGATGAAAACTGTTTCAGAAGTTTCGGAGGAAAGGTCCTTCGTAAAGTTATTAAAGCAATTTCATGCAAAGAAACCATAATAAACTTTCTGGGAAAAACAAAACTTTCTTTGGAGGCGCCGGGTATCGACGGTACCACTCACGTGCTGAGCGAGTGCTCCACCATCTGAGCTACGCCGCCTGATGGCGTGTATAGGTTGCGCGTTCGTTCTTGACGAATGACCTTGAGCAGAAATCCAGTCAGCTTGCCTACCATTAATAAACAGGTCAGCAAATGTTTATGCTACGAGCTACGATAACAGACACCTCTGTTTTCCTCTGTCACGTTTGCGTATACAGTCGACCGCAAAAGTTTTGTACGGTACGGATGTGTGCATGCAAGTGTTTTATAACAGTGATTAATATTACCATTCCATTATCTTGGATAATAATTTGCTCAATCCTTTCTTCCACAATGACATCTTTATCCCAGTATTCTTGTTCAATTTCTTCGACATGACGGCGTGCGTTTTCCCATTGATTTGAGTGTTGTACTACTTCAGCTCAGAAGCATGTGCGTAAAGACACATCTCTCTGCAGACTGTACCTCCGCTCCATGGCAGCGTTCCTGCAAAAGGTGAGTAATGACACGCATCCAACCTTTCATATAAAATTTTCATTCGTCAAGAAGTAACGCGCGACCTGTATATGACAGCCTAGGCCATAGAGACGAGCAGTAATTGTTCGCCACGATGTCAGACAGCGCCACGTGGTTCCCGCCTTGCAAATTGGAGCAGTCTGTTCTGTATTAAACTTACTCATGCAGAATAAGCTTCCTGAGTGAGATAATGTAAAAAAAAAATATTGTAAAATTTACTTGGGCCCGTTTCGGATTGGAACCCGGACTTCTCACACCTTAAGCGAGAATCATACCCCTAGACCAATGAGCCACTTAGTTTAACATGTGGTGTCTAAACTCGAGATCTATGATTCTTTCTCATTGGCCTATCCGTTGTATTTGGTGTTTTGTTCGTTTGCTGTTTATTTTACGGAAACGTGTTACATTAGAAAAAATGAATATTCAGACATTTATACATTAACCGTAGCCCCAGTTTAATAAATTATAGTGGCCTATTGTGACAGTATATCGGCAACGGAGACCTGGTTTAAGTAGCCAGATGGTTTCAAGTATTCTTATGGCAGTTTGGTTAACACATAAAACGATTTATTTTAATTTGAATAATCCTGACAGTCGTAAAATGTTACCGTGTATATTATATACACAAAATATATGATTGCTATGTGACTTTCATTATTAAAGCGCGTGCATCCTTCAAACGTTACATCTTGTAAATCAAACATCAGTGGAATTTCCTAACTGTGCTACTCATAGATTATTGTTTTACCTGAAAAACCCAACCTTCTATCAAATATATGTAACTTTTTAGGGCATAAATTATATAACACAGGTTTTCACCTCTGTTTCCAACCGGCCTTAATAATTATTGCCTTACACAAATGCAAAGAAGATGCTGGGTAAAACTGAAAACGAAGTGGTGCAAAAAATGTTTTGTCAACTTGTGGTCGAAGATAATAGCTAGTAAAATTTCTGAACTCGACGACAAAATCAACAATAATTGATATTTCGTTTTACGAAAAAGGTGTTTTTCTTTATTTAGTTGTAATGTTGTACCTATTACCTGAGCAAAAAGATATAAGCCAATACTAACTGTGGCGATAAAAGTATAATGCATGCATTTAGTATAGTATATTGCAATATTGTATTTTTTCCTTAAGGATATTAGTCTTGATTAATTTTTAGTTAACTTAAGAATCTTAAACGATTTATATTGTTTTTAAACATATACATCCCTGTATTGTGAACCACAATGTGTATCCCCAAGATCAAAAACATAAAGAGGGAATGAGAAAAGAAGCTAATTACTATGCAGGTTGTGCAATGCATTCCCTCTTTTAGCATATAATTAAAGTAAACAAAATTATTTATTTTAATATTTCCACTAATAGGGTTTACATTTTTAAGAGTTATTACTTTGAAAGCCCAAACTGCCTTAGAGATAAATGAACAGCAATAATCAAGTTATTGCAGCTCTGAAGACAAAATCTACTTGTTTCCGTTTCCAGATAGGGGGAAAAAAAATAAAAATAAAAAAAAAATAAAAAAAATAAAAAAAAAAATAAAATAAAAAAAAATAAATAAAGAATCCATTGCAACAATGGTGTTAAATAAAATTTCTTCCTCCGGGCCGGATTTGAACCAGCGACCTATGGATTTCTGATCATGTTCTCCTCTACAGTTCACCGCTCTACCAACTGAGCTACCAGAGGAACTGCATATGGGAGCGATGCACTGTCGCTGTCATGAACTAGAGGGGCGGTTGACCAGTACGTAGACCACCTAACTATACAGTTGCAGCGCAGCTTCAACGTTGTACAGATGTCTGTGTGCACTTACGGTTCGTTTGGTTTATGTTGAAACATGGGAATTAGAGAGAGAACGCACTACTGCCCGCGCTTTTGTGGGTACTCCATGACTGCCTAATCCCATTTCGTATCGGTTCCATGCAACATGCAACGGTGCGATTGACTGTCTGACTATATCGCAGCTATCAGAGAGCAGCGCTTTAAGAACTGCTGCTGGATAGCGGCAGTGTAGAGATCCCATCCAAGAAGGGTTCCTTGGAGGGTCCCGGTAAGCTGCTAAGATCTTCGGCTTCATGGATATCGGATGCTGGATCACATCCGCAGTCTTCACACGCATCTTCCGATTCAGAGTAACTGTCTTCTAAATTTATGTTGAATCTGTCCAATATATTGTCCATTAATCCGTCTTTTTCCCAATACATTTCTTCTACGCGCTTCACATGCTCACAGACAGCTTTCCAATTTTCGGGCAAGAAATGCGATGTGTACGACCTATAAATTGTACTACGAATAGCCGCCTTTGTAAATGAATCGGCTGCTGTGGTTGTTGGTTGTCTGTTTGGTCGTTTCCTTCCTGGTGTTCTAACAGCGGTCCCATTTTCGTCTGCTTTATTCTTTTCTTGCAAAATTCTGTATATTGAAGTGCCAGACACACCAGTAGCTGCGGCGGTTCTTTCCATGACCTGTGTCACGGATATTGTTGGTTTACCCGATGTTAACGCCTCTAGTTCATCAGCAAAACACTTATGTACCAAACATACAACTTCCCGTGCATCAGATTGAAGAGGTTTCCCCTTTCTTCCAACACCAGTTTGGAACAATACGATTGTCAACACAATGAGCAGGACTAAACACATCATCAGCATTTTCATATTTCACTCTCAATATTAAGGGCTATATGTACATAAGCAGCCCGTACACTCGTTGAAACACCTATCACCAACGGACGCAGACTAGGCAGTTGCGGATAGCCGTGGCGATGTGTTGTTATCCCTCCCCTATCACAGGGAGGGGTAGCGCTAAGTAGGTCATGTTCCAACTTAGACCAGACGGACTGTACATATACTGAAACAGAGAGTTATGTGATATTACAGATTTCTGTGTAACGATTGCTCTGTACACAAAGTTCCCACGTTTTACAATGTGTTTAAGAATGTACGTATCTTGTGACGGTGGAATCTAGATAAACCCGAAATCAAGATAAAGCTTAACTCACCTGTTCTTGGAAAACATGTCTGTGGCAAGTTTAATTACCCACGTCCAAAACCCTGCTAATTCACGCCTAAGTATATGGCGCTTACTGTTCGACTTATTAAATAAAATGTTATGAGCTGGAGTTTATTAGCATACTATTTGCAATCATTATTGCTATTTCCTAATGTATATTACATGAACTATTAAGAAGTGATACCAATTCTTTATCAGTATTTTTCGTGTAAGTGAACCAGTTAACACGGGAACTGCTATAGTGTCCAATACATGCTTTATTCTAATTAGTTTTAACTTTCATTGACATTCAAGAGGAAAAAAGACAGTTTTACTGCTGGTTTTCTCAAATTGGTTTGGTACAGAATAGTGTTCAAATAAATTACGCACACAATAATTTTTTTGTTTTGCTTTTTCTTTAACTGTCATAAATGTCTGTTAAAGTACTACAACAATTAAAGTAGAAGAATTAAACAACACAATAATAGAATACAGAACCAATTATAAATATTGCTTAAACAGAATGGAAGAAAATGAAACTTCCAAATTGGTAAGTAACTATTAACCACAAGGACAAAGGAAAATGGGACAATGGAGGAAAAAGTGGAAGGAACAAGACTTTAGAGCCGAAAAGGCTAAATGGTTCAAGCCGTATTAATGAAGAAGAAAATGATGGTGATGGTGAAATTCCGTGCAGAGCCATCAAGACATACCGACAAATACGTACCTTGCCGACAATGCCAACAATACGGTCACCAGGAAGACCAATGCACGGAACAACCGACATGCTGCCACTGCGGACATAACACCCACACAAGACGATGCAACCACCCCGTAAGACACAACATCCCCTACTACTCCACCTGCCAACAAAATGGGCACTACACCGGGCAAGTGAAATATCCGATGTATACCAGACAACCGCCAACTTTACCGGAACACACAGCAAAGACACACATATTCCCTCACAATATCCCGACACCACCAAAACCACAACACGTGACTGACTGGCCCAAAATAAACTTCCCCAAAATCCCAGTGACAAAGAAGGACATGATGACACACGAAACCATAGGAACATTCAAACACGTAATAGGACATTCAGAACAACAAATAAAGTCATTACAGGAACAGATCACACACATCCAGGAAAACATCACAACATACATACGAGAAATTACAAACACAACAACACAAATCCTAAGTACACTTATCCCACCAATCTACGAATCTGCACAAAGAGCTATACCTTGTTCCACTCTTAGATGACAGTATAGAGTTAAATGGGATATATGTGTCTCTATCTAGCGCATACAAGTTGCCATTAGCCTCGTCCTTTTCTACCTTCGCGCTGTTGCCAGGTTCCTGATAGCATGGTATAAATATTCAGTTGTTATAAATTTCAGGTTTGAACACATTATCCTACGCAGAATTTTTTTCTCTATTAGTTTATATCCTTTTTAGAGTCATTATACATTTCTATAGGCCCATATTTCTTAAACAAACTTTTTTCAATAGAAGTCCGATATGTGCTGTTTCTATACTCATCACGCACTAACTAACAAACTGCTAGAATACGTCTGTATTTTGTTCTTAGGTAGAGTAAACTATAGTGCTACTACCATCCCACTTTGAATTCTCTATGTTTACTCAGTTAAGTGTTACAATTTTTTAAATTAAATGTTTTCGGAAAATTTTATACCTGTGCACTGCAAAACTTACGCAGTGTGCAGGGAACCAGCGAGAACAAATGTTGACGAGGGTTGGAGGAAGTTTTTAAAATAAACCAAAAGGCTGTAACTTCTTTCTTTCATCGAGTAGGGCAAACAAGGTATTCATCTATTCAGCGTATTCTCGCGCCAGTCCTGACACACAAGATAGTATAAGGAGCAGCACTAGCATTAGTTCGAAAGAAGTCGGTGTGTAACTGTGTGGAATCTATGAGTTGTTGTTGCGTTATTTGTTTAATATTTTGGAAATATTCGTAGTTATGGAAGGGGAAGCTAGGAAGAGACGATATATTGGTAAATTAAGAAGTAAGGAACGCCAAATAATTATGAAGGTCTTAGATTATTTTCCAAGTAAAATGCGTGTAAGTAAGGTAGTAAAAGAAAGAGCTAAGGCTATCGGGTGTTCAGAAGCAGTAGTGTATAGGATTAAAAAGGAAGTAATGAAAGGGCCTCTAAGAACGCCATCGAAAAAGAAAGCAAAAATGACGGGAAAAAAAAGAAGTATATAGTGAATAGTGCAATGTGGAGTACGGCGAATTGTTCATTCTTTACTGTTTGCAAATATTCAACCCATGCTGAATATAATTTTGTCACGGTTCAACAGTGATGAGACCCTCCCAAATTTCTCAAGGGCCACTCTTAGTCGGTTCTTACATGATTTGGGGTTGGAATATGAAAGAAGGGGTAACAAGTGCATATTAATAGAAAGAGACGATATCGATATCATCAGATGGCGACATAAATATCTAAAAGACGTAAAAAGGTTTAGGGGTCGGGGGAAATCAATTGTTTATACAGACGAGTCATTTGTAAATTTAGGTCATACAGTAACAACGACATGGAGGGATACCAAAGTTAAAAGTGTCCGTCAAGCAGCAATTGAAGGACTAAGTACAGGACTCGGCCACCTCGGGATCGCGCGCGGAGAAAGATTCGCAACTAGTAGATGTTGCAACACTGCTCTCCATTTAACGTGTACTGTCATCTAAGGGTGGAATGCGCTTTAGATTCCACCATAACCTAACACAAACAGCGCAAAAAACTTTAAAAAAGCAACCAACTGGCCATCTTCATTAACAACACCAGATAAAAACACATACAAAAACTCACAATAGCACACCAAATCGCAATAAAAAACACAAACACTCAACAAACATAAACACACACATACATAACCTAACACACAAAACAACACAACTAAGTCAAAAACTCCCCTATGAACTGTTGCAGCAACAACAAACTAAAAACTCTTCAAAAACCAAAATCTAAAATCTTTGAGGGTAGAAACCACTACCATGCAGCTAGGGACGAAAACACGCCAACAAACACACAACAGAAATAAAAACATAAATCACATCATCACAATACACACACACACGCCCGAAAGATCTCCCACACACAACAAAGCAAAAATTCCACAAACGCGGCTGAAGAGGGTTGCCCCTAAACAGCCAGTGGCATGTTGCATAACATGCCCAAATGACACTTTTCATTTGATTTGGGAAACCAACATTGTTGTCATGTAGTAGCAGCACCCTTACGTAAGCCCAGCTAGCTCAGTATGTAGTGCATGAGACTCTTAATCTCAAGGTCGTGGGTTCGAGCCCTACGTTGGGCGAATATGTTTTGAGCCTCATACGCATATAGAAAAATCATCTCAACGGGTGCCATGGTTCTCTATCTTCATTAATTACATCAGTAACAATGTGGAAAATTAATGACAGTTAATCATCAACTACGTTTCTTTTCACTTAGTTTTCAACTTGCTTTTGCTTGAAAGGAAAGTTAGACCAAACATGAAGCAAGTTGGGGATGTAGTTCAGTGGTAGAGCGTTCGCTTTGCATGTGAAAGGCGCCGGGTTCAATCCCCGGCATCTCCATAACTTTTTTTTCCTGACTGCTTATTTTCGTTTCGCCAAAAATATGCAAGTATCAGACATTCCAAGCACATCATAGTATAAGTCAAGTGTACTTAACATTTCTACTTTTTAATAAATTTGGTGGTTGGTAAAAACAGAAGTTCTTGAGTACCTGCCGAAGTACTGCAAACTCTTTAGGTAATGGTACCTAATAGAACATGATTTTTTAAAAATGTTATTACAAAAATCATTCTTTACTCACATTGTTAGAGTACATATAGTGTGCTATTTTAGCGTATTTACGGCACAGCTGTTGCTTTCTTATAAAACTTTTAACGCCACCATTGGTAGAGGAGTCGTCTAGGGTTATTAAGTTTTGAAAAACATAGTATTTGTTCTGATAACACTGTTCACTTAGTTAGGAAGGAGGCAAATACTAAGAAAAGTCAATGTCACTTGCTGGCTACTGCCCTAAATCCAACCTGAACACATGGTGTCTGAATTAAAGTAACATTCGTTTCAATAGAGACAAAAGTGAAATTGACAAGACATTTCAGTTACAACCTCTATATGCTCTCATTACAATAATTATTATAGGATATAATCTGCTATATAAACGGAATTTTCACACCTTCTGATTTACCACTCTAATATTCAGTTATACATTTCAATTTATTTGTTTTATGTAGAACTAGAACAAGCTAACACCTGTATTTTTCAGCTTTAGGATCTAATGAATGAAAGTAAATATCCTAACCGGGTGATAAGTGGTCCAAAGCCAGCCGGGACCGGACCGTCCTCTCTGTACAGCAGGGGAAGACAGGTAACGCTGCTGTGACGTCAGCCCACTCAGCACACATGTTCCCAGAGCAAGCCAGTTGAACGTGTGACGTCACAGCGGGCAAGAGGAAATGGGATACGGGACATCGTAATCTTAATGCTGACTTTCAATTACGGAATAGTCACAGATTATAAATAATTACATTTCGGCTTTATGCCATATATATAATTCTAGTTTATGTGACCAGTCATGTTATAACGCAAATAGAACAGAAATTATAACTATTTTGCCTGAGCAAGAGGAGAGCTATACAGAACAATTAGGTGGACATTTTCCGACATTTGTCGTTTCGCTATTCTTTAATTAGTTTGTCAATGTTAGGGCGTAATGTACGGCACATTTGTAACCGAAGACTGCATGTTAGATTGTGATCTGACAAAATGCTTCGGGATTTTGACTTAGAAAGGTTCATAACAGAAAAGAATTGTTCGCACACATACGTGGAACCAAACATACATAATACCCGTGCAACAAGGGCATACAACCTCAGAAGTATGGTTTGAGGAACATTCTTATAACAATTAGCCAAGTCTTCCTTGTGTTTATATTTGTCCTTCAGCAAATCGTCGCACTGTAAATTTATCAATTCAATTTGCAACCTGCTGGAAACATTGTTAACATCCAATGAATACGGGGTCGCAAAGATTTGAAACGTAGTTGACAATGTTTCTACATCTTGAAGCCTGGCCTCAAACTAGCGTGAAACACGGGGAACTGAACACATGCGCCGCTGATCTAGGCTGCATAGCAATACACTGCTCTCGCCTGGCGTCACACGAACGTGCAAGCGTCCTCTTCGTTTAAATACGTCACACGGCCGGAATTTGTCTTCCCCTGCTATATAACATACTGAATAAATTATTAAAGTAGGGAGAAAAAAATACTATTGGAGATGCCGGGGATCGAACCCGGGGCCTTTCACATGCAAAGCGAACGCTCTACCACTGAGCTACATCCCCACATGTGCACTGAGTATATATTTTCTCTTCATTTTATGAACACACGCACTCCCAGAATATTACAAAGCATTCATAATTGACTGTTACTCCTTTTCTTTCACTGCGTTATTGTGAAAGTAACCAATGATAGTCATCGATAATGATAATAGCGATCTAAATAGGAAACAAAAAATTGTCGCTCAACGTGGTGCTCGAACCCACGACCTTGAGATTAAGAGTCTCATGCTCTACCGACTGAGCTAGCCGGGCTTGCAGATCACTGCGGCGACTACTTGACAGCCATGTTGGTTTCCCTTCACTATTACTTGCTTACTTAGATGTCTGCTTAGACTAGAACCACGCACTAGGACTAGACTCGGGCTTTTATTTGAAAACGTTTGTGGGGCCCGGCCTTGCAAATGAAGTTTAAACATGAATTCATCACTCAACCTATATATTCCATTTGTCATGCAATAGTTTAATTAAAATCGCTAACACTATTTTGAAGAATATAAATAAATAAAGAAACATTTTTCATGTATACGGAAAGTAAACATGAAGAAAAATAATTGATCACAATTTTTGCTCAAAGATGTTTGTTTATATGTCCATGGTATACACGCATGCAGAATAATGTAGCTGGTAATAATAAATAAACGATTGCTTGGGCCAATTGCAGATAATGTTACAAGAGCACGGCAGCTTCGAACACAGGTTCCCTCCAGCTATAGTCCTAGGATATCCTAGGTAGAGTACAGTGACGGGGATGGCTTGAGTACCTGCTGGAGTACTGCAAACTATTAATTATTTAACTGTAATAGAACATATTGTCGAATAATGGCGTTGTCAAAGTCAATCTTTAGTCACATTGTTATGTAAGTTGCGCTGTTTGAGCGTAGCTTTCTCCTTCTTGTGTTGTGTTTAACTACCGTTAAATGACAGGTGGTGCATACTGATGATACCTCATATTGAACAATAATTTGGAAAGGAAGTTAGCAAAGAAACGTACCGGGTTTAAGGAACCGCTTCGGCAATTGCTGGTTATGAGGACTGAGGAAAATCTGTATAATCCTCATACAGAGATTACAGTCCTGGCTGGTTTTGAAGTCCGCTGTACAGTGTTTACTTTCAATCATTGAGGTCCTATAGCTTAAAACTTGCAGCGACTGTATAACGGCGTTCTCAGGTGCGCCATGTAACATTTTGGTTTTTAAGTTTCCTACAAAATTTGGCCGGCTGGCGCACGGTCCGTCTCCCGGACACATACTGCATGACTTAGCCGGCGGTCACAAAGTCCAACTCCATGTCGCACATGCATGGACATCAAACTAATTTCAAATCACATTAATAATTATCAGAATATACACAAAATATGCCTTATCACAGATCTTGGAAATGCCATCCATTTGCACCGATGCACCTACGATATCATCTGCGTTCACATGAATTAATTCAGCTTTCGAAATAGCGATAATTTCTGTTCTAAACTTTGTTTTAATTCTTGTAATGTGTGGGGATTAGTTTTGTGTACTTTATTTTTCACCTAATCACATAAATAAAAAGCGCATTCCTTAACTTCAGGGGACCGGTCGGGCCATAAATCCTTACTAATGATACTATCCTCAATAAAGTGTATGACTCCTCAGCTGTATGCGCGGTGGCAGAGTCCTAATGGAAATATCCAGTCCGACATTCAATGTCCGTCAGCTGTTCGAAACATGCTGCCAGTATGTTATTTCTGCATCTTTTTGCATTTAAGGTGCTCTCATTAAAAATAGGCTGTGTTATTCTGTATCCACCTATTGTGCACCATACCCCGATATTTTGGTGACATAAGGGAGTTTCACGATCGAAATTTCCTTTGTCTGCAATATCGGTTGTATGATGCTGATACATGACCATGTAAATGAAGCCAATCTTCGTCACTGAACAACATTTATCGTGGATCGATTGTTCATTCTTTAACATTTATCAGAATTCAGTTGCACAAATTTAGACGACTCTGGTGATCGTGGGGTAGCAATTCCTGAACAACAGGACCCTTGTATGCTTTAAGTTTTATAAGTTTTGTTGCTTTCCATGTTGAAGCTTTCGAAATGTCAGTTTCTTGTGCATGGTGTCTATGAGATTCTTGAGGTGATGGTCCTAACCTTTCTGCAGTTTCGTCTAATTTCTGTTGGGTGAGTACGCCCCTTTTTACTTTTATTTTCCTATCACGAATTGCTACCGTCTCCCTGGATTTATTTATAAGCAAACGAACGATCTCTCTTCTCAGGAAACAGGAAATTTAGTTTCAAATGTCTTACAACTTCCCTACAAAATGATGTAAGCATATACCTCTCGTTCATAAACACTCTTTGTTGTACTGTACACTACCAGATATTCATTTTGGAAACACATGTAGCAAAACTAAACACTCCTAATGCTATTCATGTGTGAACTGTACTAGAGGCACCTGTCACCTACATAACGGAAGTGTGACGACCAGAACGTATGGGCAGGAAGAAGTGGCGAAGGTCATACGAGTCGTGCACTCTTCGGCCAAGCTTTGTAGTAAACGTACTAGTAGTTAATGGAGAGCTGTTGTGTCTGGCACCGCCATGAGGATGTTTGTGCTTGCTGGAAGTCTAGAGAGATGCATGCAATTAGATCCTTGGGGCAACTAAGGACCTACTCCTAAAAATAGTGGTGTTCGAGCTTCTATACTCATATAGCAAGCGGCATGTTGACTACGTACTGCCACGCCATCCCGGTTACTGGGCAGATGGTGCTCATTTAGGTCTACTGCGAGTCACCCAGGCCTGCTGGGTGTGAATGGCTGGAACAAGGCGGTGTTTGAAGCTGCCGTGCGGTTTTAACGTTGTATGTAATTGGCCGAAGAGGATATTCATTTATTATTACTGACTATACCATTATGTATGTGTGCATACCACGGGTATCTAAACATCCTTGAGCAAATAATTTATTAAATTGTTATCTCTCTCTTTGGCTTTCTTTTTTTATTTTAACTTTCCTTTTACACTAAAAATGTTCCTTTGTTTCTTAATTTTCTCCAAAATGGCATTAATGATTTCAATTAAATTATTGAATAATAAATGGAATATCGGTTGAATGTGATAAATACAGTGTTCGTCTTCATCTTCCCGTCCAGTCCGAGTTTTGGTTTCACTCCATGCAGTCGAAGTCAAGGGAAATCAAATTTGCTACCGAAGGTAACATAGCTGTACAAGCCCGGCTAGCTCAGTCGGTAGAGCATGAGACTCTTAATCTCAGGGTCGTGGGTTCGAGCCCCACGTTGGGCGACTATATTTTAACTCTCATGGTGTATAGAAAATCATCTCAACGGGTACCGTCATATATACCTCAATAACACTGAAAGAAGAATGACTTTTTATGAACGATGTTCCTTTGGCACTTATTTTTCAACTTGCTTTTGTTTAAAAGGAAAGATAGAAATAACAAGCAAGAACATGGGGATGTAGCTCAGTGGTAGAGCGTTCGCTTTGCATGTGGAAAGTCACGGGTTCAATCCCCGGCATCTCAACGACATTTTTTTTTTCTGACTGCATATTTCCGTGTCAGCAAACCTGTGCAAGTATCGGGTATTCCAAGTACGTTTAAGTATAAGTCAAGTGCACCTAAAATTTTCACTTTTTGATAAATATGGTGGTTAGTAAAAACAGAAGTTCTTGAGTAACTGCTGAGGTACTGCAAACTGTTAATGTAATGGTATCTAATAGAACATGGTCTTTTTTTGGAAAATATTACCGAAATCAATATTTACTCACTTTGTTAGAATATGTTGTGCTATTTGAGCGTAGTTGCGGAACAGCTGTTGCATGTTCTCATTACAATAATTCATATAGGATATAATTTGTTATATAAACAGCATTTTTGCATTTTCTGATTTACCACATGAAGCCGAAATTGTGAACGCCATAATTATGGACATAATTCTGCGCCACATGGCAGAATTAAATAATCAGGAAATGTTAAAATCGTTACATGTATAAAGGTACAAAATCTGGAAGGATTAGTTACGGTTAAAATTGTCAAAAGGCACGAAATGTTACAGACAAGTCGTTAGGGGCAAGCGTCAGATAGTCAAGCGAGGCCTGGTAATTCCAGTTTTCCTGGAAATCGCTTAGTGCAGGTGTTGAGCAGGAAAACAAGTGATGGCCGCGGAGACTTCTTCGAAACCCGTCGTAGGGGTAATTAAGGTGAAAGATAGCGTCATGACGCACGGACTTGCCTTCCAGAACCCGGAGAGAAAGGGTCGGTGAGACACTTGCCTTCCAAATCGCCAGCGAGTAAGTCAGGTGGACTTACCTTCCGGACCTCGAGTGTGAGGACACACCACAGTTTCGAGTAACAATCTTTGGTCTTAATAAAGACGTAACAAAATTCTAATAGCGATCGGCAAATCTAAAACGTTACTTGGTCGTAAATAAAACTGTTTTAAGGAGAGTTCCGACTTTTATTGCAAATACTCACGCATACCCTGAGGTTAAGATCCATGTCGAGCAGTCGGCAGCAGAAATCAACCGAGAGCAGCATTCCGCGTAGAATAGCGGAATTGAGGAGCGGGTAAGATCGCATTACACACTAATATTCATTTATACATATTAATTCATTTGTTTTATGTAGAATTAGAACAAGCTAACACCTGTATTATATACCAAAACATATAATATGCGCACAGAAAATTACAATTTTTTAAGCTTTACGAACTAATGAATGAAAGCAAATATCCTAAGTGGGGGATCCGTGGTTCAAAACCAGCCGCGACCGGGCCGTGCTCTCTGTAAGAAATTTAGTCAGTCCTTGTAATGCCAAATGCGGAACCGGTTTTTCGTGGCTGGAACCTTTCCTTACCAAACTTTCTTTTCAAATTGTCATTTCACACTATGTTACGTCTGTGGCGACGTGTATAGTAACAAAGGACGTTAAACATTTTATGGCAAAGAAAAAAGTGCAACATATCAGAACAATGTGAGGCAACACTGACTGACAGCTTCAAAAACTAGTTCCGTTACCGTTGCATGAACAGCTTCCAGTGCTTCAGCAGGAACTACCAACTACAAAATTTATTTAAAAATAAGAATATTAGGTAGACCTGATTTATACCCTAACGTGCTTGGAGTGTAAGATATTCGTATATTTTTGCCAAAATTAAATAAGATAAACTATAGACATAGTGAATAGATCAGTAAAGTAGGGAGAACTTCGCAGTGAAGAAAAGAAAAGGGTGGAAACACACTACTGCAGATGCCGGGGATCGAACCCGGTGCCTTTCACATGCAAAGTAAATGCTCTATCACTGCCTGAGAGGTAGAGTTAGTGATAACTCAAGAGAAAACAGTCTTCATGTTTAATGGTAAGACCTTTAATCCACCGGATACACTTAATATTGGTGAATATAATTTCCATAGGGTTAACAGCTTCAACTATTTACGTTCAGTGTTCAAAAAAGGAATTTACAGAACTATGGAAATTAATGCCCGACTGTTGTTAGGTAGCAGATGTTATTGTGGCCTTATGGAACATTTGAGATCTAAAATATTGCACAGAAAGATGTATAAAACCCTTCAGTCCAGTACTCTTTTATGGAGCAAACACTTCCTTACTTTCCAAACAAAATGAACACTGTCTGAGAAATTTTGAAAGAAAGATCCTTCGGAAAGCCTATTGAGCAATATTTGATAGTGGAAAATGGCGTCACAGGACCAACTCTGGTTCACAAACTATATAATGAGCACGTCTGCGTCAAATGTATAACGCTAAGTAGGCTGAGAAGGGCAGGACTTGTCATCCGAGTGGTGGAAAATCACCCAGCTAGGAAGGTTTTCTTATCGGATTCAAAAGGAAAGCTCATTAGAGGAAGACCTGTATTGCAACGGAAGAAAGGGATCCAAGAGGATCCAGGAAGAGCAACGTTACAAAACGGGATTGCTCAAAATAGAGAGGAATGGTGGAAGCTCTTGAAGGATGCTAATGTGCACAATGGTTAGTAGAAGAGTAGAGAAAGTTATGTGAGTGCAACACATCAGATTTTTTTACTTTACTGATTGTAGTTCCGCACACAGTATTAAAAGCAATTTCAAGCACAGAAACCATAATAAAACTTTCAGGAAAGACTAAAATTTCGTTAGAGGCGCCGGGTATCAATTCCTGTACCTCTCACGTGCTAAGCGAGCGCTCTACCATCTGAGCTACGCCCCCTGATGGCGTGTATAATTATGACAGCCTAGGCCATAGAGACGAACAGTAGTTATCCGCCACGATGTCAGACAGCGCTACGTGGTTCTCACCTTGCAAATTGGAACAGTTCGTTCTGAATAAAGTTACTCATGCAGAATAAGCTTGCTGAGTGAGATAACGTAAAAAAGAAGTATTGTAAAATTTGCTTGCGCTCGTCCTAGATTTGAACGCGGGACCTGTCACATGCTTAGCGAGAATCATACCCCTAGACCACCGGGCCACTTAGTTTCACATTTGGTGTCTAAACTCGAGATCTATTTTTATTTTCTCATACTTAAAAGTTATTCCGTTTGATTGACCTACTTGGTATTTTGGTACTTGGTATTTTGTTCATCTAAGTACTACTTATTTTACAGAAGCATGTTACATTAGAAAAAAATTTGATGTGTTGCACTCACACGACTTTCTCTATTCTTGTTCTAACCATTCTTACAAACCCTTGTTCCTGTATCTTCTTCGTGCTATTTAAGATGAAGATTAATATAAATTATCTTAATGCATATTTCCTTGTAGGTGCAAGTGGAATATTAGAATACAGTAGGCTTTGTGCGATAGTCAAATCACTTTAAAGCTTTGAGATTCCGTTCTTATTGCCCACTTAAAATATAAAACAATGAACAACGATGTTCCATTTCACCAAAGTTTTAAATTTTTCGAAACTCACACACATAACAAGGAATATCTATGAAATGGTTCACGGTATAATAAAATTTCTTCAGGCATAAATTGTGTATTTTAGCAAGATCTACACTTTTGTGTGGTATGATTTGGTCTATTTCTAATGGTTTACCAGTTATACAAGTCGTCCAAAGTAAATACGACTACAGGGGCTATAGCCAGAAAATTCAAAAGATACATTTCATTTGTCATAAAAATATCTCAAATATATGGCATTTTAATCAAAATCGTTAGTGCCATTTTGAAGAAATTAAAAATTTTCAAAAATTTTTCCATGTAAGGGGTAGTTTAGGGTAAGGATATTTTCTTCAAAATCTTTGCGTCGCATCCTTGAAAGACATTGAACTTAAATATCGGCTTTGGTTTTTAAACGACATTTTGTTTTTGAGTTATGCTGTCCACAGTCTGACAGACAGGCAGACAGACAGACACACACACACACACACACACACACACACACACACACACACACACACACACACACACACTCGCGAGTGCGGATGTTTTCTAAACATGCTTTGTTGGCTTCAGGGGGTCTCAAGACACATATTTCCGGTGAAATCTCGAAATCGAATTTTTCGGTGGAAAACAATACTTTCCCTACTTACCAGTAGAGCATGTAAAAATGAATATTCGGACATTAATACATGTACTATAGCCCCAGTTTTAATAAATTCTAGTGGCCTACCATGACATTATATGGGAAACGGAGACCTTGTTTAATAGTCAGATGGTTTCTAGTGTTTAAATATTAACACATACCTCTTTGGTTAATGGTAGTTTGGTTAACACATAAAACGTTTTACTTTAATTTACGTTATCCTGACAGTTATAAAATGTTACTGTGTAGATTATAAACACAAATATCTGACGTTAGATTGCTGTGAGACTTTCATTATTAAATGGCTTGCATCCTTCAAACGCTACTTCTTGTGAATCAAACATTAGTGGAATTTCCTAACTATACAACCAATAGACCATTTCTTTTATCTGAAAACACTTGAGCTATTATCAATTATATGGAACGTTTGGGGCATAAATTATATCACACGGGTTTTCTCCTCTGTTTCCAACCGGCGTTAATAATTATTGTCTTACACAAATGCAAAGAAGATGCTGGGTGAAACTGAAAACGAAGTGGTGCAAAAAATGTTTTGTCAAAGGCTCTTGTGGTCGAGATAATAGCTAGTAAAATTTCTGAACTCGACGACAAAATCAACAATTTATATTTCGTTTTACGAAAAAGGTGTTTTTCTTTATTTAGTTGTAATGTTGTACCTATTACCTGAGCAAAAAGATATAAGCCAATACTAACTGTGGCGATAAAAGTATAATGCATGCATTTATTATAGTATATTGCAATATTGTATTTTTTCCTTAAGGATATTAGTCTTGATTAATTTTTAGCTAACTTAAGAATCTTAAACGATTTATATTGTTTTTAAACACACACACAGACACACACGCACACGCACACACACACACACATACAGAAGCTAATTACTATGCAGGTTGTGCAATGCATTCCCTCTTTTAGCATATAAGTAAAGTAAACAAAATTGTTTCTTTTAATATTTCCACTAATAGGGTTTACATTTTTAAGAGTTATTACTTTGAAAGCCAAGCTGCCTTACAGATAAATGAACAGCAATAATCAAGTTATTGCAGCTCTGAAGACAAAATCGACTTGTTTCCAGAAAAAGAAATAAATAAAGAATCCATTGCAACAATGTAGGTGTAAAATAAAATTTCTTCCTCCGGGCCGGATTTGAACCAGCGACCTATGGATATCTGACCATGTTCTCCTCTACAGTCCACCGCTCTACCAACTGAGCTACCAGAGGAACTGCATATGGGAGCGATGCACTGTCGCTGTCATGAACTTGAGGGGCGGTTGACCAGTATGTAGACCACATAACTATACAGTTGCAGCGCAGCTCCAACGTTGCACAGATGTCTTTGTGTGCACTTACATATACTGAAACAGACAGTTCTGTGATATTACAGATTTTATGTGTAACGATTGCTCTGTACACAAAGTTCCCACGTTTTTCAAATTTAGGTATGTGCATATCTCGTGATGGTGGAATCTAATGCTATGAAGCTCGAGATAAACCTTAACTCACCTGCTCTTGTAAAACATGTCTGTGACAACTTAATTACCCACGTTCAAACCCCTGCTAATTCACGCGTTAGTATATGTCGCTTACTATTCGACTTATTAAACAAAATGTTATGAGCTGGAGTTTATTAGAATACTATTTGCAGTCATTATTGCTATTTCCTAATTTCTATTACATGAACTATTAAGAAGTGACACCAATTCTTTATCAGTATTTTTCGTGTGAATGGACCAGTTAACTCGGGAACTGCTATAGTATCGAATACATGTTCTATTCTAATTAGTTTTAACTTTTATTGACATTGAAGAGGAAAAAAGGACAGTTTTACTACTGGTTTTCTCAAATTGGTTTGGTACAGAATAGTGTTCAAATAAATCACGCACACAATAGCTTTTTTTTTTTTTTGGTTTTTCTATAACTTTCATAAATGTCGGTTAATGTACGACAGTTAAAGTAGAAGAATTAAAGAACACAATAATAGAATACATAACCAAATAGAAACAGTGCTTAAATAGAATTGGAAGAAACTAGAATTCCCAAAATGGCAAGCAGCAATCAATCACAAGAACAAAGGAAAATGGGACAATGCAGGAAAACGTGGAAGGAACGAGACTTTGTAGCCGAAAAGGCTAACTGTTCAAGCCGTATTAATGAAGAAGAAGATGATAATGATGATGATGATGAATGTCGGTAGATCATTCATGCGTTAACATAATTAACTCCCTCCGCAAGTCAAATTTTGTCATGCATGATAAAGCGATGTTGCGTATAGAGTCCCCGAGTGACTGGTGACACGTGAAATGGTGAGTCCTGTGTTTGTATTCCGCAAGAGACTAGTCGAGGGCGCTGCACATACAATATAGGTACATAATTGTACCTTGACGCTAATTTTATCCTCCAAAAGGTGTCTGCTGGAAGGAATCTCCATTAGAACAGAAGCCCTGACCTCGTTCAGCACCAAATGCAGCAATAGCACCCATTTCTCAAATCTCGCTGCCGTATAACCAAATATAGACAATCAGAATCCGGAAAAGACAAAGCGCTAAGGGTAATTAGAATGGGAAACGTTGTTGCGAAGCAAAAGCTCCCTGAATTGTTTCCTGGAGTTGGTGGTTAAGCCTACCTACGGCCGTTTTAGAAATTCCACTCCCAAATATACGGATTATTTCATATCTCGTAAGAAAATAAATTTTAATATTGCAGCCAACTGCAAATTATTAGGGCCAATAAAGTTTCGAAAGACGGTTCCGTTTTCTGAAATTTTTATGTAAATTTCTAGAACTGTTAATTTAGTAAATTATTGTGTTAATAAATTTAACGTTAATACGTTAATGTTATGTTAAAAACTTTGAAAAATAAAGACAAGTAAGACTCTATAATTAAATTATAGAAAAGAGTGCCAGTTCATACACTAACTTATAGATCCAAAATCTGGACTATGACGAAACAAAACTCACCTACAATACAGTCTGCACAAATTAAATTCCTCAGATCAATAGCTCTAAAATTTGTGGCTTTAAAAAATAGGTACAGTATGTAACCTTTACTATGCATTCACGATTTAGAAAATTCAGCTTCTGGTCAGGTATAAAATATTTCCACGACAACACAACTCCATAAGTTATTCGTATCAATAAATACGTTCACCTGAGTAATGCAAAACACACTAAACAGCCCATTCATTGTTCATAAACTCACACAACTCTCACTAGTTTTTAATATACGCAATTCTATTAACAGATGTACAACTACTTGACATGAAAACTGTTATACACTAGCTGAGTCCCTTTGGCCCAGAGGATTAGCGCGTTGCAATTCTAATCCAAAGGTCGTGGGTTCGATCCCCACAAGGGACGTGCACCTTTTATCCGCACCCCGGCACATTTAAGCATCATTTATCCACCGCATTCACTCTTTGTCCGGTTTGACCTACTAGGCTGAGGACGTTTATTTGAAAAGAAAAAAAAAATAAACTGAAGGATTCTCTGTCGGAACGAACCCTATTTATAAGATATTAATTACTGTTATCGAAAACAAAATAGGGAATGCGCCTACTTCAACTTTAACCCACAATTATCTCACCCTATATTAAATATTAACGGTTTTTTCCTTCCATATCTATAAACGTTTTAGACCACTCTCTTTTAAAATATTTACTTCAGTCATGTACTGGTAATTTTCACATATCTACAATAGGTGTATGGAAACTATACATTTTGTTCGTGTTAGAACGTCTTGAAAAGTAAGGCACAAAAAGCGAAAATAGATATTTTGGAAATTGTTACTAAACTCTGTTTATTTGCATTCTTCATAGCTGTTCCTTTAACCTATTAAAATGAACAAATATACTTTATCTAATATATTTTCTACCTCCTGGCGTTGTTTATATCTAATACTTCCCCCTACATTAACAGTTTATTTTATACATGATGGGGAAACATTCTATGGTCAACAATAATTTCTCTTACCCGTCAATACCTACTACCATATTCTCTAATAGCTGATAGTTCTTTTAAGCCAACCTCATTTTTCTAAATACTTTCCTGCTTCCTCTAAGGATTCGTATGATTTTGGTTTAAAACGTTCTCAACTTTTAAGTCTGATGGAAAATCATTACATTTCATTTTTTTGACACTAGATTCTCCCTCCCTTTTTCTGTACCACTACAATCCAAAGTATAGTGCCATTTTCTGTACAATTTACCAAATTTTGTGCATTTCCTCCACACCTTCCCTTCTGTTATCCCTATCATGCCATTTAGGTTCATTACTCTTGTGTTAGTCCATGCATACCCTATTCTGGTATGTTTATTGTATACTTTATATACTTCTCTGTGCACCATTCCATGTGTAAGAATCTATAATCAATTAATCACGTTTTGTCGTTGAAACTACTCAGAATTTGTTGATTTCCGATATCCTCCACAGCTGTTCTAATTTCCCTGCAAAAACACTTACTTTTGTTGTTTTCTATTCATGATTCCCTCGTACCTGTTTCCTCCAATATTATTCGTATTTTCTTGGTGGGTAGTAGAAATATGACTTGCTTTTTGGATTTTTATAGAATGCTTTGAATATGTATTTAATTACAGGGATAATTAAATTATTTTAGCACAAAACGTGTTTAGTTTAAAAGATCCGAACAAGGGCAAAGAATTAATTGTAATGCTGAAGGCGTCGCATAAAATTTCTTCCTCCGGGCCGGATTTGAACCAGCGACCTATGGATTTCTGACAAGAGTTACCACTACAGTCCACCGCTCTACCAACTGAGCTACCAGAGGTACTGCTATTTGTTTCCTCACGTTGACGTACTTATCGAACTAGCTACAGCAAGTAACAATTGGGCCGCTGCCAACACACCGACTATCTTGCAATGTCTGCACCTCTACGTGTGGTCAAATGTACTAAACTTGGTGGTTTCCTGATAATTGTCTATTTTAGATGAGCCGACCATCGTGAACAAGAAAGTCTCCCACCTTTTATCTGTATATGTGCGGATCTTGTGCTCATAGAAAGCGCAGAAAGAAGATATTATTGCTGGATTGTTTAGAAAGTAATGAATCGTAAGATAATTGTGGCGCCTAATTTCTTAAGCCAGTGCTTACCTTCCAGATGCTTAATCGTTTATTTAACTTTCAAAAATGTTTACAACAACAAAATACTAAAAGTTATAAAAACCTAAGTACTAAAAATACAATGCACAACAAAATTTAAACGACATTTTATCCAACATATACTCAAAATTAAATCTACCATATCTAATATCTATACAACCATTTCCTGTAGTACACAAAACAATCACAATACTAATACTTAAATTAATACATATGTGTATATAAATTTATAATCCAATTTAGCAAAATAATACAAATAAATGTACAATTTAATACTAAATTACTTACATTTGCAATTTTATCAAATATGTTTACACAATTTTATAATTCAAAATTCAATTATTTTCATTTAAAAATATTAAATTACCTTAATAAAATTTATTCATGATACATCAACCAAATTAAATATAAAAAGCTTACAATTAGAACACCTAATATGATACGTTAACGAAATTCATCAGATTCATAAATGTTAATATAAATTCTAAAGATAATTCATAAATAATATTTCAGTTTAGTTCAGTTTATTTAACAAATTCAATTCACTACTGATACCAAATGTATAATTAAATATTAAATATTCACAAGTTTAAAAAAAATCAAATAAACAATTTGAAATAAAAATATCCCATTTTACTCCCCTCTTTTTGTAGTATATGTACAAATATATATTTTCTCAGAATTTCAAAATTCATATATTTAATTTCAACATAAATAAAATATCCCACCTTGAAGTACTCTTTTGATACACACACACACACACACACACACACACACACACACACACACACACAACACACACACTTTTATATATATATCATAAATTTTTAAAAAATCTCCAGAATATTAAAAAATTATGCATATATTATATTCAAACGAGCAATTATATATATACCTATATTCCGTGTAACTTGGAAACGGCTCTAGCGATTTCCATCAAATTTTCTATTCAGCTAGGGTTTTGCTTTTTAAGTTTATCTATATAGCTGCAATTCCCGAAAAAACGCGATTTTACAAAAAAAAAAAAAAAAATATTTTTTATTCCGCTTCTACAGTGCAGTTCTTGTATATATATTCCCGGTATTTCAGAAACGGCTCTAAAGATTTGGTTAAATTTTTGTTTACATGCATATTACATTCACAGTGTTTTCTCTACTCACTCTCAGGTAACACATTCACATCTCTTTATCTATTCACTCTTCTATAAACAATTTTCGATAAAAAACGTGATTTACACCAAAAATAATTTTTATCCCCAGTTTTAAAATAAGTCACAACATGCTCAGTATGTCTGAAATAGAAATGCTACTACATTCACACTGGTTTCTCCTCTCACTTTTAGGTAACACATTCACATGTTTCTGTACTCACTCTTCTACAAAGAAGTCATACAACTTCTTGCGTGTTTGAAATAGAAATGCTACGTATTACATTCAGAATGTTTCCTCTACTTACCTTTTAGGTAATACATTCACATCTCTTTCTCTACTCACTCTTCTACAAATAAGTCATACAATTTTGTGCATGTTTGAAATAGAAATGCTACGTATTACATTCACACTGTTTTCTCTACTTACCTTTGGGTAACATATTCATAACTGTTTCTCTGCTCGCCTTTCTAAACATAAGTCATACAATTTTCTGTATGTTTAAAATAGAAATGCTACGTATTACATTCACACTGTTTTCTCTACTTACTTTTAGGTAACACATCCACTCACTCCTCTATGAACTATTTTCTATAAAAACGCGATTTTACACCAAAAAATTTATCCTCGCTTTTAAAATAAGTCATACCATGTTCTGTATGTTTGAAATAGAGGAGTTTTTGCATTCAGAATACTAACGAGCGACTGGCCCGGGTTAAGGAAGCCATGGAAGAACTCGACGGAAATATGGACCTTGGGCAATGTGTTAAAGCCCTGGAGTCAATCGTAGCACCAAAGAACTGAACTCCATAATGGAACAAATGCTCGACGAAAACGTCAAACTAAGTGGATATCTATGGGGGAGGCCTGCGTTCAGCAGTAGATGTTTTACAGCTGAAATTATGGGGTTTATGAAATAATTGTATGTATTTCTATATCTCTTGTATCTCGGAAATGACTCTTAACAATTGCGACAAAAATTATTATTTATTTAACGTTTTGCCTATCAGGTTTATCTAAGTATCTTCTCAAAAAAAAAAATAATAACAACAACAACAATAATAATAATAATAATAATAATAATACTAATAATAATAATAGTAATGATAATAATGATAATAATAATGATAATAGTAATGATAATGATCATAATAATAATAATGATGATGATAATAATAATAATAATAATAATAATAATAATAATAATAATAATAATAATAATAATAATAATAATAATAATAATAATAATAATAATAATAATAATAATAATAATAATAATAATAATAATAATAATAATAATAATAATAATATTATATTATATTATATTATATTATATTATATTATATTATATTATATTATATTATATTATATTATATTATATTATATTATATTATATTATATTATATTATATTATATTATATTATATTATATTATATTATTATATAATACTATTATTATTATCATCATCATCATTATTATGATCATTATTATCATTACTATTATCATTATTATTATCATTACTATTATCATTATTATTATTATCATTATTATCATTATTATTGTTATTATTATTATTTATATTATTATTACTATTATTATTATTATTATTATTATTATTATTATTATTATTATTATTATTATTATTATTATTATTGCTGTTGTTATTGTTGTACTTGTAATTATTATTACTATTAATATTATTATTACTCTATATTTCACTATTGTTGCATTTAGTTCATCTATGTTTAATTGTTGCCTTATTTCTGCAGTATGCCTTTTGTCTGTCCCTTGATATTCTGCTATTGATCTGAGGAATTTTATTTCTGCTGCTTGTATTGTAGGTGAGTTTAGGGACGTCATAGTCCACATTTCAAATCCATAAGTTAGTGTAGGAATAGCTACTGTTTTGTACATTTTATTTTAGAGTCTTATGTGACTTTATCATCAAAGACATTGACACAACATTAACAGTTATGTATTAACATTAAATTTATTAGTACAATAATTTAATAAGTTTACAGCTTATAACATTTTCATAAAGCTATCTAAAAACAGAATTTTCTTCCAAACTTTATTGGCCCTATTACAATTTATATAAATATTCCGTATATATGTGCACACTCGTCCCATGTGTATCGTTTCGTTAGCAATGTCTAAAGTCTTGATTCTTTCATTTATGTTGAAATAAGCTACATGAACTAATGCTCGAAGGCTGCTTTGTAACACGAGATACAGTTGTTTGGAAATTGGAAATTATACACAAGGCTTTATGCTACAGACGAATATAAAAAGTCCAATGGAGGCGCCGGGTATCGATCCCTATACTTCTCGCATGCTAAGCGAGCGCTCTACCATCTGAGCTACACCCCCTATTTGCATCTGCTGCTCAGCCTAGGTCAGGGAGTGGGGCATAGAGTAGCAGCTGTGACGATGTACCACGTGGTTTTAGTCTTACAATATTGGAGAAGCGTGCTCTGTAAAACAATTACACGCAGCGTACCAAGACCTAAGTTCTGATGTAAGGCAAACTTGCTGAGCGGCAAGTGACTTACTGCAAAATGTGCTTGGGCTCGTCCGGGATTTGAACACGGGACCTCCTGCAACCTAAGCGAGAATCATACCCCTAGACCAACGAGCCGCTTGGGTTCGTCCTTCTTATACCTTCCAGAAATGGAATGAGACTGAATTGTCAGCTTTGGAAGTTTTCTAGTGTCAGTAACCGAGAATGGTTTTCATTTTCATAATCAATGAGTATATTCTACTCAACCTGCATCTAAACGTAAAGTTTATTTCTTTTCAGAACTTCAGTTTTAAGTCACAGTTAAGTCACAGTTTGTACAGGAACGTGTTGTTTCATTTGTTTCGTGTAGGTATATATAGATATTTTTAATGTAATCGCTTAAAATATCATCTTTTTCAAAACTGCTAACTGAATCAGTGCCTCAAAGTGCAATATCTTGCATTTTTGGCCTTTCTACCTTGTATAATTCATATTCTTATAAACTCACGCACCGAGAGAGCAAACGAAAATAAAGATAAATCTGCAGTGCTGTTTTATTTGATATTACAAAATAAAACACTTACACATGTTACATGTTCGTGACAAGGTGAAATCAACTGTTATAACGCAGGTGGAATGTAAATTTACACCGAAATGAACTTTTCTAGCCACAATGAGACTGCAGCCCCTGTGGTTTAATGGATAAGGCATCGGTCTCCTAAACCGGAGATTGTGGGTTCGAGTCCCACCAGGGGTATTTGTTTTTTCAATGAAATATATGAAGACCAACATTATTTTGCACAGGTGGAAACCCAAAGCACAAGTCATAGGGTCTACATCCGTATATAACAGTTTCACAGTTGCACCTTGAGCAGAACTGGATTAGTGAAAACAAAATCTTACTTAAAATCTATAAATGTTATTGAAAGCTATTAGTTGATTACTTCTAAATCACTATTAATATTGAATTGTATTAAATAAATGAATTATTATTTCACGGAATAATCTAAACATATATTACTGGAGCCTTTAATGTTTGGAATAATTATTTGTCTCGTGCTTCGCGCTTGCAAAATTATCGCCATATGAAACACGGTGTTACTACAGATAGCTCATATAATGCATTTTTTGAACATCAAGGACGGTGTATTTTAATTTAAATATATCTGTCAGTTTAAAAATGTTACCATGGTAATTCTCTCTGCAGACGTGATTATCGAATAACACGTATTTGCTTCTCCTGCCAGCCAGCATTAATTATTGTATTGTACAAATTCAAAGAAGGCACTCACGTAAATCTGAAAATAAGATGATTCGGAAATGTATCGGCAGAGGTTCCTAATGGTCGAGTGAATCATCGCTGTATAATTGCTGTAGTCGACTGTAAATACATTTGTTCAAGTTTCGTTCTATAAAAGACTTTATTCTTTTATCTGCTTTAGACAGTTCTCTTTGTAAATGGTATTTATGAATCAGATTCGGTATTTTGGTCGCAATGAGACCACAAAAAAGCAAAATTTTAATTGATTCTTAGCTAAGATAAAATAATTACCGGCCGTTTACTCTTGTAACATATACGTTCATAACCATTATAATAAGGGCTAGAACACGTTTTCTAGTTTGTATGTATATACTGCATTTAGCAAACTCCCAAGTCATTTGCTTTCTGTTATGTGAAAGAATAGATGATCCCAAACATGAAAGCCTCGAGTGATATCTGTTTCGATTATTCCCCATAATCCGATATAATATCCATACATTTTAATGAAGATTTATTTTCTCTAATCCAGTTCTGCCCAAGCTGCAACTGTAAAACTGTCATATACGGATACAAACTCTATGACAGTTGCGTTTCCACCCTTGCAGTATAATGTAGGTCTTCATATAGTTCAGTTAAAAAACAGATACCCCTGGTGGGACACGAACCTACAATCTCCGGTTTAGGAAATCGATGCCTTATCCATTAGACCACAGGGGCTGATGTCTCACTGCGACTAGAAAAGCTCATGTCCATGTAAATTTACATTCCACTTACGTTGTAGCAGCTGATTTCACCTTGTCACGAAGAGTAACCTCTGTTAAATGTTGTGCTTTGTATTATCAACTAAAACAGCACTACAGATTTATTTTTATTTTCGTTTGTTCTGTTAGTGCGTGGGTTTATAAGAATATGAATCATATAAGGGAGAGGCAAAAATGCAAGATATAACACTTTGATGCACTAATAATTGAGTTACCGCTTTTGAAAAAGATAATATTTTAATCGATCAGATGAAAAAATCTTCATATACACGAAAGAAATAAGACAACTTATCTGCTCTACGTTTATACTATCCGATATACAAATTTACGCCATAATGAATTGTTGCATATTCCTCAACACATTCCTGTACCAAACTGTTACTGTGACTTAAAACCAAAGTTCTGAAAATACTCGTGTATAAACTTTACGTTTAGACGCAGGTTGAATAGAAAACTTTCAAAGCTAACAATTCAGTCTCATTCCATTTCTGGAAGTTACAACAAGGAAAACCCCATTGGCTCGTTGGTCTAGGGGTATGATTCTCGCTTAGGGTGCGAGAAGTCCCGGGTTCAAATCTCAGATGAGCCCCAGTACATTTTGCATTAAGTCGCTTGCAGTTGCCTCACTCAGCAAGTTTGCTCTAAATCAGAACCTTAGCCTTGATGCGCTGCGTATAATTGTTTTACAGAGCATGGGGCTCCAATATTGTAAGATTAAAAGCACGTGGTACATCGTCACAGCTGCTATTCTATGCCACGCTCCATGAACTAGGCTGAGTCCCAGATGTAAACAGGGGGCGTAGCTCAGATGGTAGAGCGCTCGCTTAGCATGCGAGAGGTACCGGGATCGATACCCGGCGCCTCCATTGTAGATTTTATATCCGTCTGTAGGTCAAAACCCGGTATGTAATTTCTCTGTAACTGTAACCCGAGTACAAAGTAAGTCGCAGAAGACATCCCCCATAGACAGTTACAACATAGACGAAAGAATCATGACTTGAGATATTGTTAACATCATACATATGTGACGAGTGTGTACATATATACGGATTATTTCATATCTTGTAAGGAAATAAATTTTAATTTTGCAGCCAACTGCAATGAAGATTTCTAGAACTGTTAATTTAATAACTTATTGTGTTAAGAAATTTAACGTTAATACATAAATGTTAATGTTATGTTAAAAACTTCGAAAAATAAAGACAGATAAAATACGAGTATGTCCACGACAACATAACTCCATAAGTTATTCGTATCAATGCATTCAGCTTTACTAATGCAAAACGCACAACAGTTCAGTCATTCTTGATAAGCTCACACAACCCTCAGTAGTTTGTAATGTTAACAATTCTATTAACATATATACAACTACTTCACATCTAAAAGTGTTAAACACTAGGAGAATCCCTTTGGCGCAGAGGGTTAGCGCGTTGGCCTACCCATCCAAAGGTCGTGGGTTCGATCCCCACAAGGGACGTGATCTTTTTATCCGCCTCTCTTGTGTGGTGAGCGTGTAGGATTAATTGTTCTGATAGGATCCTTGTGAGGTTTTCCCTTATCCTGAAAAGACAAATGTCGTTTAGCTTTAAGCTTTATGGAATCCCGGCTCATTTGAGCATCATTTCACCCACCCCATTCATTCTTTGTACGATTTGACCTACTAGGATGAGAACGTTTATTTGAAAAGAGAAAAAAACAAACTAAGGGATTCTTGGTCGCATCGAGCCCTGTTTATAAGATGTTAATTACTATTGTTATCGAAAAAAAAAAAAACAGGGAATGCGCCTACTTCAACTTAACTATAACTCACAATTATTTCTCCCTATATTAACGTATTTTTTCCCTTCCATATCTATAAACCTTTTAGACCACTCTCTTTTAAAATATTTACTTCGGTCATGTACTGGTAATTTTCAAATAGCTACAATAGGTGTATGGAAACTATACATCTTGTTCGTGTTAGAACGTCTTGAAAAGTGAGGCACAAGAAGCGAAAATAGTTATTTTAGAATTTGTTAGTAACCTCAACTTAATTGCATTCTTTATAGTTAATTATGCAGCAGCACGACACGAATGTCATGCTGAGTAGAATAAGATGCACAGTACTTACCGAACGCAAAAGAATTTCATACATTACATATCATAAGAAGGCAATGGTCATCAAAATGCATTGTTATAAGATCTGAATGCTAGTGAATAAAGTAATCAGCTCACTAGCGCCCAAACTTTTGAATTTTTTATTATTTTTTTTTTATTTTTGAACATATATGCTCTTTAACACAGTAACCTAGCTTTTTTGTTTTTCAAAAAAAAAAAAAAAAAAAAAACACTTCTTCCACTTTTAAATAATTGACTGATAGGATGTGGTATCACTGGACGCTCATACTACTACTCTCAGAAAAAAAACTGCAAATATCACCGTGATATACATATGTTAGAAGTGTTATTTCTGTAAGAAGTTAATTATTATTTTGTATGATAATTTGTCAAACACTGAACGCAAATCCTACATTGCATTCTGACTCAACAGTAATACATATTTTGTGATTTAACAAAATTATAAAGGCATTTTGATTTGATTTGTCCATAACTGGGCGTATTTTACAACCCTGATGTGAATCATGTGGATTAGTATTGTGTGTATATTTATGTATAAATTCCTAAAATTGTCATTCATGCTAATCATGCACTCTGGCTTCTCAGTATGAATAGTAACAATAAGAAACCCACATGTAAACCCTCCTTTTACGTGCTTTTAAGGACAATTTTTATTGTAAAACCATTATATATTAACATTAGATTTATGAACAAAATTATTTATTGCAATGTTATTACATTTACGAATTATGGAATTCATATAAAAGTTTCAGAAGACGATTTTGTCTTCCGAAGCAATATTCGCTTTAATGCCTCGTAAAATATTTCTTACATAACATAATCGTCCCGTTTATATGACCAAGAAATACTTTTATTAATATTATATTAATATATTATGTTAAATGCCCTTAACCCAGTGGGTCAAATCGGAAAATGAATAAAATGGGTGAAAAGATGCTCAAATGAGCATAGAGGTTCATGGGGCTTATAGTTATTCGACATTTGTCTTCTCAGGATACGGGAAAACACCGAGAAGAAACCTTATCAGGATAATTTAGCCTACATGTTACTGGCACACCACAAAAGGGACAAAAAGTGCACGTCCCTTGTGGGGATCGAACCCACGACCTTTGGATTAGAAGTCCAACGCGCTTATCCTCTGCGCCAAAGGGACGCTCCTGCTAACCTGTATTGTGTGTCAGTTTTCGATATCAAGAAGATGCACTCTGTTAACCCAGATATGTCTGAACTTTGATAAAAGAAATATATATTAAGCTTTACATCGAATGGATGGAAATGCCGTTGTGAAAAATAATTATCAGAATTTTGTATTTATTTTGCACACTTTCGTCATAAACAGTAGTCCTTTTAAAAGGACGGTACGAACATAGGCATCTATTTTATCAGCATTTAAAATACAACAAGTCTTTTATATGATAGCAAGCAAATCGTGCTACATTACACTTCTGGCATTTAGTGCACACCTTTTATGACAGAGACCGCATCTTCCTTGGGGCATATCATTATCAAAAAAGCGTGAAAATGATGGTGAAGGATACTGATCCTGTTTTACAACTAATAATTCAGAGCACACAGCAGGGAAAACACTGAGCTTAGCATGTTTCCAAATTCATCGTTTTTCACTGCAATTTGTAATCACTTTACTTCGCTGTAAATTATTGTCTTCATGACCACTACTTGCACAGCTGTTATTTCTACTTTTATCATCTCCTTATAGTTGTGCCTTTCATTCTATATATTCGTTTACACTTATAAAATATATAACTTTAGTTGCTTTTATTGACGACAGACAAACGCAGAAGAAATGACTAAAATTACTTTTTTGAAAGACATTACATTTGTAAACGTGTTTATAAAAGTTAATTATATATAATATATATAATCTGCTATTGACGTCAGTTCCTCTCTTATGTAGTCAAGCACTCTAGCATCTCAGCAAGAATAGAAACAATAAAACAACTCAGGTTGCGGACGAAAACCCTCCTTTTTGCGTGCTTTGGTAGAGTATCTGCTCATCTATTAACATTAAATTAATTTTAAAATGATTTATTATAAGAATTATTACCTTTGCAGCTTCAGAACTTCCGATCAAAGCTTCAGAGGATTTTGTGTTCTGAAAAATTCGCTTCAATGTCTTGCCGCTGGCTGCAAAATTGCATTGTCTATCTTATAAGATATAAAGCATTTCTTGTGTAACATGCTCATCCCGTGTATATGATGCTATTAGCGATGTCTCAAGTCCAGATTCTTTCTTTTTTGTTGCAGCTTATTCTTCAGGGGTTATTTTCTACCGTTTACTTTCAACCTGTGTTACACTGTTCTCGGAAATTGGGAAATCATGCACTGCATTGTATCCTGCTAATGGGCTTAAAATTTCAAATGGAGGTGCCGGGTATCGATCCCGCTACTTCACGCATGCTAACAGAGCGCTGTACCACCTGAGCTACGCCCCCTAATTATAGAAGTTGCGCAGCCTAGGTCACGGAGTCGGACACGGAATGGCAGCTGACCCTGGAATGATGCCAATATCGGCCACGTGGGTACAGTATTACAATATTGGACGAAAGCGCATGTATAAAATAACGCGCAACGCACCAACGTTCTGACGCAGAGCAAACGGGCTGGTGACTTACTGCAAAGTTTTCACGGGCTCGTCCGGGATTTGAACCCGGGACCTCTCGCATCCTAAGCGAGAATCATACCCCTAGACCAACGAGTCAGTTAGTTGACTTCTTGTAATTTCCAGAAATAGAGTGAGAATGACTTAGTAACTGCTCAAGCTGCATTTGAAGCTGGATTTTGGTAGATTTTATAACATGTGTATATACGCCGGGTGGAAGATACGTCATACGTTAACCAGGGATTCTACATGATGAGTATGTCCAATACAATTATTGACAACAAAGAACCGTTTTAATTATGTCCATATGGACTATATGAAGTAGGAAGGGTCAACATGTAACATGATCACAGCACAGAGTGACCAGGTACAGCTTAAACACGAACTTCGTAGATAACGTTGTTGCATAATTTACCAATTTTTAATTAAGTATTTATCAAATTATTGTACCTGTACAACTATACGTGAATATCTCGATTTTCAAACTGCAGGCATTTTACTCTGCATGTGAAAAAAGTAAACACATTCGAGACTATGAGTGACTATGGATTACAATAATATATAGGAATAATCAAAAGATTTCAGCACAAAGCACAAAATGTATTTAATTTTAAAATATCCGAACAAGAGTAAAGAATTAATTGCAATACTGAAGGCGCCACATAAAATTTCTTCCTCCGGGCCGGATTTGAACCAGCGACCTATGGATTTCTGACAAGAGCTACCACTACAGTCCACCGCTCTACCAACTGAGCTACCAGAGGAACTGCTATCTCTATCTTCACGTTGACTTACCTATACTACTAGCTACAACAAGTAACATCCTTGAAGGGATTCAGCTATATGGGCCGCTGCCAATACACCGACTATCTTGCAATGTCTGCACCTCTACGTGTGGTCAAATATACTAAACTTGGTGGTTTCCTGATAATTGTCAATTTTACAAGAGCCGGCCATCGTGAAGAAGAAAGTCTCCCACCTTCTGCCTTTTATCTATATATGTGCGAATCCGCTGATATAAGCGGAATGAATTACTGCGCATACAGGTGAGGAAAGAAAACACTATTGTTAAACATGGTGTAGAAAGTAATGAATCGTAAGATAATTGTGTTATAACGGCTTCACATAATTATATATAAACCTGCAATAATAAACCCTGGCACCAAATTACTTAAACCAGGGCTTATTCGTTTACTTAACTTTGAGAAATATTTACAACAAAATTCTACAAGTTATAGAATCCTAAGAACTACAAAACAAAAATTCTATACACAACAAAATGAAAACGTAATTTTATGCAACATACCCAACTAAACATACTCAAAATTATATTTATCATATCTAATATCCATACAACCATTTCCTCTAATACATAAAACAATCACAATGCTAATATTAATAGCAATTAATTCATCAAACCAAAAGAAATTATAAAAAATGCGAAAAATAATATACAAACAACATCACCAATTCATATAAAATTATTTATTATTATTTCAGTATATTTCATTTCATAATATTAATTTAACTTTATGAAATATTCATAACTCATCAACAAAGAAAGAAGCCTCAAACTAAAATTCCAAATTATCTAATCAAGATGTTCCAAATTTCATAGCTTATCACATAAACAATTTTATTTACTAATATGAATTCACTTCTTAAACTTATTCCTAATTCATCCAGGCAAACAAACAACAAAGCTTCCAATTAATGTACCAAAAATTATATGTAAACCAATTTACCAAAGTAATTCAAATAAACATATAATTTAATATTATGTAAATAACATTGCTAACCTTATCAAATATGTTTACACAGTTTTATTATTCAAAATTCAAATCATTTTCATTTAAAAATATAAAATTACCTCAATAAAAGTTATTCACAGTTCATCAATTAAATTAAACCCAAAAATGTTTCAAATAGAACACCAAATATAATACTTTAACAAAATTCATAAATGTCAATATAAATTCTAAATTTACTTCATAAATAATATTCCAATTTCTCATAATACGATATTCCTGCTTGGATTTATAACATATGATGGAGTTTTCATATATACTCTTTATGAAATCGATTAAATGTTTAGGAATACCTCTTAATTCCATAATTTCCCAAAGTTTATCTCCTTTAATGTTATCAAATGTTTTCTGATAATCTATAAATAATAGATCGTGTTCTATATTAAACACTTTGAATTTTTCCATAATTTGTTTTACTGTGAATATATTATCAATACATGATCATCCTTTCCGAAATCCCGACTGTTCTTCCAAATGGGTGGTTTCAGTAGTGACTTGTAATCGTTTTGCTTTTATATTTTCATCAATTTTGTACTCTTCATTTAGAAGGCTAATTCCTCTGTAGTTGGCACATTTACCTCGATGTCCTTCCTTGAAAATAGGAATAATTCTTGCTACTCACCATTCTTCAGGGATTTTCTTCTGAGTCCAACATTGATTTAAGAGTTTCAAGAGTCTAATTTTCCACTCCATTGCAGCATATTTTATTAATTCTATTTGGACACCATCCACACCAGCGAATTTCTTATTTTTCAATCCCTCTAGGGCTTCTTCTAGTTCCTCTAATTCGATGTTGTCAACTTCTGCAAAGTGTATTGGTAGGTATAACCTGGTATTCATTTCCGTTAAGTTTTGTTTTATCTGCCCATGTTCTTTAAAATATGGGATCCACTCTTCTCCTGTTATTGCATTTATATCTGCTTTGTCTCTTTCTTGTTGAGACAAATGTTTTATTATTTTGTATGCATTTGCTTGTCTACCATGTATATATGTTCAATATTACAAACGCATCTATCCCAGCTTTCTTTATGCGCTATTCTTACTTTTTTTTTAGCCTGGGCTGCAATTGCTTTATATACCAGTAAGTCTTCTTCCTTTTTGATCTGTAACCATTTCAGATATGCTAATTTCTTCTCTTCTATTAAAGTTTCAAGCTCGTCATTCCATATATAAATCCTTTCTTAGCTTCAATTTTATTCCTAGTCCCTAGGCATTCATATGCAGACTTTTCTATGGATTTTTTAATATTTCTCCATTCTTCGTTAATATCATTACTTTCTTCATATTCTTTAGTATATAGAGAAAATATTTTAGAGTATGTCTCTAATAGACGGTTCTTTTAGCAAATGAGTTTTCCAACATTTCTCTGGGGTCGTTTTGGTTATTTAGCCCATCTTGTCTTCAGTTTTACCTTAGCTAACACTAAGTAGTGATCAGTGCCAATATCTGCTCCTCTGTAAACTCTTACAACGTTAAATAGACTACACATCTTTTCATTAGCTAGGAAATAGCCAATTACTGATCTGCTTCCTCTTGCTGTCCAAGTGTATGTATGTTCTTCTTTGTGGCGGAAGAAAGAATTCATGATCCGTAGATTATTGACGCATGCAAAGTCTCGGGAATACCTCTCCATTTTTGTTAATTGTATGTTCTCCATTAGAACCAACTATATTGCTGATTGGTGTACTTCCTAATCGAGCATTGAAGTCTCCTACCAAAGCTATATAATCATTCTTGTTACATTTTTCAATTACATATTGTACTTGATAATAACATTTTTCAGATTCTATTTTACGCCCATCATCTAGGGCATATACTCCGACTATAGTCAAATATCCTCTATCTATTTTGAACTTCAATACGATTATTTGTTCGCTATACCACGTATATGAACGAATTTTCTTCTTCCATATCAGGTTTATAAGTACAGCTACACCTGCTGATGCTCTTTGTTCCATTTGAACTCCTCCACAAATCATAGTGTACTTTTCCAAGTCTATCTTTCCTTGCGTTTTCTTCTTTGTTTCAATGATAACGACTACTTCCCTGGCTGAAAGTTCATTCTGTAATTCATGAATTTTATCAGTGAGCCCACGTACATTCCATGTTGCTATTTTTATATGTTGAGAGATTCCAAACCTTTTATCCTTACTCAGTTTCCTATTCATTTGCCTGGGTCGTTGTGATTGATCAGACCGGCTATTTCCTTGGAGTATTCGAGTAATTAGGAGTCCTCTGGTGGTGTTACCAGCACCACGCAGAGCTAGATTGGTGGTAGGGCTGCTACCTTATGGTATCCAATCATGCCATCATGTATATTAACCCTACATGAACGGATGCTCCCTCGCTTATTTATGCCGTTTGAGTCTTCACCCTTGTTACCCCGGGCTTGGGGTGCTAATTTTGGTCCGCCACAAATATTTGATTTCCTTGGTACCACCTATATCTAGCCTCACGGGACATAAATTTCTGAAAATATACATTGGATGGTTTTGGTAATATAGTTATGAATGTAACAGATCAGATTTTTTCTTCTTTCTTTTTACAACTAGGAAGCTCACAAAATCACTGTTAAATAGTTTAGCATGGGGTTATTTTCTTCACGATCTTCGTGTTGCATCCTTGAAAGACATTAAACTTAAATAACAACTTTGGTTTCTAACCAACTTCGTTTTTGAGTTATGCTGTCCACAGAATGACAGACACACACGGACCTTTTTCTAAAAATGCTTAAAAAAAAAAAAATTCAGGAGGCCTCTAAACATATATTTCCGGTGAAATCTCGACGTCCAATTTTTGGATGCAATACAATATTTCCTCTACTTCACGTAGTAGAGAAAGTAAAAATGCGATTTTATTTTGTGGAACTAGATTTCAACGTTTTTGCATTTGAGTAAATTATGCAGCGATAATTCGGGATCACAATGAACCTTTCCGAGGTATTTCTGCATTGTCTTATTTTCGGTTTTACTGCAGCATTTCTTTGCACAATAATTAACGCTGGTTGTGAAAAGAAGCGTTACGTGGTATTTAATAATCCTGTCTGCAGAGGAGCTCATTTATCATTTGTCAAAAGGTTCGATATTTTCAGGTTAATCTATGAGTTGTAGAGGTACGAAAATATAGAGTTGATACACCAGGTACAGTGTGATAAGGATGCATATAACCTGATGAGGAAACCCTAAGTCATATGTGGCCTTCGGACACGATTGCTGTTTCGTTGCACTTTGGCTGCAAAATGGTTACGTGCGCACAAGAATTCAGTGCTACCTTTCACTGCCCAAGCACTGCCTGCCGTTCATTCTAAGCACTCGCTTGTAAATGTACCAGTCGGTATACTAGAACAGGCATCGGCAAACATGTACTCAATGAGGCCTCGCAACTATGACGTGTCAGGGGCAGCGCTTACTCTATCTCTGTCTCCCCCTCCCTCACAGCCTTAACTGGCACTGCATACACACCGATCACGGGCTTTCTGTCCTGTCGTATTTACCTGCACTTCTAAACATGTCTGTCGAAGAGTAATTAGATAAACTTCTTTATTTATAATTTTGAAGGATAATAGTTTATTTAACTTAAAGTCTTGGTATATTCATAGAATTAGAGTGCATCTAATTATTCCTGGTCTATTAAATTTGATATCTAGAATAGCACTTTGATGATTTCTTCTCTCATCATGTAAGGAACGTAAGGTGTTTGTTGTGCTCTAAAATTAAAAAAAACGCACTTATCAATGGAACATCAAGCGGCATTATGATACATGTCATAAGATCACCTTACAATTATAGACAAGCATATATTCATAAATTTACACCACGATTTAAAGTAGCATAACACTGACGTAGTGTCCTTTAATCATTTTATTTTTTTTTTCAGGTCTAGATCGGACTAACCAACTGCAACAGCTCAAAGTACAATATTCAGATAATACACCCAATATTAATTCAAATATTATAACCGATAGACAACTTCACACCAGCTATGCTGTTGCTTTGGAGATTGCTCAGTCACTGAGATGTTTTAGTGATGGAGATTTCTAAAAAAATGTGAGAATAAAGTTGTCAACATAATTTGCCCTGAATAATATGATATTTTTAATAATATTGCATTATCACCACGAACCATACAGAGAAGGATACATAAAATAGCAGAAATAGTCGAAAAAAGACTACAAACCGAGGTCCATGGATTTATAGCCGTTTCTCTCGCGTTGGATGAAAGCACTGACAACGTTGACACAGCACAATTATTGGTCTAGAATATATGCTTGAAGTCATTCCACTTAGGGGACATACAACAGGGACAAAATTACTTCAAGCATCTAAGAAATGAGTAGAAGGAAAGAAACTGAAAAAAAAATCGTGTATCGCGATTAACAGACGTTAATTTGCGTGCTATACTGAGAGTGG
This sequence comes from Tenodera sinensis, assembly GCA_030765045.1. NCBI lineage: Eukaryota > Metazoa > Arthropoda > Insecta > Mantodea > Mantidae > Tenodera > Tenodera sinensis. Next base: position 88,318,506 of record CM060963.1, read on the forward strand.
CTACTTGTGATATATCACTAGATTTTCATGGTACATTGCAAATAGAAGTGAACTGAAATATATTGCTCAAATATCTAGGCCTATCTAAAGTATCGTAGACCAAAATAGCTGGATTCAAGTATGTGTACTATTCCTTATTGCACTCTGTAGCGAGCGAGTCCAGCACTGACTCTGAACGAAGGTCAATGCCATCCCCTGTTCTACATTACGTCATGTGTATTGCGGGTTGCATGTTGAGACGTCATACCAATACCTCATTGAGTACATATTTGCCGATGTCTGTACTAGTTTGTTGTTGTTGTAGTGTTTAACGCCCGCTTTTACTACTACGGCACCGCAGGCGGTGACACTGATGACACATGGAATGAAGATGGAGCACCGGTGGAATGAGATGGCGGGGGAAACCGGAGCACCCGGAGAAAACCCGCCCTGACGCCGCTTCGTCCACCACGAATACCACATGCGGGTCCCTGGGATCGAACCCGGGCCGCCTAGGTGGTAGGCGAGCGCGCTAAGATGTCTGTACTAGAAGATCACATATCCTAAATGCATATCCGAAGCTTAGTCATCTGGCCACTCAGACATCAGATTACTGTGTTTATAGTCTACACGATATCATTTTCCAACTGTCAGATTTATTTAAATATCAGATATACATACATGATTAACATTTCGATACACAAAACTGTTTCATTTCTCTTAAATCAATAACTTTATTATTTTTGTGTTTTCGTGCAATGGCACAATTGGCCAATTCCTTATTAAAATTAATGCTATGTTATATTAATGCTCGAATACTAATTTCTTCCAATATAAAACATTTCTCAAAATAAACAGTAAACAATAAAACCCCAAATATAATGATATAACAGAAATGTTCATTATTTATAATCCTTATATTATCAAATATGTGAAAATTAAAAAAAAATGACTTGACTTTGATACTTAACAACTTCCACAGTTGTTGTTCAGTCCTATTACATGTAAAGAAATTACAACATACAAAGACACATTGACTTGATGGTCTAGGAGTATAACTCGCTCAACGTGCCAGAGGTCCGGGATTTAAATCCCGGATGAGCTCAAATAAGTTTTGCAGCAATTCGTTTGCGATTACCTCACTCAGTAAGTTTCCTCTACATGGCGCGCTACGCGTAAGTTTTGGACCACTTTCTTTATATGGCTTGCTCTCCAAATGCCTGTATTACACTTATACGGACCGGGTAGGGTGGGTTACCGGCACACCTATACAGGAGAGTGGAATGCCCCCCCCCTTTTTTATTTAATAAAAGTAGTGGGCAGTATTAACCTTTTTATTTATAATTTAAACAACAGAATAATTGCTGAAAGTCAGTTATCACCATTACAATAGATGTACCTTTAACAAACAATTTGAATTCCCCGTATTGAGCCCATCCGCAGAGCATCAAGAAGCTTGCATAAAAAAATCAGGAAGGCCCTCCCCCTTTAACTTAGTCACGCAATATATATTGACGGTCGACTGGATAGTTCCCACTTACCAGATCTGCCAAGACATAAGACCTCCCTCCTGAAAACTCACGCCGAGAATGCCTAGGCGCTAGCTTTCAGGCACTCACCTGCCACCCGACCGTCACGCTCCTGGCGGAAATCAAATGAAACAACACCACTCGCGTCAACTTAAATACTCTGCGATTGGCTCAAACACTCCCCCCTCCCCCAAAACACGGCCTAAGAGCCGCCAATAGGCATAGGAAAAAAAAGGAAATGTTTTTTTTTTTTTTTTGTCTCAGCACTCCCTGGCACCAACACTTCCTTATGTCAACAATAACCATGGTTTTTCCACCTCACCCAAACAGGAGGAAAGCCGACACTGTCACCCTCCTCACTTGATGATGAATCACTGTCACTTTACACTGTCGGAAGATTCCAGATGTCCGTGGGTCTGGAAGGCAGTACCTTAGACTGCCGGAAGATTCCAGCTGTCAGTGGGTCCGGGAGCCAGTACCTTACACTCCCAGAAGATTCCAGATGAAAGTACAGGAAAGTAAATTTCCAATTGAGCCCAGTATGTCTCCCCCGTGCTTCCAAGGCTAGTTGACCACCAAGCTAGAGCTAATGCTGGTGTCGGCTCAATTTCCCAGGACTGTCTTCCATCAGCATAATTCGTAGCATAGGTGAGATCACACCAGGGAGTGGCGTCGAAGACAAAGAGAATGGAGAAGAAGGAAGGCGGCACAAACTCTCAAAATCCCACTGCAAAACAAAATAGACAGCAGCAAACTGGGCCAAACATAAGAATTACAACAATGTGTATGATATGTATACATTAAATCTTCTACAATATAACCATAATTATGAAATTTGACCAAGGGCGTAAACCATGATTAAAATTCATAAGAAATACATCAATTTAATAAACTTCGTAATGGAAATTTATCTTTCAAACAGAAAGCGTTAACGATAATAAATCACAATAAACATCTTTATAGTAATCTAAGTTAATATAAGTACCATTCTTAAGAGAAATTGGAACATGAGACAAGAAATGATGTTAACTAAAATAAATTTTCACACTTCAGAGAAGAAAAAAAATTTAACGAAACTAGAACGTGAATGGCCTTTCTTATTATATACATTCAAATAATACATGCTTTCATATAATATATACTGTGCACAGTAAGTTTGCTAGCAATAACTAAAATACTTTGTGGCCTAGACCATATGAGTCACACTCTGCACCAAAGATCACAACCACTACCACAACAAAACACATAGCACAACCACAACATACACAAAACGAAACTACAACACAAACGCCGGCGACAATCTACACACAAACAAACACCTACCGTAAACTCGGTCAACATAACAAACCCCCGAGTGGTGAGCAACCCGCACACCCTTCAAATCCCGGCTAAACGGCAGCTAGCTGGCACACGTCACTCGACAAGAGCTGATGCTCCATACCTGCCGTCGAATGACACATAAGCGTGCCGAGGTGAGGACACACGCCCTCGGAAACCAGGAAGCACGCGCGTGGCTTGCTTTTGTTTACAGTCCCCAAAAGAACGGACCAAAAGAATCAAAACATTGGACACAGAAAAACACAATTTAAATGAAGTTACACAAATATTTCACAACAAGTAAGGCGACATAACACAGGACATAAACCCTTCCATCTAACCATGGGAATCAAGGAAAAGGTTTGAGTTGGGAAATATGAGCTCGACGTGTATGTCCAGAAGAGAGATCCCTGATCGTGGCAGATACACCTTTCTACAAACGAACTATTTCCCATGGTCCCGTATATCGTGGCGCTAATTTAGCTGCATACGCATTGGCCTTCGAGCTCACAGGATAAGACCTACACATAACCCGTTGGCCAAGCGCAAATGGAGAGGGCCTTTTATTTACATCATGTCTCTGCTTCACACGGAATTGTGCTCTTTTAAGATTATTGAAAGCGCGTTGCCAATTAGCACGAATAACTTCGGCATCAAAATGCTGGGGTAGAAGATCATCCAAAGCCCAAAGATTTGCTAAAGGAAAATTTGGAGCAAAAGCTAACATCAACTTAAACGGGGTGGTGTCATGAGATTCATGTCGGGCCGTATTAAAGGCTAATTGTAAATGCGCAAAGTTACAATCCCATCTTTTGTGATTTTGATGGTGAAAGGCTATTAAAGCCGACTTCAAATTCCTATTAAACCTCTCAGCATGAGAAGGACGAGGGTAGTAGGGTGTAGTTGTAATTGCTTTAATGCCCCACGTGAAACAAAAATTCCTAAATTGACCCGAAGTAAATTGTGTGCCATTATCGGACACCAAAATGCGGGGTGCTCCAAAGGCGGCGAAAATCTTTGACAATTCTTTAATTGCATTATGCGACGTGGCGTTAGGAATAGCCAGCCATACGAACTTTGTGAATGCGTCTACCGTAACCAACGCATAAGTGTTGCCTTGCACCGAACGCGGGAAAGGACCCACAAAATCTGCAAACAGTTTTTCCAAAGGCTTGGTTGCAACTTCAGACGCTAATCCCCTCCACACAGTACATTGTGCCGGTTTTGCCATGGCACAAATTTGACATGCCTTAACATGCGCAGTAATCTCTTTATACATCCCTGGCCACACAAAATGTTCCCGAATTTTACCTTTAGTCTTTGCTATACCCAAATGTCCCCCCATTGGTGATGAATGGAAATATTCGCATACCATGGGCACTAGAGCACGCGGCAAAACTACTTTATCCTTGCCGTCAAATGTGGCACGTGTTAAAAGTACGCCATCCTTAAGATGACACGAAGGCACTGTCTGACCGGCCTCCAATTGGTCGATAATAGTCCGCAAATCCGAGTCTCGTCTCTGATGTATTGGCAATCCTTCAAACAATTCGGGAAAGGTACACACTGCTGCGAGATCATCCCTATCTGATTTACTGTCCACCGGCTCTGTAAACACTCTAGTTAATGCATCCGCTACACAATTTTCAGAACTTCTAATATGAACAGGAACAAACTTAAACGCGGAAATACGCACCCCCCAACGCGCTAACCTTCCAGTGGTTCGAGGAGTTGCCAGAGACCACGTGAGTGCCTGATTATCACACTCGAGCGTAAACTCCACATGTTCAAGATACTCCTGATATTTTTCTAATCCAAACAGGACGGCTAAGGTCTCCAGCTCATAAACTGAGTATTTGCGTTCGGCTGGAGTAAGAGTGCGGGAATTATAGGCAATGGCGCGACGCCCCTCCGGAAAATCCTGTAGCAGAACAGCGGCCAATGATCCTTTACTAGCATCAGTTTGTAAGACAAACCGACGAGAAAAATCGGGAAAAGCCAAAACGGGAGGATTCATAATAGCCTGCTTGAGATTCTCAAATGCGCGTTGTTGTTCTTCCTTCCAGCAAAATTGGGCTCCCTTTCGCCGGAGTCGATGAAGCGGTTCAGCGCGAGCAGCGAAATTAGGGATAAATTTACTAAAAAAATTGACCATTCCTATATATCTGGCTAAAGCCCTAACGGTCTTCGGAGGAGGAAAGTTCCGTATTGCTTTAGTTCGATCGGGATCGATGGTTATCCCTGCCGGAGAGACGATATGACCCAAAAACGAAATTTGACCTGTAGCGAAAACACATTTCTCCTTACGTAAGGTCAGGCCTGCACGTTCTATACGCGAAAAGACTTCTGAAAGGTGTTGGCAATGCGTGTCAAAATTGGGCGAGTAAATCACATCATCTAAATAGTGAAAAACATACTTAAACTTAATATCCGAAAACAATTGATCTAACAGCCGTGACAATACTTGGGCACCGGTTGCTAAACCGAAGGGTACCCTTTGAAACTCATAGAGTCGGTAAGGGGTTGAGAATGCCGTCAGAGGTTTAGACGATTCTGATAAAGGTATCTGATAATAAGCATTATTTAAATCTAAAGTAGTGAATATCTTCGCGTCAGCAAAATAATGAGCTGCGGAGTTTAAATGCGGCATGGGTTGGGCCTCAATTTTGATCCTCTTATTTAGGTGTCGATAGTCCACCACTACCCTAAAATCGTTATTGCCCTTCGGAACCATAAATACAGGACTACTATAATTAGATACGGACGGACGAATCACCCCTTTCTCCAACATGTCCTCAATTTTGCTCCTAAGTAGAGCCATTTTGGGCGGAGTCAGCCTATATGGAGCTAATTTCACCGGAGTGGTGTCTGTTAACTGGATGTCATATTCTACTAAATCCGTGACCCCCAATCGATTTGTAAACAACGCCGCGTGTTTAGCGCACAACTGTTCCAATGCATGAGCCTGATCTGCGGTCAAATGGGAGAAAACACTCTCGGCATTAACCTGCTCTACCAGGTCACTTGGAGCAACAGGGACCTGTTCGGAGAACTGCCCGTCCTGAAATCGAACGCGCTCATCTGGCGCAAAATCAAACGAAACTTCCTTTGCACGAAAATCAAGCCTTAGCCCGACTCGAACCATAAAGTCCGAGCCCAAGATTATTTTAAAAGGCAAATCTGGCAACAGATAAAAAATATGTTTCCAGGTGAATCGCGACAGTCGAATCGTTAATTGAACTTTCGTATTTACCTGGAAGCTACGACCGTTAACAGAAATACACTGTATATTACATTTCTGGGGCTTACTCGAGCCTTTAACAAGGTATTGATAATAGTAAGCTTCGTGAACTAATGAACATGAACTTCCCGAGTCTAAAAGGGCAAGCAGTGGGTGTTTACCAACCAACAACTGCACTGTTGGCTTCAAATATTTTGGCTTGCCTACCAGACGACGAAATGTCATGCTAGCCGAAAGCACCCCCGACGCCTGGCGTCAACTGGGACGTGTTGGAACGCCCCTTTCTTTTGGTACTTGAACATACCTCCCCCGACCACGAGGAACCGGACATTGGTTTACCAGATGACTAGTAGATCCACACCGAAAACAAGGCCTACTTGACCCAATATTCCCTCGCCCGGGAACTGCACTACCATAATGCTGTGAGTGGTCTTTCACCGCGAATGGTGGAGGTCGAGACATATCAACACCACGTGCCGAATTTGAAGCGTGATATTCCGCTAAATGAGGAAAAAGAGCTTCTAAATCTTTAAAGCTTGTTGGTCGTGACATAAACACCAAAGCCGAACGTGTGTCAGGAGCCAGGCCAGTAAGAATTAAATCACAAATCTTGCTCTCTGCGTCTGGCAATCTCAAAACACGTGCAAACAATTTCACTCTTGCCACATAATCCGCAAAAGATTCACCCAAACCCTGGGGTTTCAAATAATAATCCTGGATTAACTTATGCGAAACGCGACTAGGAATAAAACATCTCAAAACCCTCTCGTGTAAGTCAGTTATCGGGTCAGCGTTCCCTTTAACATTTCCAATGATATCGCGCACCATATCTCCGGATCTGGACATAATCACTTCTAACAATTGTAAGTCCGAAACTTCACACAATCTTGCACGCTCTTTAGCCCGAACCAAAAATTTTAGGAACTCAACCGCAGTTGAAACATCTACTAACTCAAAAGGTTGAAATGATTCCGCCAGCTGTTGAAGTGGATGTAAAAGTTTTAAGGGTTTGAAAGCTGACACAGTCGGACCTGCATTAGACGGCATATTAGACACTAAAGAGGTTCCCCCCTGCTGTTGCGAAAGTTGATCTAGATATTTCTTAAACTGGGTTCGTAAGTCAGCTAATGGTGTCGTAAATTTTATGCCCGGTGGAAATCGTAAGAAATAATCCACTCTTTGCACATAATGAGAAATTCTAGCAGTTAAACGCCTAATCTGGTGTTTTGAAAAACCAGAACTGGCATTGGGATCAGCAAACAATTCAGCAAACTCTAAGTTCGCTGCCTCGCATAATGAAGGGGACTCTACAACTAAAGGATGTGTTTCGGCCAATTTAACATAATCCTTCTCCTTGACCTGACGGAAAATGTCTAATAGGGCAGGTACATCTGCCGTAATTAAATAATCTCCCCCACGAATTCCCACTTCAAAAAGCAATTCATGCTTTCGCAAAAGGTGAAAATCTGACGATACGGCCATAACTAAAATCAAATACTCGGCCTCCTAAAAACTCCACTACCTTGACTACCGGCAATTTTTAACCACGCTCTGCTACCAAAATTGGACCACTTTCTTTATATGGCTTGCTCTCCAAATGCCTGTATTACACTTATACGGACCGGGTAGGGTGGGTTACCGGCACACCTATACAGGAGAGTGGAATGCCCCCCCCCCTTTTTTATTTAATAAAAGTAGTGGGCAGTATTAACCTTTTTATTTATAATTTAAACAACAGAATAATTGCTGAAAGTCAGTTATCACCATTACAATAGATGTACCTTTAACAAACAATTTGAATTCCCCGTATTGAGCCCATCCGCAGAGCATCAAGAAGCTTGCATAAAAAATCAGGAAGGCCCTCCCCCTTTAACTTAGTCACGCAATATATATTGACGGTCGACTGGATAGTTCCCACTTACCAGATCTGCCAAGACATAAGACCTTCCTCCTGAAAACTCACGCCGAGAATGCCTAGGCGCTAGCTTTCAGGCACTCACCTGCCACCCGACCGTCACGCTCCTGGCGGAAATCAAATGAAACAACACCACTCGCGTCAACTTAAATACTCTGCGATTGGCTCAGTTTATTAGAGAATATACTGCTTTAACATTGTGAGATTGAAACCAAGTTGTCGGTGTGTCGCATCGCTGGAGGGCCAACAGCTGCTGTTCTATGCGCATATCTCTGCCCTAGGCTGAGTAACTGTCGTTACCTGGGGGCGTAGCTCAGATGGTAGAGCGCTCGCTTAGCATGCGAGAGGTACCGGGATCGATACCCGGCGCCTCCAATTAGAATTTTATGTTCGTCTGTAGCATTAAATATGCTGTATAGTTTCCCAATTTCCGAGAAAAGTGTAGCACGGATTGAGAATAAGTTGCAGAAAATAAAGAGCCTCTAGAGATCAGAACACACGACTAGCTACAACTCCTCTACATGGCCTGTAGGAGAGGTTCGAATAAGTTAGACTGCAACATACGAGAGAAATGCATGCGAGTGCAACACATCAGATTTTTCATTATTGGATCCTTGGCTAGCTCGTTTGAATACTGCAGAATAATTAAAGTGATCAATTGAAGATCGTTTTTGTTGAAAACGTTTGAATAGTTTTGTTTCTGGACCTGTAGAAGTAGCAAAAATACAGGAAAATACATCTGATAGCATAATTTCCAGAGCATGATGACGGCAAGCAACCCACACCAACTTTGTACTGAAAGTTTCTTCGATCTTAAGCTCCTTTGTGAAACCCCGTGTTACTAGCTGTAGTGTCGAACACAAATCCTTAGATTTGTTGACATTAGATTCCAGTCATTAATAAAATTAAGCATGCCTGAACCTGAGATTCATCAGTTCTTCGTTCATGTCCATTTCCAGTAACAAAGTCAGCAATTTGACCAACCTTTTTTCTTTTAATCACTGATATTTGTAAGCAAATATCAGTAAAAGAGTAAAAGAAGAGGACCATCCATTCCATCCACATGATTACCTTTCGCTTCTTCTTCTTTTTCTTCTTCTTCTTCTTCTTCTTTTTCTTCTTCTTCTTCTTTTTCTTCTTCTTCTTTTTCTTCTTCTTCTTTTTCTTCTTCTTCTTCTTCTTCTTCTTCTACAGTTGCTTGCCTTGCTTTCCTTCTCAACCTCCTGATCAAACTTCTAGAGAGAGTTAAATCAGAAGCATTATGACCTAGCATCTGTTCAATGGCTCCAGCTAGAAATACTGATCCACGATCTGCAAGATTGACTCTGTCCAAGGCACTAACAACTTTAGGTGACTCGTGTATGTTTAGGTACATGTATCTACATTTGGTGGTATGGAGGGAACTTCTGCAGCAGATGATGTTGAAGGTGTACGTAATGATTTGGATGGTTGATATTCTTCTTTGTCATCAGTTTCAGTAGATGAACGTGACGATGAGAAGCAGAAGAAGGGGTGATTACATCTCCTTTCGTGGATAAATTCAATTTCTCATACCAAACTCTCTTTATCCTATTTCTTTCCTATCACTCCCTCTTCTTGGTTTCTTTTGCTGCTGTCTTCAGATCAGCTCCTGTCATACTACAAGAAAAGACATATCTTTGCCTTTGAAGAAATTACTTGTCCTCTTTATTTCTAATCACTTGTATTGCATTTTTCGTAGTAATATCAAATAATTTGTTCAGAACTTTTTCTGAATATATTTTGCCTCATTTCACTTTTGTCTATCTGTTTATCCTTTTCTTTAAGTTTAGATACTCCTCATATACTTTAGATAGCTTCCTAGCACGTGAATCTATTTGCTGCTTTGGAATGCTTGCACACTCCCATATTAAGACTGCTATTTTGGAGTGCTTTGTGTTCCTGGCTACTTCTGAGCATGTCTAATGCACAAGGTGATCTTGCTGTTGACAACTGAGATACTGGCTTACCAAGGAGCCAGTTTGCAGAAGATCTCAGACTAGTAGCAGAAGTGGCCATTTTCAGTTTTACAGTAGATTTTACAGTGGATTTTATGCCACATAGGGATATAAAATTTCAAATCGATCCCGCTACCTCTCGCATGCTAAGCGAGCGCTCTACCATCTGAGCTACGCCCCCAGTTACAGTAAATGCACAGTCTATGTTAGAGAGGGGAACATAAAAGGAGAGCTGGCCCTGGCACAATGCCAACACTGGCCACGTGTTTTCGATCTTCCAAGTTTAGAGCAGTGTGCAACAATATTCTGATATATAAACGACAGGTGACTACAAATTTCACTGGGCTTGGTGGCTAATGACAGATATCTTAAATATGGGGTGTCACAGCGAAGTTATGTGAAATAAGTTTGTGTCTTAAGGAGATATACCTACGTTTGAGTGTTTTACGCATATACTGAGGATAAAGAATATTAGTTTGCATGTAGCAATAAAATTCCACGACTCTTACTTAACAAATCTGTCGAGTCAAAGGGACCCTTATTGCGTACTCTTGATAGAGGGTTTCAGATCTCTGAGTTGCACCTCAGTACCACCAACTACAACTCCATAAGAAGTTGATTGGTTGTGTATCTGTGATGTAACCGCAGCTTGCAAATGCTCAGTGTGTCGTTCTCTATGACATGACAAGGGACGTGTACCTCTAAAGGCAAGTGACATTTTTATTTCATTTTATTTCATCTTAAACCCCGTCACCAAAAGGAGAGAAATTTAGCCCATCCTATTTGAAATGGACTTCTACAGAATAACAATAATAAAAAAATAAACACGGTCTCGTCCGGGATTTGAACCCAGGACTTCTCGCACCCAAAGCGAGAATCATACCCCTAGGCCATCGACCCTTGTGTGTTTGGTGCTTTAACTGTAAGTAGTACTAATTGTTGGATGTATACAAGCCACAGCGTGTTGTGAGTTACTTGGTTATTAGTAGGGAGCGGATTTCGCCCTATTTGCTTACTTTATTCCTTTCAGAAACGTAGGCTTTTAAGTTATGGGCACGTTTCCTACAATTATAAGCCGAAATTCTTAGTTTTATAGCGTCTAGAAATGCTTGTTTCATAAGGTTGTGCCTATTCTGCTTATTAGTGCCTAAAACTGACTTTTTAGCCAATATCTCCTGTTTTTAATTTGTGACAACTTTTGCATTTGTTAGTTTTAGCAAGAAGTTTTCGGGGAAGAAATATTTCTTACTACACTACATTGAATATACAAAAGGGGTTTAGCAGGTAGATAGTTAGGCACCTAATGCACTGATGATTTTGAAAAACGTTAGAATTCACTCAAGGACATGTAAGCTAAGACAAGCTACATGGTGGGGAATGGAAAGCCTACTCTGTACACACTGTTTCGATTGCATAAATCACCATCAGTTGCTTAACCAAATAGGCCAAAGGAGAAAATCAGCAGAATGTACTGGTTAAACAGTGGATAAGCGGTGATCCATCGTTTAGCACAGATGGAAAGTAATTTTTGTGAGCGTTGTGTGAACCAGATAAGTTTAATAGAAATAAGTTTATAGAAATCTACCCTTGTAACAATATTATAAAGAACACAAATGTAATTAAGGGGAGCCGCTAGGAAAGAAACTGAATATTTTCAGTTTCCAAAGTACAACATGAATTTCACTAATATGAAAGCTTCCTTCTTCCTTCCGACTTTACAATAAGAATTAGCCTAAAAGCATTTCTGAATCGTTAAACAAGCGCGTCTATTACATTTACTCTTGATTAGAGTATAATTTATTTCAAAATTATAGGTATAGTTTCGCAAACTCAGTGGATTTTACTTGGACACAAAATCGCTTCATCTTGGTCATGAGACATGTTTGTTGGAAATTACTCACCTCTTAAAAAACTAAGTTCATAATTAAAATCTAGCCATAATAAAGTGTACCCTTATTAGAGAGTATATGAGAACAACGAGCAGTTGTATAACATTTGAAGCTATACCGCTTAAAATGTGACAAATTTAATAGAAAAACAACGAACGTCTTTAAAATTGATACTTATTATTACAACTGCTTCTTGTACATAAATTGCGTATGCTCTCGGGACCTATAGTAAAATCTTGCCGATCTCTGATATTTTACTCAATATCGTTACGTAATTTGTAAGAAATACAAGAACAAGATCTGCAATGTGCCAGCCATAACACCCCATAACACCCTTAGGTTTTTGCCCTCCGGAATGCTGATTTTTAAGGAATGCAGCCTACCCAAATACACAAGAATATACGGAAGTTTCATTAAATTTGCTTATACCCAAGAGCCCCCGATGAACTTTGATACAGAACCTTTTGTGACTATGTATTCCTGTCTGAGGAAAGTAAAACGTAAATATGTGCATAAGAGGCTCATAAAAATGTTGCGCTCTGATGTGTTCCTTACGGACTGATGAGCACCAAGCTTAACACACTAAGCAAGTAATGCAGTTTAACATACATCCCGGCTCGTTGGTCTAGGGGTATGATTCTCGCTTAGGGTGCGAGAGGTCCCGGGTTCAAATCCCGGACGAGCCCTTCTAAAATTTTATTTCCTATCTTTATTGTTGCTTCGACTATAAATAGTAGTCAGAAATATGAAAATCATGCTAACAATGTTGTATGCACCTCTCTTATAATAACCATCACATGATACAAAATAATGAACACACATGTATTACACTAATGTGAACTTAACGGATAAGATGAAGGAAAGGGCTTTTGAAGAGCACTAAAATGAACCCACAGAACACTGCTTTTTCCACTCTATTCGGGTCATCTGGATTTGCTTATGGCGCTAATAAGAGGGCTATTAGTAAAGAATATCTTGAAAATGGGATATGCCACCGTGAAGTTCGGCAGGTCCGTTTTGCGTCCGCCTGCGGTCGAATAGTGCACGAGCTGTCTCCCAAGTTCGCCCAACAATAACATACGTATTGATTCCGCTAACTTTCGGCTGGTGACGCTTCGTTATCCCATCCCATTACCAGTCAACGCACTATGTGAATGATGAAGGCTGAAATAATGAAAAGTGAAAAGATAATAAACTGTTGGTGATAGAAGATAATAAATCATGTTTCCGTAAGTATCTCGTTAATGGTATTAGTAGAGACAAGTGTAGAGGAGAACTCAAGGGTTTTGTGAACGTGGTGTATCTGAAAATTACACATGAACATGACAAGGGGTCTATTAGCTACAAAAATAATTAACGTACTGCTATTACCTAGTATTAAATCTGAAACCTCTTTACCAATAAAATTCGTATAGGTAGAATTTTAACATGTCCTATTTGAAGGGGTAATGCAATGGACTGATACTGAATCAGAAAAATAAAAAAGCAAAGGGCTCGTCCGGGATTTGAACCCGGGACCTCTCGCACCCAAAGCGAGAATCATACCCCTAGACCAACGAGCCATGTGCCTGTAGTGCTTTAATTGTTAGGCGTTAGTAATCCTGGGAATGTCCATGCACAGCACCGTGACGGTTCCTATTTTCTGCTTATGCAATCCCATGTGAAATATTTACCACAAGGTAACATCACCTCTGCTGAATTACACTGAACAACAACCTTCAACTGTTGTTTTTGCACTCGAACGAAAATATGTGACGTTGTACATATTATTAGCTATGCTGAACTCAAATCTGAAATCCACAATTCTCTATTACGTACCTTTTTTGGAGAAACGGGTTTCAATGTTTTTTTGTTTGTGTTTTTTTTTTTTCAAAAATAACGCATCCAATAGATGCAATTAAAATATTGTAATCAATTCTAAGGTGAAATAATTTTATATAGTTCAACATTATAACGAAAAGGTTATGCAGAATCCACACCTTAAGGTTAAAGTGAACTAACAATCCATATTTAGGTAACCCTCATGCAAAACGTAAAAATATTATTAATTTACTCAATTTTTTAAAAAAACTTTCGAGAAGACTTCCACTTGTAGCTGGCATCAGGAACTTCTCTTATGAGCTGGCAACAATATTCAGCTAAAATCAGTGGCGGCTCGCAGTCAAAATTTTAGGGTAGGCAAAGTGTAACAGTAACAACAAACAAACAACAACAACAACAACAACAACAACAACAATAATAATAATAATAATAATAATAATAATAATAATAATAATAATAATAATAATAATAATAATAATAATAATAATAATAATAATAATAATAATAATAATAATAATAATAATAATAATAATAATAACAAAACTCCGTTCATCCGAAATATAGGGGGCGAAGTCGTTGCGGATAACGCAAACAATATATTGTTTGGTTGTTTAATAAGAGCAGAGTGAATGAGTGTGACTTACGGACGAATTACCGCCAAAACTAATATCATGAGTATCGGCAGACTTTTTTCCAAGGGGGGGGGGGGGGGGGGAGGGGCACATGTTGGAAATTTGCAATCATATCATATTAAATCTTATTTTACTGTCAAAATTTATAGTATTTGTTGCAGATAACCGTATTAATTTCTGCTAAACAAAAATTGTTCTTTACATCAAAATTAAAATAATAGTTTAAAAGTCAGTAACTGACTGCACATTAAGTTCACCAACTTCCAAGGGGGGGGGGGCCGTGGCCCCCCTTGCCCCCGTTTCGCTACGCCCATGACTAAAACAGATTAAGAAATTGAAAAATTGTCTGACTGTAGCTTTGTGTTAAATAGCTAAAACAGTCCTCTTTTCATTGTCAGTGCGCCGCGAAAGCGAAATTTGTAATAGTTCACTAATTAAGTCGGTCATACTGGTATTACACAGAGATAACGACAGATTCAGATCTCTGAGATCTTCGTTCGTGGGGTATGGCTGTTCGGAAAATGTCGCATAAATTCGGATTTGGGCAGGCAAGTGTTCGGACTGCTGGCAGACGCGTCTACGCATGCTCGGAGTGTGTATACAGACCGAATGTTTCCTTATCCCTGTTCAAGGGCCTCGTACTGAGGAAATGGGGCCGGGCAGGCAGAGGTTAAGCTAGCCTGCTCTCCACTACCCATATTCCATGCGTATCATTTCTGCCGCGCGTTTCAAACACGCAGCGCAGTTTTAATGAATCGGAATTGAGATTAAAGGATTTGACCATGCGCTGGTCATTATAACCGAGAAAACTTTTCTTGAACTGCAATTTAGGGAAAAATGACGGTTCAAATGATAAAATGCAGAATCATAGTTAAACATTATTTGTTGATGTATTACGATAGGGTAGGCAATGCCTACCCTGCCTACCCTGAGGAACCGCGCCTGGCTAACATACTAGGTGATCACTTTCCGCTGTATCGAAATGAAACGATAAAATGTTATTTGGACATGTTTACAACATGCCCGTGCTGTTTAGGGGAAACCTTCTTCAGCCTAGTGTGGTATTTTTTATTTGCCGTGTTGGGATTTCCTTCGGCTTGTGTGCGCATTTGTGTTGTTTTGTGTTTTTGTTGACATTGTGTAGTGTAGGTAGTGTGTTGTGATTTGTATATCTGTGTGTCAGTTTCCCGTATTCCACATCCATCGCTCCTTTATGTGCATCTGCCCAAAAAGATCTTTGGTTTCGTTGCTCGTTTATTTCTTTTTTATTTTAATGTTGCTGCAACGCTCACGTGGTATTTTTTATATGTTTAGTGTGTTTTTGTATGTTAGGGGTTTTAGTATGTGTTTGTGTCTATTGTGTGTCTTTATGATTTGAAAATGTTGCAGGTGCTCTTGTATTTTTTGTTCTTCTTGTTGTATCGCTTCTCCATGACACTTATATCCTGATGAAACCGTCTTCTCTGCTCGTTACTCACAGATCCCAAGTTGGAGAGAGAATGTCCAAGTGCGGGTACAGAAAATGTATTTTAAGGATATATTGTACCCTAAATTTTTATATATGTTTAGCATGTTCTCAATAATTTCCTTGTAGTTGTCAGGAAACTTTTGCACACTTTCTTGAATCCAACCCATGCTGCTTTCTCGTATTCGGAAACTAGTTCATAAAAATATCTGTCTTCCATCAATTTGAGTATTTGTGGGCCAATAAAAATACCTTCTTTTAATTTTGCTTCGCTTATTCTTGGAAACTTTTCTTTCAAATTCCGTAAAACCCTCTCTCTGTTCAAGGTTTTTACAACATTTTTCATTAAACCTAACTTAATGTGTGCTTGATCAACTTATGTTGCAATAGACAATGTTATACCTTTCCAATATGGCATGCATGGGAAGTGCGCTCGACTGCAAATGCATATTCCACTTCTACTGAATATTTTCACAACCTTGAAAATAGAAATGCACATTGTAAGGTGGACTCTACTTCATTTAAGTGTATGCCACTAAGACAAGGTGTGCGGAGGACCTGTATTCAGATGTCGGACGAGCCTTTCTTTAATTATTATGCACGATTTCAATTGACATGACTAGCAGGTGTATCAATAGTACAAATGAGGAAATGTCGGCTCGTTGGTCTAGGGGTATGATTCTCGCTTTCGGTGCGAGTGGCCCCGGGTTCAAATCCCGCGAACCCTTTAATTTTTAACTGAGCCAATGCATTTGACTGGCAGCTGTATGTTTAGTGTGAAAATAGGAATGTAGGCTCGTTGGTCTAGGAGTATGATTCTCGCTTTGGGTGCGAGAGGTCCCGGGTTCAAAACCCGGACGAGCCCTTTAATGTTTAACTGTGCAAATACTTGTGACTAGTTGCTATAATCATTAGTGTGGAAGTAGAAACATCGGCTCGTTGGTCTAGGGATATGATTCTCTCTTCGGGTGCGAGAGGTCCCATGTTCAAATCCCGGACGAGCCCTTCTTTAATTTTTAACTGAGCCAAGGCATTTGACTAGCAGATGAACGCATACAATAGATGCAATTAAAATATTATAATTAATCCAAAGGCGAAATAATTTTATATAGTTCAACATTATAACAAAAAAGTTATGCAGAATCTATAAATTACGGTTAAAACGAACTAACAATCCCTATTTAGGTAACTTTCATGCAAAAACTTAGAAATATTATTAATTTTACTCAATTTAAAAAATTGTGAAGAAGACTTCCGCTTGTAGCTGACATCAGGAACCTCTCTTATGATCTGCCAACAATAGTCAGCTAACATACTAGGTGACTACTTTTCGCTGTATCGCTTCTCCATGACACTTATATCCTGATGAAACCGTCTTCTCTGCTCATTACTCACAGACCCAAAGGTTGGGAGGGAAGAAGTCCAAGTGCGGGAACAGAAAATGTATTTTTAAGGACATATTGCACCCTAAATTTTTATATGCCTTTAGCATGTTGTCAATTTCCTTGTAGTTGTCAGCTTTTGTATTTCCCAGGAAATTTTTGCACACTGCCTCGAATCCCACCCATGCTGCTGTTTCGTTTTCGGACAGTAGTTCTTCCAAATTTCTGTCTTCCATCAATTTGCTTATTTGTGGGCCAATAAAAATACATTCTTTTAATTTTGCTTCGCTTATTCTTGGAAACTTTTCTTTCAAAGACCGAAAAACTCTCTCTCTGTTCAAAAATGTGTGCTTGATCAACATTGCAATAGACAATGTTATTTCTTTCCAATATGGCGTAGTGCTCGAATGCAATTAATCCATGTTCCATTTGCATTGAATATTTTCACAACCTTGAAAATAGAAATGCACATTGTAAGGTGGGCTCCATTTCATTTAAGTGTATGCCACTATGACAAGGTGTATGGAGGTCGTGTATTCAGATGTCGGACTAGCCCTTCTTTAATTATTACGAACTGAGTCAATTGACATGACCAGCAGTCGTATCATTAGTACAAAAGAGAAAATGTTGGCTCGTTGGTCTAGGGGTATGATTCTCGCTTTGAGTTGGACAAGTCACGGGTTCAAATCCCGGAGGAGTCCTTCTTTAACTTTTTAACTGAGCAAATGCTTATGACTAACTGCTATATCATTAGTGTGAAGGATGAAACATCCGGCTCATCTAGGGGTATGATTCTCGCTTAGGGTGCGAAAGGTGCCGGGTTCAACTCCCGGACGGACCCTTGTGGATTTTTAGTTCGAGTATTTCTTATCATTCACCTTTAAAATAAATTATAGTTTTCAAAAACTTTAAAAAGAAACACGCTTAACAAACCGAACTAAGAAGTAGTGAGTTCTATACTTTGTTCTATAGCGATATATATTCCACTGGCTCATTATCATTAAAATGTAATACGTTTAAAAGGTTATATTAACAAAATAATACATTTTACTGTAAAAAGACTAGGGTGCTTTTTACGACATTTTTATCACATCTTTACTTTTATAAATAGCTACTAATGAACTATTTATAACATTTAATATTAGGCACCCCACGCTTTTTTACAATGAAATGTATTATTTTCTAATATAACTACAGGCAGAAACATGAAAATCATGATAACAACGTTGAATGCACCACTCTTATAATAACCATAATATGGTACAAAATAAAAAATACACACGTATGAACTTGAATAAAATCAAATAAAAGAAACCTAGTAGCAGACCCTTGAAGGGCATTAAAATAACGCAAAAGGGCACTTACGACATGCATACGCTCCACTCGTGTCAGCTGGGCTTGGTGGCTAGTAACAGATATCTTAAAAATGGGCTGTCACAGCGAAGTTATGTGAAATAAGTTTGTGTCTTAAGGAGATATACGTGTTGTGATTTGCGTATATACTGAGGGTAGAAAATATTAGTTTGCCTGTAGCAATGAAATTCCACGACTCTTACAACGCAGATAACGAATCTGTCGAGTCAAAGGGACCCATATCCGTACTTTTGATAGAGGGTTTCAGATCTCTGAGTTGCACCTCAGTACGACCAACTACAACTCCATAAGATGTTGATTGGTTGTGTATCTGTGATGTAACCGCAGCTTACAAACGCTCAGTGTGTCATTCTCTATGACATGTCACGGGGACGTATACTTCCAAAGGTGGGTAACGTACTTCTATTTCATTTTATTTCATCTTAAACCCCGTCACCAAACGAATAGAAATTTAGCCCATCCTATTTGAAATGAACTTCCACAGAATAACAATAATAAAAAAATAAACATGGGCTCGTCCGGGATTTGAACCCGGGACCTCTCGCACCCAAAGCGAGAATCATACCCCTAGACCAACGAGCCTTGTGTTTTCTAACCTTTAACTGCTAAGAAGTACTAATTGCTGGATATATACAAGCAAACAGCGTGACCGTTGCTTAGTTTCTGCTTATGCAATCGCACGTGAACTGTTTACCACATGGCAATATCATCTCTGATGAATTATTATATATTGGGTATTTATTTTATACCAAGGCTTCATTTACTTTCTTAAACAGTAAAATTGCGAATGAACAGTTAACCTTCCTCTAGAATGTAATCAGGATTTCCTTTCTGAAACATATATCTCTATGTGCATGTTTAGGCAATTTCCTAAGAAGGTGCCACAAGTGGTCGAATAAAGAAGGGGGGGGGGGGGGGCAGTTCCTACATCTGGCTCGACACACGTGGGAAATGTACTTTTCTTGAGTGTGTTACAAATAGCTTACGGGACACTGCCGACACAACAATCACCGGGCCATGTAGCCAGGCCTACAAAGGACTGTTCACCTGTATAATCAGGAACTATGGCCGAAGTACGTATAATGCAAGCGAGCTTGACGTGTGTTGTGCCAGGAAATGCATATAGTAGCGTAAGTGAGAACCATGGCACTTCAATGAATAAATCTGCACTTGTGTCAACGGCTACAGTTAAATGTTAGTGAGTTACTTGTTCATTAGTAGAGAGCGGATTTCGCCCTATTTGCCTACTTTATTCCTTTCAGAAATGTGGGCTATTAACTTATAAGCACGTTTCCTACAATTATAAGTCGAAATTCTTAGTTCTATAGCGTCTACAAATGTTTGTTTCATAAGATCGTGCCTATTCTGCTTATTAGTACTTAAAACTGGCTTTTTAGCCAATATCTCCTGTTATTAATTTATGACAACAGCTTTTGCATTTGTTAGTTTTAGCAAGAAGTTTTCGGGGAAGAAATATCTCTTACTACACTACATTGAATATACAAAACGGGAATTAGCAGGTAGTTAGTTAGGCACCTAATGCACTGATGATTTTGAAAAACGTTAGAATTCACTCAAGGACAAGTAAGCTAAGACAAGCTACATGAGGTCATTCTTTATGTGGAGAATGGAATGCCTATTCTGTAACCACTGTTTCAAGTGCAGAAAATCAGCAGAATGTGCTAGTTAAACAATGGACAAGTAGTGATTCATCGTTTAGCACAGATGGAAAGTAATATTTTTGTAATCGTTGTGTGAGACAGACGAGTTTAATCATTCATGTTTGTGTTATCCTAGATTTAAAAGCCTTGTAGAAATCAACCCTTGTAAGAACTTATACAGAACACAAATTAAATTAATATTTTCAGTTTTCCAAAGCAAAGCACGAATTTCACTAATATGAAAGCTTCCTTCGTCACAAGATACAACTTTACAATGAGATTTAACTTAAAAGTATTTTTGAATCGCTAAACAAGCACGTCTATTACATCTCTTGATTAGAACATAATTTATTTGAAAATTATAGATATAGTTTTGCAAACTCAGTGGATTGTCCTTTGTAACACGAAGTGTGATGCTGATAATGTCTGGTGATATGTAAAGGCCGGAAGCGTGTGCGTTTTTTCATATGTATATTGCACATGGACTTTAATGTTATGGCTCGTGCATGTAAACAACTGCAGTAGCTACAGCCTGACCATGAAAGAACAGTCACTCCAACTGCGAGAACAAACAAAACAGTCCCGTCATACTACACCTTGACTTTGCGTCTGAAAACACTTGCAAAGCAATGCTTCACTAGGTCGCAGAGTACTACGTTAAGTTGTTTTCGACTCTTGCTTTTGGTGGCAGTTGTTTGCACATTTGATGGCCATGCTGTACTTCTGGCGTCATTCAAACTCTGCGTCCAGCTAACCTGCATCGCATGCAAGTGCGCATCTCTCCGACCTTTAGTGATATATAACTCAACACGTAACAATAACAAAGTATTTGGTTTAAGTTATTTTACACTTATTAGTGCCTATAGGTCCGCCCCTAGTCATTAGTCCACGATCTGCTAATTCGCCAAGAGTGAAAACGTAAATTTCACTATTGTAGCAGAGAACTTGAAAGAATTTTACGAGAACTTTCCACATCACGCCTTTCTGCGCCTCCTACAAGAGGCCAACAAATTTAACGGCATATTCAGTCTTACATTCATATATGAAGAATTCCTTACAGCATAAAAACCAAATAAATTAATGTTGCAAGTAGGTATTACAGCTAATTTATTTCTTTGTCATTTAAATGGGAATATCTCAAATGTATAACATTTTACTCAATATCATTACGTAATGTACAATAAACTATAATCACAAAAATATTCATGGTGGCATAGCACCCTTAAGGAAATCCCAACTTAAATATCAAAGCTTGAACCTACTTATCCGTTTTTTAAGTTTGTACAATACAGTCTACCTAAATAAGTGAGAATGCTTACTGTTTCGTTAATCTTACTTGTATTCAGGAGCCTCAGATGATGCATTTAGGCTAATATTTTGATACAGAACTTTTGGGTGGACCAAGAATTTGCATCTGAAGAAAACAAAAAGGAAAGTAAACGTGTGCATAAGAGCCTATGCTCCACTCAATGTTCCACTTTGATGTGCTCGTTATGGACTGATGAGTACCAAGTTTACAACAATAATTCAGTAATGCAACTCTACACACGTCGTGGCTCGTTGGTCTAGGGGTATGATTCTCGCTTAGGGTGCGAGAGGTCCCGGGTTCAAATCCCGGACGAGCCCTTCTAAGTTTTTACTTCTTGCATTTCTTATTCATTCACCTTTAAAAAGTGACAGAAGGATAAAAATCATAGTAATAAGTATAATATAGTACAAAATAAGAAATATACATCATGAACTTAACCCATAAAATTAAGCAGAAGAACTCTA
This sequence comes from Tenodera sinensis, assembly GCA_030765045.1. Lineage (NCBI taxonomy): Eukaryota > Metazoa > Arthropoda > Insecta > Mantodea > Mantidae > Tenodera > Tenodera sinensis. The sequence goes on from CM060963.1 coordinate 88,340,460, forward strand.
GTACATACATATGAGACTCTTGAAGAGCATTAAAATAAGGCAGCAGAGCATTTATTTATACGCCCTACTCGTGTTACCTGAGCTAGTTGGTGGCGCTAATAAGGAAGCTATTAATAAGGCATATCTTGAAAGTGGGCTATACCACAGCGAAGTTAGGTACTGTATGAAATACATTTGTATTTTAAGATGGTCTACACTTTTGTGTAGGGTAGATAATAATAGGAAGTAAAATTCCACTGCTCTCACAGCAGAGGCACCTTAATTAACATGTTGTAATGCACATATTAAGCTTCAGTTATTGGCGCAAATGCTTTACGGTTATGTCACAACTCACTGTGGCGCAATTACACGTGGCGCAATCATGGAGACTCGACGTCCTGTTGTAACAAGCTCACAAGTATTTAGTCAACCCAAAATTTCTCTATGAAAATTTCAACGGAAGTAGTTTCTTAGTTTCCATGAAAGTAAAGAAGGGAGCGAAATTAGCCGAACAACTGTTTGTGTGTACTGTACGCCTCAAAAAATGAAAAATCGTATAAGTACAAACTTTTATGTTTAATTTGGGTATTTTTAAGGTTGCTATAGTGCATTGGGCATTTTAATTTTTAGTCACACTTTATTGCTACTGATGTGTTGATTTTGACTAAAACATTATATATTTGTGGCTTTGGCATGTTGAATAGGTACAATGTTTGCCTTGAATTTTGGTAACTAGCTAATATATTACTGATTCTTGTCGGCATTTATGTAATTAAGAACTTTTCTATGATAGGAAAAACTTACGCACCGATTGGACACAAAATCGCTTCATCTTGGTCATGAGACATGTTTGTAGGAAATTACTCACCTCTTAAAAATCAAGTTCATAATTAAAGTCTAGCCATAATAAAGTGTACCTTAATTAGAGAGTATATGAGAACAACGAGCAGTTGTATAACATTTGAAGCTATACCGCTTAAAATGTGACAAATTTAATAGAAAAACAACGAACGCCTTTAAAATTGATACTTATTATTACAAATGCTTCTTGTACATAAATTGCATATGCTCTCGGTGCCTATAGTAATCTGTTGCTGATCTCTATGGTACAACTGTGCAAGAGAATACTTCAAATACATAATATTTTACTCAATATCGTTACGTAATTTGTAAGAAATACAAGAACAAACATTTGCAAAGTGCCAGCCATAGTACCCCTAAGAAATGCCTGACCTAAATATCTAGGTTTGTACCCATCGACACGTTGATTTTTGAGAAATGCAGTCTACGCAAATACACAAGAATATCCGGAAGTTTCATTAAATTTGTTTATACACGAGAGTCCAAGATGAAATCTTGATACAGAATTTTTTGTTGACTGTTCATAATGAACTTATGAGCACCAAGCTTAACACATTAAGCAAGTAATCCAAAATTGTTGTACATCGCGGCTCGTTGGTCTAGGGGTATGATTATTGCTTAGGATGCGAGAGGTCCCGGGTTGAAATCCCGGACGAACCTTTGTAAAATTTTATTTCCTACCTTTATTTATGCTTCGACTATAAATAGTAGTCAGAAGCATGAAAATCATGTTAACAATGTTGCATGCACCTCTCTTATAAAAACCATCACATGACACAAAATAAGGAACACACATGTATGACACTAATGTGAACTTAACGGATAAGATCAAAGCAAGGGATTATGAAGAGCATTAAAATTGACCCACAGAGCGCTGCTTTTTCCGCTCTATTCGGGTCGCCTGGGCTTTCTAGTGGCACTAATAAGAGGGCTATTAGTAAAGAATATTTTGAAAATTGGATATGCCACCGCGAAGTTCGGTGGGTCCGTTATGCGTCCGCCTGCGGTCGAATAGTGAACGAGTTGCCTCCAGTTCGCCCAACAATAACATACGTATTGATTCCGCTAACTTTCGGCTGGCGGCGCTTCGTTATCCCATTCCACCACCAGTCAACGCACTGTGTGAATGATGAGGGCTGAAATAATGAGAAGTGAAAATATCAATAAACTGTTGGTGATACAAGATAATAAATCATGTTTCCTTGTGTCTCGTTGATGGTATTGGTAGAGACAAGTGTAGAGGAGAATATGTAACGGTTTTGTGAAACTAAATTCTTTAAATTGCATCGTTGGTTCACAATTAGATCACAAATATGCGAAGGACTGCTTTGTTTGGATTGTTTTACTCCCTGACCAAATAGAAGATTAATACGTTAAAGATTTAATGTCCCACAAACCATTCATCATTACGATGATCTTTTTTGACTATTTACTTATTACCTAAATGCTTCCAGATAGCGATTTTCCACACATTATATAGACCGACTTTAGCAGTAACTCTGAACAGACTTCTAACCGCTGTGAGGTATTTCACTCAATTTTATTCTACCCATCCCAATATGTTCCATCTGTTAGACACATTAAAAGGAGTTCAAACTGAAACTTAAGTTCAAATGAGAAGTTAGAAGATGCCTACTCCCAGGAATGCGAGACAAACAAAATTACTTAAAAGTAAACATGGAAAAACGAACATTACTCGCTATGAATATCTTCAAAACATCTACTACAAGTTTCTCCCGCCTCCATAATTGTATTGCCTATGCTTCGCAATTGCAGCTTTGTTAGTGCCGTACTTACATTATGAGAAAACAAACAGCCAAAGTTTTCTAACCAGGCCTATATTCGGGGCGAGTCGCGAAGTTTGTTTTATACTTATTTACATTTTTGTGTACTTCGTATCTACTGTAGGGTAGAGAGTATCAATTTGCGTACACAAGTCATATTCCAGAACTCCTATACTGGAAATATCTTAACAAATCTGTTGCTTTAAATGGGAGACCCATATTTCATATTCTTGATAGAAGGCTCTCGACACCGAGTTGTGTCTCTAAGAACCAAGTATAACTATCTAAGATACTGAGCAGTTCTGTATCTCTAGGGATGAGACCTGACCTCTAATTGAAAATTACACTCATTCTCTTTGAACATGACAAAGGGTCTATTAGTTACAAAAATAAATAACATACTGCTATTGCCTTATATTTCAGCTTAAACCTCTTTACCAAGTATAGATAGAAATTTAATCCGTCTTATTCGAAGTGGAGATGCAATGGATTGATACTGAATAAGAAAAATAAAAAAACTAAGGGCTCGTCCGGGATTTGAACCCGGGACTTCTTGCACCCAAAGCGAGAATCACACCCCTAGACCAACGAGCCATATGCATTTAATACTCCAGTTGTTACGTGTTACTACCACACACAGCACCGTGACTGTTACCTATTTTGTGCTTATGCAATCCCACGTGAAATATTTATCACAAGGTAAACAACAAATTTCAACTTTTTTTTTACACTGGAACGAAAATGTGTGACGTTGTACATATTAGCTATGCTGAACTCAAATCTGAAATCCAAAGTTCTCTATCACGTACAGTTTTTTTTTTTTTTTTTTTTTTTTGAGAAATCGGTTTCAAAGTTTTTCAAAAATAACGCATACAATAAATGCAACTAAAATATTGTAAGGAATCCTAAGGTGAAATAATTTTATATAGTTCAACATTATAAAAGAAAAGCTATGCAGAATCCATAAATAACGGTTAAAGTGAACTACCAATCCATATTTTGGTAACTTTCATGCAAAAACTTAAAAGTGTTATTAATTTTACTCATTTTTTTTTTAAATTTTCGAGAAGACTTCTACTTGTAGTTGACATCAGGAACCTCCCTTATGAGCTACATACAATAGCCAGCTATAATACTAGGTGACCACTTTCCGCTGTACCGCTCTTCCATAGCACTTCTATCCTGATGAAACCGTTCTCCATGATTATCACTCACAGACCCCAAGTGGGGAGGGAAGAAGTCCATGTGCGACTGGAGAAAATGTATTTTTAAGGATAAATTTTTATATGCCTTTAGCATGTTCTCAATAATTTCCTTGCAGTAGTCAGCTTTTGTATTTCTCAGGAAATTTTTGCACACTATCTTTAATTCCACCCATGCTACTTTCTCGTTTTTGGAAAGTAGTTCTTCAGAATGTCTGTCTTCCACCAATTTGCGTATTTGTGGTCCAATAAAAATACCTTCTTTTAATTTTACTTCGCTTATTCTTGGAAACTTTTCTATCAAATACCGAAAAATCCTCTCTCTGTTCTAAGACAACATTTACAAAATTTATCATTAAGTCTAACCTAATGTGTACTTGATCAACTTATGATGTTGCAATAGACAATGTTATTTGTTTCCAATATGGCACACAGGGGAAATGTGTTCGAATGCAAATGCATATTCCATTTACATTGAATATCTTCACAAGCTTGAAAATAGAAATGCCCATTGTAAGGTGGGCTCCATTTATGCCATTATGACAAGGTGTGCAGACGACACTTTCTTTATTATGAATCGAGTCAATTGACATAACCAGCAGCTGTAGCATTAGTAGGAGAGTAGGATCGTCGGTTCATTGGTCTGGTTCTCGCTTTGGGTGGGAGAGGTCCCGGGTTCAAATCCCGGACGAGCCCATTAATTTTAAAATGAGCCAATACTTGTGACTAGCAGCTGTATCATTAGCGTGAAAGTAGAAGCGTTGGCTCGTTGGTCCAGAGGTGTGATTCTCGCTTTATGTTCGACAGATCCGGGTTCAAATCCCGGAAGAGCTCTTTAATTTTTAACTGAGGAAATACTTGTGACTAGCAGATGTATCATTAGTGGGAAAGTAGAAACATTGGCTCTTTGGTCTAGAGGTATGATTCTCGCTTTGGATGCGAGAGGTCCGAGTTGAAATCCCGGAAGAGCTCTTTAATTTGTAACTGAGGAAATGCTTCTGATTAGCAGATGTATCATTAGTGGGAAAGTAGAAACATCGGCTCTTTGGTCTGAGGATATGATTCTCGCTTTGGATGCGAGAGGTCCCGGGCTCAAATCCCGAACGAGCCTTCTAAATTTTTCCTTCTTGCATTTCCTATTCATTCACGTTTAGAAAGAGGCAGAAGCACAAAAGTCATGCTAATAACAAGCATAATATAATACAAAATCAGAACTACACATTATGAACTTAAACCGTAAAATTAAACAAAAGTACTTAAGTACATACATATGAGACTCTTGAAGATCATTAAAATAAGGCAACAGAGCACTTATTTATACGTCCTACTCGTGTTACCTGAGCTAGTTGGTGGCGGTAATAAGGAAGCTATTAAAATGGTATATCTTGAAAGTGAGCTATATCACAGCGAATTTAGGTACTATATGAACTACATTTGTAACAAGTATTTTAAGTCTACATTTTTGTGTACTGCATGAATATTGTAGGAGATATAATAATAGTTTTTTTTCATGTAGGAAGTAAAATTCCACGGCTGTCACAGCAGAGGCGTCTTAATTAACATGTTGTAATGTACATATTAAGCTTTAGCTATTGTTGGCGCAAATGCTTTAGGGTTATGTTGCAACTCACTGTGGCGCAATTACACATGGCGCAATCATGGAGATACGAGGTCCTTTTGTAGCAAGCTCACAAGTATTTACTTAAACCCAAAATTTCTCAATGAAAATTTCAACGGAAGTATGTGATTTAGTTTCCATGAAAGTAAAGAAGGGAGCGAAATTAGCCGAACAACTGTTTGTGTGTACTATACGCCTCAAAAAATGAAAAATCGTATAAGTACAAACTTTTATGTTTAATATGGGGATTTTTAAGGTTGCTATTGTGCATTAGGCATTTTAATTTTTAGTCACACTTCACTGCTACTGATGTACTGGTTTTGACTAAAACATTATATATTTGCGACTTTGGCATGTTGAATAGGTACAATATTTACCTTGAATTGTCGTACCTAGCTAAAGAATACTGATTCTTGTCGGCATTTATGTAATTAAGAACTTTTCAGTGAAAGGAAAAACTTACACATCGATTGGACACAAAATCGCTTCATGGTGGTCATAAGACATGTTTGTTGGAAATTACTCACCTCTTAAAAATCAGGCCAATAATTAAAGTCTGGCCATAATAAAGTGTACCTTAATTTGGGTGTATGAGAACAGTGAACAGTTGCATAACATTTGAAGCTATGCCGCTTAAAATGTGACAAATTTTATAGAAAAACAACGAACGCCTCTAAAATTGATACTTATTATTACAAATGCTTCTTGTACATAAATTGTGTATTATCTCGGCGTCTATAGTAAAATCTTTCCGATCTCTGTGATACAACTGTGTCCTCAGATACTTCAAATATGTAATATTTTACTCAATATCGTTACGTAATTTGTAAGAAATACAAGAACAACAATTTGCAATATGCCAGCCATAGAACCCCTAATAAATACCCGACCTAAATATCTAGGTTTGTACCCATCGGAATGTTGATTTTTGGGAATGCAGTCTACGCAAATACACAAGAATATCCGGAAGTTTCATTAAATTTGCCTATATACGAAACTTTGATACAGAATTTTTTGTTGACTGTTCATTACTGACTGATGAGCACCAAGCTTAACACACTAATCAAGTAATGCAACTTTGCATACATCGCGGCTCGTTGGTTTAGGGGTATGATTCTCGCATAGGGTCTAAGAGGTCTCGGGTTCAAATCCCGGACGAGCCCTCGTAAAATTTTATTTCCTACCTTTATTGTTGCTTCGACTATAAATAGTAGTCAGAAACATGAAAATCATGCTAACAATGTTGTATGCACCTCTCTTATAATAGTCATCGCATGACACAAAATAAGAAACACACATGTATGACACTAATGTGAACTTAACGGATGATCAAAGAAAGGGATTTTGAAGAAAATTAAAATTAACCAACACAGCGCTGCTTTTTACGCTCTGTTAGGGCCACCTGGGCTTTCTAGTGTGAAGCCGAAATTGTGAACGCCATAATTATGGACATAATACTGGGTCACATGGCAGAATTAAATAATCAGGAAATGTTAACATCGTTGCGTATATAAAGGCACAAAATCTGGGAGGATTGGTTACGGTTAAAATTGTCAAAAAGGTACGAAATGTTACAGACAAGTCATTAGGGGCAAGCGTTAGGTATATAGTCAGGCGATCCTGGTAATTCCAGTTTTTCTGGATTTCCCTTAATGCAGGTGTTGGAGAGGAAAACAAGGGCTGGACTTCTTCGAAACCCGCTGATATCGTAGGGGTGAATGTTGTTTAGAAAAGCCTACGCAAGCACTTCGTCAGAATTTCGGCAAAGTCCCACTCGGCAGTGTGTACGAATGGTCACGAAAGTTGCCGAAGTTGCTGTGTTAATGCAGCGCTGCCATCAGCAGAATGTCCCTAGGAGTTTGTTGCCAATAGTAAGTTTGAATGTTTTTGCGGGAGTCGGCAGTATGCTGCTGACCTTCTTAGAAGCAACTAGTGCAACGGATCGCTTTATCAGTATATTAGATTTAGCGCCTCTGTGCTTTAATGAGGAGTCATGCATGCAGTTCCTGTACGACGAGAGCCTGCTGAGGACTCGAATGCTATGCAGGGAATGTGATGTGCCCTAGGGCGAAGCCTACAGTCCCCCATCTGTGCCATCCCAGCGCATGGGGCTCCGTAAATGGATTTTTTCTCCACTCGAAAATTAAAAAAGAAATAAATAAAAATAAATAAATAAAAAAGAACGATAATTAATAAAAATAATATAAATATAATAATATAATACTATTAAATATAATATATATAAATAATATATACAATATAATATTAAACAATAATAATACAATAAAATAATATAATGTGTTGTTTTCTAGTGCCTTGCATCTGGCAATGAAGCAATTAGCATTATATTATAATATAATATAAAATAAATAAAAAAGAACGATAAATAATAAAAATAATATAAAGATGATATATAATATAAATCTAATAACATTAAAAATAATAATATAAAATAAAATAAATAAACAAGAAAAGAACGATAAATAGTAAACATAATAAAATATAATAATGTTATATATAATAAATATAATATATATATTATCTAAATATATATAATAAATATAATAACATTAAATAATAAAATAATGATAAATATAAGTATAATATATAGTAGTATATATAAATAATATATATAATATAAATGTAATAATCATCATACGCGATAGTGGTATGTCTGGCGGCAACGACGCGAGTGAGCGCATTTGTGTTTAAGCGCAGTAAGTAAGTTCGGACTTAGAATCTGGCTGGCAAGTGGAAAGTAAGCTGTTCTAAACTTGAGCCGTAGGGGTAATTAAGGGTTGAAAGGCATAGATAGCGTCATGACGCACAGACACTTGCCTTTCACAGCCCGGAGAAAGTGTGTCATTGAGACACTTGCCTTCCAGATCCCGAGCGAGTAAATCACTTAGATTTACCTTCCGGACCTCGAGTGTGAGGACACTCGACAGTTTCGAGTAACAATCTTCGGTCTTAGTAAAGACACAGTAAGGACGTAACAAAATTATAATAGCGATCGGCAAAGCTAAAACGTTACTTTGTAGTAAATAAAAGAGTTTTAAGGAGAGTTCCGGCTTTTATTGCAAATACTCACGCATACCCTGAGATTAAGATCCATGCCGAGCAGTCCGGAGCAGAAATCAACTGAGAGCAGCATTTCGCATAGGATAGTGGAATTGAGGAGTGGGTAATACCGCATCCAGTGGCACTAATAAGAGGGCTATTAGTAAAGAATATCTTGGAAATAGGATATACCACCGCAAAGTTCAGTAGGTCAGTTTTGCGTCCACCTGCGGTTGAATAGTGAATGAGTTGTTTCCCAAGTTCGTCCAACAATAACATACGTATTGATTCCGCTAACTTTCGGCTGGCAGCACTTCGTTATCCCATTCCACCACCAATCAACGCACTGTGTGTGAGTGATGCAAGCTGAAATAATGAAAAGTGAAAAGATCAATAAGCCGTTGGTGATAGAAGATAATAAATTGTGTTTCCATAAGTATCTCGTTAATGGTATTGGTAGAGACAAGTGTAGAAGAGAACATGTGAGGGTTTTGTGAAAATACAAGTCATATTCCGGGACTCTTATAGTGGAAATATCTTAACAAATCTGTTGGGTTAAATGGAGGACCCATATTCCATATTCTTGATAGGAAGTTCTCGACACCAAGTTGTGTCAATTAAGAACCAAGTATAACTATATAAGATACTGAGCAGTTCTGTATATCTATGGATGAGACCTGACCTGGACCTGAAAATTACACTCATTGAACATGACAAGGGGTCTATTAGTTACAAAAATAAGCAACGTTCTGCTATTGCCTTGTACTTCATCTTCAAGCTCTTTACCAAATAAAGATTATTCGGATGGATAGAAATTTAATTCACCTTATTTGAAGTGGAGACGCAATGGACTGATACTGAATAAGAAAAATAAAAGAATTAAGGGCTCGTCCGGGATGTGAACCCGGGACCTCTCACACCCAAAGCGAGAATCATACCCCGAGACCAACGAGGCATGTGCCTATAGTGCCTTAACTGTTACGTGTTACTAATCCTGGAAATGCTCATGCACAGCGCCGTGACCGTTATCTATTTTCTGCGTATGCAATCCCACGTGAAGTATTTACCACAAGGTAAACAACAGTGTTTTTAAAAAATAACGCATACAATAGATGCAATTAAAATATTGTAATCAATCCTAAGGTGAAATAATTTTATATAATTCAACATTATAACGAAAAAGTTATACAGAATCCATAAATTACGGTTAAAGTGAACTACCAACCAATATTTAGGTAACTTTCATAAAAAAAAACTTAAAAATGTTATTAATTTTACTCAACTTTTTAAAAACAACTTTGGAGAACACTTCCGCTTGTAGCTGACATCAGGAACGTCCCTTATGAGCCGGCAACAATAGTCAGCTAACATAGTAGGTGACCACTTTCCCCTGTATCACTTCTCCATGACACTTATATCCTAATGAAACTGTCCTCTGTGCTCATTACTTACAGCCCCCACGTTGGAGAGAATAAGTCCAAGTGCGAGTGCAGAAAATGTATTTTTAAGGACTTATTGCGCCCTAAATTTTGAGACGGTGTCCCGTGCGTAATAAGATATTTACAATTTAAATAAATATTTCCATATATTACAATAAGTTTCATATAGTACAAGAATTCATTTCACCAGAATGCAAGAACAGGCAGCGATATACTGACCCCGGAAGTAATAAAATTATATAGTATATTCTTTGTAGACCTATTTTTGTGCAACGGTCATAAAACATCATACATTGTTAGCAGAGCGTCTGTCATATGACAAGAGCGAGGGAGCAGCAGTTTCGCGCGCTTACCCAATGAGAAATCCCGAAGCAATTCACTTTGAAATATACCACACTCTAGGCAACCAATAGAAATTCAATATTTTGGCAGGCAAGAGTAGGGAGGTTTGATATAGTTTTAGCAGAGTGGTCTGTCTACAATCCTATGGAGAACACGACGTATAAATGATAGAGTGAAAGTTTTCGTGCTACAAGAGAAGCGTCAGGCTAAATTCCATCCAAGATTTATTTAGGCAATACCATCTTATGTTTATTCGGCTATATACGTTCTTTGTGACGGTGAAGTGAAGCTCAGGATACCGAAATATTTGGCATATTTATTGAAAGCCGGTCTATATTTATAATGTACAGTATTCAAGTTTTAGCTGCTGCACATTGTAATAAAAGTGCAATTGTCTTTCACTTTCATTTCATTTTTATTAATACTTATTTCAATCCACTCTAAGATAACCACTCATTTTTCCCACGACCTATTAAGCAGTCTCAAAAACAGCCGAGGCAAGAACAAGAGGACCAAGAACGAGAAGAAGAAGACTATTAATTTAACATTAAAAATCAATAAATACATAGGCGCCCTAAACTCAAACAAGATACGACGCATAAGTTGGCGCCCAACGTGGGGGCAGAAAAGAGTATAAAACACGACGATTTTGATAAAGGGAACAGCAGAACGGTGCGAAGTGTAATAATGCAACTTAGGGAAAAACGGGCAGGAGTCGTTAGTAAAAGTGAAAGTGCTAGCGAGGGAAAATAGTGAATTAGTGAAATTTGGATACCATCACCTCTTCCTGGGAGACTGTAAGTTCAACAATTCTATATTTAATTAAGATAGTATACTTATGCTACTCAGAAGTAGAAAGATTGTCAGTAACATGGAAAGTGCTCTGGTGAATAACTTTGAACGTGCAAAAGACTTTGGTAATTTTGATGCAGATTACGGTCAAGGCCAACCTTTAGACATAACTTTTAGTAGAGAATCTACCATGTCAGGTCTCGAGGTAACAGATGAAAACAGTAGATTAGGAAATAATAATCCTGTTCAAAATTCAGTGGAGCATGAAATTGCAACTTCAACAGGCCAACCTAACACACATAAAAATTCCAACAGCCAGGTAGAAATTCCGGTAGGGGTAAATTTAGAGATTGTAGGGCAATTAGCTAAATTATTTTAAGCAATGAAGCATATGGAACAAAATATGGATGGTCAGTTGGGGACAATTAAGAATCAACAAGTAGAAATTAGGAATGAGCTCAGGAAACAGAAAGATGAGTTACAGAAACAGTTAAAATGTGTAGAAAAGAGACTTTTAGATGTTAACCATGAAACTCAGAGGCAGTTAGAAGGGAAAATTAGATCAGTACATAGTGAGATAGTACCTAGGGAAGAAATAATCCAGGTAGTGGAAGAGCAGAATACTAAAGTATTACAGCTAGTAGATCAGAAATTAAAGAAACTAGATGGTTCAATTCAGGAAAAACTGACTAAGCAAAGGCATGAACTAAAGAATAATATAGAGGGAGTACACGAAGATAACCAGCTGATTCGTGTAAACTGTCAAACCGAATTAGATAATTTAAAAAAGAAACTTGAAATACAGCACGAGAGAAGTGATACGAGACTGGAGGATACCTTGCATACTGCTCGTGCACAGTTATCACAGAAATTAAATGAGGAAGTAGATAGTATAAATCAGAAGCTAAATGAGCACATACACCAGCAAGATGCAAGGTACCAAAAGTCACAAACAAATGTTGAAGCACTAATTGATAAGGTAAATGCATTGCACGTATTACACAGCAATAATGTTATCAATGATAACAGTGTGAATAGCTCTAGTAATAATTCTGTACTTCGAGGAAACTCTCCTCACTCAAATGTCAATGTTAATGAACTTCCTGAAACTGTAGTCCAGAGTTCGTATACCGTACCAAATGTGACATCCTGTCATGGTTCTATATTCCAAGATCTGCCATTACCTAGATTCGCGGGTTCCGATCTAGATGACCCACTACAATATTTAGAGCAAATAGAAGAATATTTTAGATTAAAGAAGGTACCAGAGGAATCAAAAATGTTTGTAGTTCGCAAGACACATGATAGCCGAACTTTAAGTTGGGTTAACCTTGCTGTGGGAACTGAGAATAGTTTTGAGTATTTTAAGCATCCGTTCTTAAACAAATTCTGGAACTCAGCTAAGCAATAGAAAATCCGTGCAAGTTTAAGCCATGGACAATACTCACCGCGTGGTAATTTAAGTATGGCTGATTATATCTTGCAATATTCGCAGTATCTACGACATCTGAAACCACAAATTTCTGATCAAGATTTCATTATGCTAATGACAGCCATTTTCCAATGAGAATTCAGAACTATTTATTAATTGCGAAACCTCAGTCCGTTGAGATGATTGAGCTCGTATCAGCATTGGAAGCCAATGAAGAACAATCTTCATACTATACAAGCCACCGGAATAATCCGAGAAATAATCAAGGTTTCCGGAATCCTCCAAACCACAACAATAGGAATTATCAAAGTCGAGATAACTGGGCACCTGATCGGTATAACACATCCATCCCGCAGTTTTTGCAAAACCAGCGACATGAAAATCGCCGGGAACACACACCGCAGATCAACAAGATACAGGTTGAAGAGCGTAGTCCAAATAGATGGAGAAGGAGAAATTTTCGTAATAGCAGATACTGCCGTGATGTTCCTAGAAACCTAAATAATCATCATTGGGAGTCACAGCGAGAGAATTATAATGAACAGGAACCAAGGGTCCATTCACCACCACAAACGCAACGACCTACAGATATACAAGACGATCGGCAGGAGATTTACGTCGCACCAGTTATACATAACAGAACTAAGCACGAATACGAAGCTTCTCAGGTCTATCACCATAAATCAAACCAGGAAAACTAGATAATGACGTACCGGATGAAGGGTGTCAGTGCGTCGGGAAAACATAATACCCTTCGATAAATTCCAAGATTCAAGATTTCGTCACCGGGGAAATTATAATAAATAAAGATAAAAACAATGATTTTGATACACCGTTAATCAAGGTTGATATAAATGGTCAGCAATTTAACGCCGCTGTGGACACAGGAGCGTCAGCAAGTGTGATATCACTTAGATTATATGAACATCTAAAGAATACAGGAATTGAAATGATGAGCCTACCAACCTCCAGTTTAATATGTCGAGTAGCCATAGGACGATCAGCCCAACTTATTAAGAAACAATGTATGTTGTCTATAACTATTAAAGGGGAGCATTTCGACGTAATATTCCTGGTAATCAACAACTTAAATAATGACTTAATACTGGGTTGTGATTATTTCGACGAAAATCATGTAAACATTGATTTCAAGAACAAAACCGATAGCATTTGGAAGGACAGCAAGGAAGTCACATGTAATTTTGTAGCAGAACAGTGTGTTCCTATAGAAATGACCCAGGAAGAAAAGAAAATTGTAAGTACAGAGCTATTTGTACAGAAATTCCAAGTGTCAGGGGGAACGGAAGTAATCAGGCCACTAGTGGAAGAAACTCAGGTAAACTACTCTCCCAGGTACAAAGAAACAGGTTTAATGGAAGAAAATAACATACTTTGTAGTATGCGGAATCATGAGATGACAAAGTTAGATACGTTAAGGAAAATATGTAATAGTGCTTATAATATCACAGATTCCCAACGCAGTGAATTATTTGGAACACTGCAACAAAACAGAAATCTTCAGTGATGTACCTGGTACCTGTAATGTATATGTGCATAAATTTCAAGTTGAAGGAATAAAACCATATAAAACAGAGGAACACGAAAATACAGAGAAAGGCAGTATCGAAACAATCTGACTAACTCCAGAGCTGATTGTAATTGTATATGCATATATGTGTATATATAGGTCTAAGTTCATAAGCGCTTGTATATGTTAAGCCTAATGTTATGATAGTATAGCTATTTAGCAAATGTATCAATCTCTCGGGTTAGTCATTAAGGAAATTGTAAACAACAGCAAGAAAAACAATGGTTATTTAAGAGTCCCTATGAGGCATTGTGAAAACTTAGTTGTATACCTAAAATATGTGTTTAAGGGAAGATATCAAAGTTGAATCAAAACACTATGTATATTTTGATCATCTCTTATAGGGCACTTATGAGACGGTATCCCGTGCGTAATAAGATATTCTTATATATTTAAACGAGCAATTCTTGTATATATATACATATATTTATTCCGCGCAATTTGGAAACGGCTCTAACGATTTTGATCAACTTTTGTATTCAGATAGAGTTTTGCCTTTTAAGTTCATCTATATAGGTGTAATTCCCGAAAAAACGCGATTTTACATAAAAAATAACATTTTTTTATTCCCGCTTCTACAATGCAATTCTTGTATATATATTCCCCGTATTTCAGAAACGGCTCTAAAGATTTGGTTAAATTTTTGTATACATGCATAATACGTTCAGTGTTTTCTCTGCTCACTTTTAGGTAACACATTCACATCTCTTTCACTACTCACTCTTCTGTAATCAATTTTCCATAAAAAGCGTGATTTTGCACCGAAAAACACTTTTATCCCCACTTTTAAAATATGTCGTGCCATGTTCTGTATATTTTAAATAGAGATGCTATTACATTCACACTGTTTTCTCCTTTCACTATTAGGTATCACGTTCACATCTCTTTCTCTACTCTTCTATAAAGAAGTCATGCAATTTTCTGTATGTTTCAAATAGAAATGCTGCGTATTACATTCATACTGTTTTCTCTACTTGCTTTTGGGTAACACACTCATAACTGTTTCTCTACTTACTCTTCTAGAAATAAGTCATACAATTTTGTGTATGTTTCATATAGAAATGCTATATGTGACATTCACAGTGTTTACTCTACTCACTTTTAGGTAACAACTTCACATGTCTTTCTCCACTCAAACAATTCTACAAACAATTCATATCATCTATACAACTTGAATGTTTGTATATATCTAACTGTTAATCTCGAAAACCGCTTAACCAATCACCGCGAAATTCGGCACGTATATATATATATATATATTTTTTTTTTTTTTTTTTTTTTTTCATGGAGAGTTTTTATGGTAACAATTATACTACACAATATATTATTTTCAAATGGTTTTCTACTCGCTTTTCTTTTACTAGCGCATTCATGTATCCACTGTTTTTATGGTAACAATTATACTACACAATATATTATTTTCAAATGGTTTTCTACTCGCTTTTCTTTTACTAGCGCATTCATGTATCCACTGTTTGCCCTTCAACATACAATTCATATAATATTCTAGGATTGAAATATAAATGCAGCGTATTACACTCACACGATTTCCTCTACTAATTCTTCCTTTACGAGACACAGTCTTCTTTCGCTATTCGCCCATCAACATACAATTCATACAATTTGCGATATGTTTGAAACAAATACAACGTATTACACTCATACTACTTTCTCTACTCACTTTTGTTTTACGTAACAATTCACATGTTATTCCCTATGGCTTATCAACTTCATACATACCAAGGCCTATACATATCTTATGTTGAAGAGTGATTAAATTCCAAAACAGGTTGACCGATCGCCATGAAAAGTGACATTCTAATTTTTTTCATGGCGAAGGTTTTTATACAATCCATTTTACCACGCAATGTATTACGTTCACATGGTTTTCTCTACTCCCTTTTCTTTTACCTAACATACTACTCCTTCTGCAAACAATCCATGCATTTTTCCATACACTTGAAATATAAGTGCAACGTATAACATTCACACGGTTTTTCTACTCATTTTTCTTTAGTAAAACACAATCATATTTCTTTCACTACTCCCGCTTCGACGAACAATTACGAACAATTCATACACTTTTCTATATGTTTGAAACATAAATGCGTAGTACATTCACGTGGCTTTATCAACCACCTTTTCTTTCTGTAGTATTTGTTGTTCTTCAACATTGCTTTTGCTTAGTGTCGCTCCGGTGTTTTAATAAAAAATAAAGAAATAGTTAAGAAAGTAAAGTAATCACAATTGGTGTCCGGAGTGCGACGAAAAGCACGATATGGAACAGTTGATGAAACAAATGTTAGCCAAGATGGACATAATGGGAAATGAAATGAATCCCGGAATGCGGCAGAGGAAACAAATATGAAAACCGAGTTGGAAAAATGCAAACTACGGAATAGAAAATATGGGAACAAAAATGGAAGGCAAATTGGAAATGTAAACTCCGAAACGGAAAAGATGAAGACGGGAATTCCAATATGAAGACAGGTCTATCGAAGAATACTAACGAGGGACTGGCCGAGGCTAAGGAAGCCATGGAAGAACTCGACGGAAGTATGAAGGACCTTGGCCAACGTGTTAACGTCCTGGAGTCAATGACAGCAGCAAAGAACTGAACTCCATAATGGAACAAATGTTCGACGAAAACCTCAAACTGGGTGGATATCTATTGGGGAGCCCTGCTTTCAGCAGTACACGTTTTACAGCTGAAATTATGGTGTTTATGAAATATTTTTATGTATTTCTATATCTCTTGTATCTCGGACATTACTCTTAACAATTGCGACAAGGAGTTTTATTTAGTTAACGTTTTGCCTTTTAGGTTTATCTAAATAAGTATCTTCTCCCACAAAAACCAAGATCTCACAAAAACAGAGGCGAAAAACGCCGAGTGAAGCTCGGTCGCCCAGGTACTTACAATTTAAATAAATATTTCCATATTTTACAATAAGTTTCATATAGTACAAGAATTCATTTCACCAGAATGCAAGAACAGGTAGCGATATACTGACCCCGGAAGTAATAAAACTATATAGTATATTCTTTGTAGACCTATTTTTGTGCAACGGTCATAAAACATCATACATTGTTCCAGGAGTCCAGGAGTGAGTACGAGTCGCCTGGGTTAACACAGGCGGATGGTAAGGTGGCCATGGTACCTATTCGTTTAATTACGGATTTACCCATGAGGTGGTATAGGTAATACAAGCTTTGGTGCTTTTGTATGTCTGATGGTGCAGGTTGGGTTCCTATATGTCACTGGCGGCGGGATCTGTCAGATCTTGGATGTCTATCCATCCAAGCGACCATTGCCCTACTGATTACTTCGTCAGCCGCTTGTGGAGCCGTCGAGCAATGCAGTGCTAGTGACAGGAAACCGAGAGGAATAGGTGATAGGTGTGGTGGTGCCAACTGTGGTTACATTTGGTGGATGGTGAAGGGAAAGCGGTACCTACCAGCCAAGGGCGTCCTTGGGTAGGCGGTAGCTCTGTCTCCGCCTAGGGAGGCGGTGGTCATATTGCCCCAGGGTGTTGACCAGCTGGTTTGGGTGAGGTGTGAGTTTGGCATACATTGTGCGAGTCCTGTCCCGCACGACGTCCACAATGTATGGGATGCCGGAATGAGTGTGAAGGATGTGTGATGGAAACCTACGGTCGGTATCGTGGATCATCCTAAGCGCCCTGTTCTGCACGGCCTGCAGCCTGCGGATGGTGGAACGAGCCACCGTACCCCTGACCTCGCACCCGTACAGAATCAGGGGCGGGACGATCGCACGGTACAAGCGCAGTTTCAGGTGTGTAGGCATGGTTGAGTGGAGTATGGGATATAGCTGTCTCAGGGCGCCATGTGCCTGACCGACCTTTGCTCTGACGTGTGGAGTGAAGGTTAGACCACGGTCAAGCAGTACCCCCAGGTATTTGGCAGAGTTAACCCATGGGATTCTTCTCCGCCGCATATCCAGGGATACACCCGGCCGCCAGTTTCGAACTTTGCCCAATAGTAGAGCCTCGCTCTTCTGCGGGCTAATGGCCATTCTCCACTGTTCACTCCACCTGCCGATAGCATCGAGCTGTCGCTGTAGTGGAGGGAAGCAGTACCGAACATTGTTGTTCTGTGCCAGTATGAGGATATCGTCTGCATACTGACACGTAACAGTATGCGGTTCCACGGGTAGGTCAGACATGTAGGCAGCAAAGAGCAATGGCGATAGCACGCTACCTTCCGGAACTCCAGCCGCTATGGGTCTGACCGAGGACAACTTCCCCTCCACCCGCACCCGAAAAGAGCGATCCCGAAGGAAGCTACCAATCAGGGTGAGGTAGAGAGGAGGGATTTCTGCCTCTCTGAGTTTATACAGTAGCCCCTGGTGTCATGTGGTTGCAAAGGCTTTTTCTACATCCAGAAGTACTGCGACTGTTTTGAAGTTTTCCTGGAAACCCAGGGCAACCTTCTCAATCAGCCGCAGTAGCTGTAGTGTAGTGGAATGTCCATGACGGAAACCGAACTGATGATCCGGGATAAGTTGCCTTTCCTCGAAGAGAGGAGTGAGGCGGGATAGGAATAATCGTTCAAAAATTTTTGAAACGATGGGTAACAGGCTTATGGAGAGGTAGTTTGAAGGGAAAACCGGGTCCTTGCCGGGCTTCAAAATGCAGAGCACCCTCGCCTCCTTCCAACAAGTTGTAAAGTGACGAAGTTGCAGACATGCATTATAAATCCTCGTCAGATGGACTACGGCCTTTCGGGGAAGGTGCTGGAGCATGAGCGCCGTGACGCCATCATGCCCAGGGGATTTGCCAGGTTTTAACCTTCTGATTTCAGAAGCCACGTGTCTTGGGGTGACTAAGGGGATTTGAAACTCTGCGCGTGGCGGCGGAGGTGCCTCATAGAGGTAATCTACCGTCGCCTCCTCGAGTTCAGTAAAGTCTTTGTCCTGGACATCTTCCCGGGGTTTGAATTGGGATTCTAGATGGTCTGCGAAAGCCGTGGCTTTCTCTTGGGGCTCAAAAGAGAGTCTCCCGCGAGTGCCATGTAGAGGATGCTGATGTGTGTTTTTGTCCTTCCTAAGGGACCTGATTATCCGCCATGGTTGCTTCTCAGTGAGGTCTACATTTGCCATCGTGTTTTCCCAGTCTGTTTTGCGGTGTAAACGCAACAGGCGTCGTGCCAGGGATTTGAACCGCTGGTAAACTGCCTGTATCCTGGGATGGCGGAAACGCTGCCAGAGCCTTCGGACAGTTGCTTTGGCTTTGATCAACTGTCTGAGTTCGATAGGGATGGTACGGATGGAATGCGGTGCGTGTGGGCACGAACCACATCCCGGATATGTTGGGAGAATGCCATGGCTGCCGCCTCCAGTGTATCGATAGAATCGACACGCGGACGCGGGTCCACAGACTGGTTAAGTTCAAGGATGGCTGCATCCCAGTCGACCTCGTAGGTCCAGTCTGGAGTGACCAGAGCTGGCAGGTCAATGTTGGTTTCCACCAAGACAGGGTCATGGTCGGAGTCCAATTCATTGACCGCTGAGAGGTCTAGATGGAAAGGAATGTTCTTGGTGAGCATGATATCGAGCACATCTGGTCTCCCTCGGGCCGGATGGAATGTAGGTCCTCTCGGTCCATGCGCAAGTATGCTTGGGTTACCGGTGATCAGGCGGGAGAGCCCTCGCCCCTTGGCATTGCTATAGCGGCTATGCCAATGTGCATGCTTAGCGTTGAGGTCGCCTGCGATGCATACCGCAGGATGCAGGTTCAGGAGGGTATTGATATCAGCTTCGTAGAAGCGGTTATCAGGAGGGTCGTATGCCACTACCAACACCGTGTCCACCCCACCAATGGCAAGCCTAATGGCACAGGCCTCCACATGTTGAAGTGGTGGGATAGGAAAGGATGTGTGAGTGATGTGATTCTTGATGAAAATGGCTGTACCGCCCCCCGGTGGGCCGACCCGATCTGACCGATGGGTGACGTAACTCGGCAGCGAGAAGTTGGTTGCAGCATTCAAGTGGGTTTCGCAGACCATTAAGAATATCGATTCCATACGACTGCAGAAACTCAGTGAGGCTTGGGTAATGGCCCTTATGCCATTTGCGCTCCAGAACGCAGCCCTGAATGGTCTACGGACAAGTCTGGAGGCCATTAATTGGCTGAGTTAGGGAACAGCTGGGCCAAGGCTTGGCCCAGTAGGGCATGCTTTTGGATGGGGCTCAGGTTAGGGCTTTCATACTGAAGCTTGAATTTAGGAAGTGCAGGCAAGATTCGGTTTATGATGTTGTTAAACCACAGGGTTAGGTCCTGAAATTCCTCCAGGTCCGCCTGCGAGAGCGTTCCCCCTAATGCAGGGGTGGTCATGGGTACAGCGGGTACCACAGGTGCCAACTGTGGACCGGCTGTAACAGCAGTATCCCTTGGTGCCAGAGCTGCCTCAGGTCCTTTCGTTAAACTGTATGATAGGGTCCACACCCCTATTGTTATCCAGTATTATAGCGGCCTCAGCTCCTTTTGTTAAACTGTATAATAGCGGCCTCAGCTCCTTTTAATTAACTGTATAATAGGGGCACCAAAAAGCCTTTTGTTATCCTGTACTATAGCGGTTTCGCTCCTTTTGTAAACTGTATAATAGGAGCCCCACATCCTTCTGTTATTCTGTATTAAAGCGGCTTAAGATCCTTTCGTTAAACTATATAATTGGATCCCCACCCCTTTTGTTATCCAGTATTATAGAGGCCTCAGCTCCTTTTGTTAAACTGTATTATAGCAGCCTCAGCTCCTTTCAATTGCCGGTATAATAGGGTCACCCACCGCCTATTGTTATCCTGTATTATAGCGGCCTCAGCTCCTTTTGTTAAACTGTATAATAGGAGCCCCACCTCCTTTTGTTATCTTATATTACAGCGGCCTCAGCTCCTTTTGTATAATATGAGCCCCATCTCCGTTTGTTTTTCTGTATTACAGCGGCCTCAGCTCCATTCCTTAAACTGTATAATAGGGGCCCCCACTGCCTTCTGTTATCCTGTATTATAGCGGCTTCAGCTCCTTTTGTATAATAGCAGCCCCACATTTTGTTATTCTGTTTTACAGCGGCCTCAGCTCCATTCGTTAAACTGTATAATAGGGGCCCCGCACCGCCTTTTGTTATGTTTATTATAGCGGCCTCGGCTCCTTTTGACAAACTGTATAAAAGGAGCTCCACCTCCTTTTGTTATATTGTATTACAGCGGACTCAGCTCCTTTTCTTAAACTGTATAATAGGGGCCCACACCGCCTTTTGTTATCCAGTATCATAGCGGCCTCAGCTCCTTTTGTTAAGCTGTACTATAGCGGCCGCAGCTCCTTTTGTCAAACTATATAAAAGGAGCCCCACCTCCTTTTGTTATATTGTATTACGGCGGACTCAGCTAATTTCGTTAAACTGTATAATAGGGGCCCACACCGCCTTTTGTTATCCAGTATCATAGCGGCCTCAGCTCCTTTTGTTAAGCTATACTATAGCGGCCGCAGCTCCTTTTGTCAAACTATATAAAAGAAGCCCCACCTCCAATTGTTATATTGTATTACAGCGGACTCAGCTAATTTCGTTAAACTGTATAATAGACCCCTCGCCATTTGTTATGCTGGATAATAGCGGCCTTAGCCGCTTCCTTTAAACTGTATAAAAGCAGCCCCATCTCCTTTTGGTATCCTGTATACAGCGATCCCACCCTTTTCGGTCATCCTGTATCATATTGGGCCGACCTCCTTTTATTATCCTGTATTACACCGGCCTGAGCTCCATTCGCTAAACTGTATAATAGGGGCCCCACACCGCCTTTTGTTATCCTGTATTATAGCGGCCTCAGCTCCTTTTGATAAACTGTATAAAAGGAGCCCCACTTCCTTTTGTTATATTGTATTACAGCGGAATCAGCTCCTTTGCTTAAACTGTA
The DNA here is from genome assembly GCA_030765045.1 of Tenodera sinensis. Classification (NCBI taxonomy): domain Eukaryota; kingdom Metazoa; phylum Arthropoda; class Insecta; order Mantodea; family Mantidae; genus Tenodera; species Tenodera sinensis. The sequence continues at coordinate 88,362,487 of CM060963.1, forward strand.
TAATAGGGGCCCCCACCGCCTTATTTTATCGTGTATTATAACGGTCTCAGCTCCTTTTGTATAATATGAGTCCTACCTCCCTTTGTTATTCTCAGCTTCTTTTGTTAAACTGTATAATAGGGCCCCACCTAATGTGGTTATTCAGTATTATAGAGGCCCCAGCTACTTTTGTTAAGCTGTATTATAGTGGCCCCAGCTCCTTTTGTTAAACTGTATAATAGGAGCCCTACCTCCTCTTGTTATTCTGTGTTACAGCGTCCACACCTCCTTTCGATAAAGTGTATAATAGGGTCCACACCCCATTTTTACCCAGTACTATAGCAACCTCAGCTCCTTTTGTTGAACCGTATTACAGCGGCCTGAGCTCCTTTCGTTAAACTGTATAATAGGGGCACCACCTCGTTTTGTTATCCTCTACTACAGCGGCCTCAGCTCCTTTTGTTAAACTTTATAATTGGGGCCCCACCGCCTTTTGTTATCCTGTATTATAGCTGCCTCAGCTGCTTTTGTTAAACTGTTTAAAAGGAGCCCCAGCTCCTTTTTTTTATTCTGTATTACAGCGGCCTGAGCTCCTTTCGTTAAACTGTATAATAGGGGCACCACCTCGTTTTGTTATCCTCTACTACAGCGGCCTCAGCTCCTTTTGTTAAACTCTATAATAGAGGCCCCACCTCCTTTTGTTATCCATTATTATAGCGGCCTCAGCTCCTTTTGTTAAGCTGTATTATAGTGGCCTCAGCTCCTTGTGTATAATAGGAGCACCACCTACTTTTGTTATTGTTTATTAATTACATCGTCCTCAGCTCCTTTCGTTAAAGCGTATAATAGGGGCCCCACATTCCTTTACTATCCAGAATTACAGCGGCCTCAGCTACTTTAGTCACACTGTATAATTGGGGCGCTACCGCCTTTTGTTATCCTGTATTATAGCGGCCTCAGCTTCTTTTGTTAAACTGTATAAAAGGAACTCCGCCTTCTTTTGTTATTCTGTATTACAGCGGCCTCAGCTCCTTTCGTTAAACTGTATAATAGGGCCCCACCTCCTTTTATTATGCAGTATTATAGCAACTACAGATACTTTTTTAAGCTGTAGTTTAGTCGCCTAAGCTCCTTTTGTTATCCTGTATTACAGCTGCCTTTGCTCCTTTTATTAAACTGTATAATAGGGGCCCCCCCACCGCCTTCTGTTATTTTGTATTACAGCGGCCACAGCTCTTTCCGTTAAACTGTATAATAGGGGCTCCACCGCCTTTTGTTATCCTGTATTATAGCGGCCTCAGGTCCTTGTGTTAAACTGTATAATACGGGCTCCACCTCCTTTTGTTATCCTGTATTATAGCGGCCTCAGCTCCTTTTAATAACGTGTACACTTGGTTCACCAACTGGTTTTGTTATCCTGTATTATAGTGGCCTCAACTCCTTTTGTTAAACTGTATAATAGGGGCCCCACCTCCTTTTGTTATCCTGTATTATAGCGGCCTCAGCTCCTTTTAATAACGTGTACACTTGGTTCACCAACTGGTTTTGTTATCCTGTATTATAGTGGCCTCAGCTCCTTTTGTTAAACTGTATAATTGGTTAACCCACCGCCTTTTGTTATGCTGTATTATAGTGGCCTCAGCTCCTTTTGTATAACAGGAGCTCAACCTTCTCTTGCTATTCTGAATTACAGCGCTCAACTCCTTTTGTTAAACTGTATAATAGGGGCCCCACCTCCTTTTGTTATCCTGTATTATAGCGGCCTCAGCTCCTTTTGTTAAACTGTATTATAGTGGCCACAGCTCCTTTTGTATAATAGGAGCACCACCTCCTCTTGTTATTCTGTATTACAGGCCGCTCAGCTCCTTTTGTTAAACTCCATAATGGGGCCCCACCTCGGTTTGCTATCCTGTATTACAGCGGCCTCAGCTCCTTTTAATAACATGTATATAAGGTTCAACCACCGCCTTTTGTTATGCTGTACTGTAGCGGCCTCAGCTCCTTTTGTTAAACTGTATAACAAGGGCCCCACCTCCTTTTGTTATCCTGTATTATAGCGGCCTCAGCTCCTTTTAATAACCTGTATAATAGGTTCACACACCGCCTTTTGTTATGCTGTAGTATTATGGCCTCAACTCCTTTTGTTAAACTGTATAATAGGGGCCCCACCTCCTTTTGTTATCCTGTATTATAGCGGCCTCAGCTCCTTTTAATAACCTGTATAATAGGTTCACACACCGCCTTTTGTTATGCTGTAGTATTATGGCCTCAACTCCTTTTGTTAAACTGTATAACAAGGGCCCCACCTCCTTTTGTTATCCTGTATTATAGCGGCCTCAGCTCCTTTTAATAACCTGTATAATAGGTTCACACACCGCCTTTTGTTATGCTGTATTATAGCGGCCTCAGCTCGTTTTGTTAAACTGTATAATAGGGTCCCACCTCCATTTGTTATCCTGTATTATAGCGGCCTCAGCTCCTTGTGTTAAACTGTATAATAGGGGCCCCACCTCCATTTGTTATCCTGTATTATAGCGGCCTCAGCTCCTTTTAATAACCTGTATAATAGGTTCACCCACCGTCTTATGTTGTGCTGTATTATAGCGGCGTCATTTCCTTTTAATTTTATTCTACCCATCCCAACATGTTCCATCTGTTAGAGACATTAAAGGTAGTTCAAATGAGAAGTTAGAAGAAACCTACTCCCAAGAATGCGAGACAAACAAAATTACTTAAAAGTAAAAATGGAAAACCATACATTGCCCGCTATGAATATCTTCAAAACATCTGCTAAAAATTTCTCCCACCTCCATAATTGTATTACCTATGCTTGAAAATTGCAGCTTTGTTAGTGCTGTACTTACATTATGAGAAAACAAAAAGTCAACGATTTTTACCATGCCTACATTTTGGAGAGCCGCAAAGTTATATGAGATAAATGTTATGCTTTGTATTTATTTACATATTTGTATGCTTCGCATCTACTGTAGGGAAGAGAGTATTAGTTGACATACACAAGTTATATTCCAGGACTCCTATAGCGGAGATATCTTAACAAATCTGTTGGGTTAAATGGGGGACCCATGTTCTATATTCTTGATAGAAAGTTCTCGACACTGAGTTGTGTCACTAAGAACCAAGTAAAGGTAATAACATAAGATACTGAGCAGTTCTGTATCTCTATGGATGAGACCTAACCTGTACCTGAAAATTACACTCATTCTCTTTGAATATGACAAGGGGTCTATTAGTTACAAAAATAAATAACATACCGCCATTACCTTATATTTCTTCTTAAACCTGTTTACCAAATAAAGATTATTCGGATAGATAGAAATTTAATCCATCTTATTTGAAGTGGAGATGCAATGGAGTGATATTGAATAAGAAAAATAAAAGAAATAAAGGGCTCGTTCGGTATTTGAACCCGGGACCTCTCGCACCCTAAGCGAGAATCATACCCCTAGAGCAACGAGCCATGTGTCTATAATTCTATAATTGTTGCGTGTTACTAGTCCTGGAAATGTCCATGCACAGCACCGTGACGGTTACGTATTTTCTGCTTATGCAATCCCATGTGAAATATGTTAAGTAGATTTTCCGGGTTTGTGGGCCGTGGTCGAGTTGGATTGCCTTCCTCCGACGTTTCGCTGAAAACTGCGTCCAGCATCTTCAGGGTGATCCAATTAGTGAACTCCCGAGTACAAATATTAGAGAGAGTTTGGACTCGGGAGTTCACTAATTGGATCACCCTGAAGATGCTGGACGCAGTTTTCAGCGAAACGTCGGAGGAAGGCAATCCAACTCGACCACGGCCCACAAGCCCGGAAAATCTACTTAACATAGTTGACAATGCCGGCCGTGAAAGCCTCAGCACTTATATCCCACGTGAAATATTTACCACAAGGTAAGCAATAAATTTCAACTTTTGTTTTTGCACTCGAACGAAAATATGTGACGTTGTACATATTATTAGCTATGCTGAACTCAAATCTGAAATCCAAACTTCTCTATCACGTACGGTTTTTTGGAGAAATCGGTTTCAATGTTTTTCAAAAATAACGTATACAATAGATGCAATTAAAATATTATAATCAAAACTAAGGTGAAATAACTTTATATAGTTCAAAATTATAACGAAAAAGTTATGCAGAATCCATACTTACGGTTAAAGTGAACCAACAATCCATATTTAGGTAACTTTCATGCAAAAATTTAAAAATATTATTAATTTTACTCAATTTTTAAAAAAAAACGTTCGAGAAGACTTCCGCTTGTAGCTGACATCAGGTCCCTCTCTTATGAGCTGCCAACAATAGTCAGCTAACATACCAGGTGACCACTTTCCGCTGTACCAAAATGAAATGAAAAAATGTTTATTTGGGCATGTTTACAACATGCCCGGGCCGTTTAGGGAAATTCCTCTTCAGCCTAGTGTGGTATTTGTTTCGTTTTCGGGTTGGGATTTCCCTCGGCTTTGATGCGTATTTGTGTTAATTGTGTTTTTGTTGACGTTGTGTAGTATAGTGTGTTGTAATTTGTGTATTTTGTGTATCTGTGTCAGTTCCCGTATTCCACATCCATGGCTCTATTTATGTGCGTCTGCCCAAAGAAGATCTTAGGTTTTGTTGCTTGTTTTTATTTTATTTAGATGTTGCTGCATGGCTCATTGGTATTTTTTGTATGTGTAGTGTATTTTTGTATGTTAGGGGTTTTTAGTGTGTTTTTGTTTTTATTGTGTGTCTAGATGTTTTGAAAGTGTTGTAGATGGTCTCGTAATTTCTGTTCTTCTTGTTCTTGATATTTATCGTATACATGTGTGAGTGTAACAAGGGGAGGGTTTTTGTCTGTTGGTGTTTCTTGTATGGTCTTCATCTTTTGTGCAGTGTTTGAGTGTTCTTCTGTAGCTTCTTGTGTGTGCGTTGTGTATGTATTTTATGAATTGTTTTGCTATGTGTGTGTCTATGGGTGTTGTGTTTGTGTATTGATGTACAGTGTTGGATTTAAATGATGGAGAAAGTTTATGAGCAGTCCGTAGGCATTTCCTTTCAAATGCTTTTATTTTGTTCATCGTAGTTTTTGTGATGAGGGGCATTGTGGCTACGGCTGCATATGTGAGTTGTGGTCGGACTAGTGTGACGTAGAGTTTGTGTAAAATTTGTGGTGTGAGTCCTCTTTTGTTGAGTCTGGCCAGAAAGTTTAGTGTTGAGTGTATGGGACGTGCTTTATTGAGTAGTTGTGTATAGTGTGGTTTTATTCTGAGTTTCTTGTGTATGTGTACTACCAAGTATTTTACTGTATCATGACGAAACCGTACTGTGCTCATTACTCACAGACCCCAGGTTGGAGAGAGGAAGTCCAAGTGCGAGTGCAGAAGATATATTTAAGGACATATTGCACCCTAAATTTTTATGTGCGTTTAGCATGTTCTCAATTTCCTTGCAGTTGTCAGCTTTTGTATTTCCAAGGACATTTTTGCATACTATCTTGAATCCCATCCATGCTACTTTCTCGTTTTCGGAAAGTAGTTCTTTAAAACGTCTTGTCTTCCATCAATTTGCGTATTTTTGGGCCAATAAAAATGTATTCTTTTAATTTAGCTTCGCTTGTTCTTGGGCACTTTTCTTTCAGATACCGAAAAACCCTCTCTCTGTTCAAAGCCTTTACAACATTTTTCGTTAAGCCTAACTTAATGTGTGCTTGATCAACTTATGATGTTGCAATAGACATTTCATTTAAGAATATGTCACTATGACAAGGTGTGCGGAGGTCCTGTATTCAGATGTCGGACGAGCCTTTCTTTAATTATTACGAACTGAGTCAATTGACATGACTAACAGCTGTATCATTACTACAAAAGAGGAGATCTCGGCTCGTTGGTCTAGGGGTATGATTCTCGCTTTGGGTGCGAGAGGTCCCGGGTTCAAATCCCGGACGAGCCCTTCTTTAATTTTTAACTGAGCAAATGCTCGTGACTCGCTGCTATATCATTAGTGTGGAAATAAAAACATCGGCTCGTTGGTCTAGTGGTATGATTCTCGCTTTGGGTGCGAGAGGTCCCGGGTTCAAATCCCGGACGAGCCCTTGTTTAATTTTTAACTGAGCAAATGCTTGTGACTGGCTACTATATCGTTAGTGTGGTAGTAGAAACATCGGCTCGTTGGTCTAGTGGTATGATTCTCGCTTTGGGTGCGAGAGGTCCCGGGTTCAAATCCCGGACGAGCCCTTCTTTAATTTTTAACTGAGCAAATGCTCGTGACTCACTGCTATATCATTAGTGTGGAAATAAAAACATCGGCTCGTTGGTCTAGTGGTATGATTCTCGCTTTGGGTGCGAGAGGTCCCGGGCTCAAATCCCGGACGAGCCCTTGTTTAATTTTTAACTGAGCAAATGCTTGTGACTGGCTACTATATCGTTAGTGTGGTAGTAGAAACATCGGCTCGTTGGTCTAGTGGTATGATTCTCGCTTTGGGTGCGAGAGGTCCCGGGTTCAAATCCCGGACGAGCCCTTGTTTAATTTTTAACTGAGCAAATGCTTGTGACTGGCTACTATATCGTTAGTGTGGTAGTAGAAACATCGGCTCGTTGGTCTAGGGGTATGATTCTCGCTTTGGGTGTGAGAGGTCCCGGATTCATATTCCGGGCGAGCCCTTCTTTAATTTTTAACTGAGCAAATACTTGTGACTGTCTGCTATATCATTAGTGTGGAAGTAGAAACATCGGCTCGTTGATCTAGGGGTATGATTCTTGTTTTGGGTGCGAGAGGTCCTGGGTTCAAATCCCGGACGATTCCTTCTTTAATTTTTAACTGAGCTAATGCTTATGACTGGCTACTATATCGTTAGTGTGGTAGTAGAAACATCGGCTCGTTGGTCTAGTGGTATGATTCTCGCTTTGGGTGCGAGAGGTCCCGGGTTCAAATCCCGGACGAGCCCTTGTTTTATTTTTAACTGAGCAAATACTTGTGACTGGCTACTATATCGTTAGTGTGGTAGTAGAAACATCGGCTCGTTGGTCTAGGGGTATGATTCTCGCTTTGGGTGTGAGAGGTCCCGGATTCATATTCCGGGCGAGCCCTTCTTTAATTTTTAACTGAGCAAATGCTTATGACTGGCTGCTATATCGTTAGTGTGGAAGTTGAAACATTGGCTCGTTGATCTAGGGGTATGATTCTTGTTTTGGGTGCGAGAGGTCCCGGGTTCAGATCCCGGACGATTCCTTCTTTAATTTTTAACTGAGCTAATGCTTATGACTGGCTGCTATATCATTAGTGTGGAAGTTGAAACATCGGCTCGTTGATCTAGGGGTATGATTCTCGTTTTGGGTGCGAGAGGTCCCGGGTTCAAATCCCGGACGATCCCTTCTTTAATTTTTAACTGAGCAAATGCTTATGACTGGCTGCTATATCATTAGTGTGGAAGTAGAAACATCGGCTCGTTGATCTAGGGGTATGATTCTCGTTTTGGGTGCGAGAGGTCCTGGGTTCAAATCCCGGACGATCCCTTCTTTAATTTTTAACTGAGCAAATGCTTGTGACTCGCTGCTATATCGTTAGTGTGGAAGTTGAAACATCGGCTCTTTGGTCTAGGGGTATGATTCTCGCTTTGGGTGTGAGAGGTCTCGCTTTCTTATATTGAACAAAATACGAGTGGTGTTTCTGTTTTGCTACTTAATTAATATAAATGCTGGTAAAAATGAATTTTGGAATGAAGTTAACTTCGTTATATAATAAGAAAATAAAGAATTAGAAATTTCAATCCCACAACTGCATGATATATGGTGTATTATTTATTTGTTTATTTCTTATAGTTACATTTCTGATAAAAGCTTATTCTTCTGTATGCTCGATTTGTGTTTATAGATTTATTTTCTCTAGAAAGGTGGTAAAGTTACCATTTGGCGGCCCACATTTGAATTTTTTATAATTCCATTGCCGCTTATATTTTAGTAAAAAGACACTATAAGGTTTGTAATAAATGCTAAATTATAAAGAAATGTCTGATGAATTATAGCATCCTTACAAAATTTTCCCATTTAAACACCGGAGTTTGTACTTATCAAACTTCTTATTCTAGACACATGCAACACCTTGACATAAATAAACACAATTTCAGTAATTTTGCTGTCCCCTTTCTATTCAAGGAGCTAAGACGACAATTACGATGGAATATTGATACATAATTCTTCGGTGGACACATTTACCTGAGGAAGGAAAATATGTGTATAAGTAGCTAATGAAAATTTTGCGTTTTTGTGTGTTGATTACGGACTGGTGAGTTCCCAGATTAAGATAAAATGTAAAATCGTATATCATTCATTGGTCTATGGTTATTATTCTTCCTTTGGTGTAAGAGGTCCTGTGTTCAAATCCCTGACGAGCCTTTGTCAATTTTTTCCTTCTGTTTCTTGGCATTTCATCTTAATGCAATAGATGGAAATACGAAAGTCATGCTAGCATGTATACATCTTTATTCTAACCATCATATGATACAGAGCTAAAAATCACTCGTATACGACACAAATATGCGCTCAAAAATAAAATACACTTAACATTGCAGTATCTTTTGTTTTCTTTTAAACACAATATTGTCACTTATTTTTATGCTCTGTCAGTTAATTAAAAAAGTAGCTTAGTGGTTCCCTCTGGTGGGAACTGTGGACGTTACGCGTTCTGCATAAGCTTTTAATTCACACACAAACAAAATTCACTTGCGCAACAAGACATAATCCATGATGGAGGAGTCTAAGCCGTGAAGCGTAGCCATTGGATTGGGGGTCCTAAGCCGCAAAGTGATGCCGAATTATTAACCGGTCGTATTAATAATCTGAGATAGAAATGAGAGGGAGGTAGATAAATTAGTGTAACGAATAGTTTTTTTATGATAGAATCAATGCATAATGGCACAAGGTTCAGTTCCAATCATTAGCTAGGAACGGAAGTTTTGCAGATGCTGAGTGTCGCTACCGTAATGAGTGTTCTAATGAATTAAGTCGACCACAAAACCATTAGCTTAAAGTTCAGATACTATAGCGCGTCTCACCCTTAAAAGACAGTACACGTTAAATGGAGCGCAGTGTTGCAACATGTACTAGTTGCGAATCTTTCTCCGCGAGCGACTCGAGGTGGCATGAGTCCTGTACTTAGTCCTTCAATTGCTGCTTGACGAGACGGGCACTTTTAACTTTGGTATCGCTCCACGGCTTTGTTACTGTATGACCTAAATTTACAAATGACTCGTCTGTATAAACAATTGATTTCCCCTGGTCCCTAAACCTTTTACGTCTTTTAGATATTTATGTCGCCATCTGATGATATCGATATCGTCTCTTTCTATTAATATGCACTTGTTACCCTTTCTTTCATATTCGAACCCCAAATCAGAGTGGCCCTTGAGAAATTTGGTAGGGTCTCATCACTGTTGAACTGCGACAAAATTATATTCAGCGTGGGTGGAATATTTGCAAACAGTAAAGAATGAACAATTCGCCGCACTCCACCTTGCACTATTCAATCATATTGCGTTAACCTAGCGTTTTGTGTAGTCCCGCCCTTTTTGCTTTCTTTTTCGATGGCGTTCTTAGAGGTCCTTTCATTAGTTCCTTTTTAATCCTATACACTACTGCTTCTGAACACCCGATAGCCTTAGCTGTTTCTTTTACTCCCTTACACGCATTTTACTTCAAAAATAATCTAACACATTCATAATTATTTGGCGTTCCTTACTTCTTTATTTACCAACATATCGTCCCTTCCTAGCTTCACCCTCCATAACTACAAATATTTACAAAAATATTAAACAAATAACGCAATACCAGCTCACAGTTACACACACGGCTTCTTTCGAACTAATGTTAGTGCTGCTCCTTATACTATCTTCTGTGTCAGGCCTGACGCTGAATAGATGAATACCTTTTGTTTACCCTACTGGATAAAAGAAAGAGGTTACTGCCTTTTGGTTTATTTTAAAAACTTTCTCCAACCTTCCTCAACATTTGTTCTCGCTGGTTCCCTGATGTAAACTCAAAAACAAAAAAGTTTCACACTGCGTAACTTTTGCAGTGCACATATATAAAAATTTCCGAAAACATTTAATTTAAAAAATTATAACACTTAACTGGGTAAACATAGAGAATTCAAAGTAGGCAGGTAGTAGCACTATAGTTTACTCTACCTAAGAAAAAAATATAGATGCATTCTAGCAGTTAGTTTGTTAGTTAGTGCGTGATGAGTGTAGAAACAGCAAATATCGGACTTCTATTGAAAAAAAACGTTTTCTGAAGAAATTTGGACCTATAGAAATGTATGACTCTGAAAAGGATATAACCTGATAGAGAAAAAAATTCTGCATAGGATAATGTGTTCAAACCTGAAATTTATAACAAATGAATATTTATACCATGCTATTAGGAATCTGGCAACAGAGCGAGGGTAGAAAAGGACCCGGCTAATGGCAACTTGTATGCCCTAGATAGAGACAGAGATGTCCCATTTAACTCCATACTGTCTTCTAAGAGTGAAACGCTATATAGAAAGGAAGAGTCAGGCTGTTGCCAAGTCACGCACAGCAAATTTTAAAAATTATAAGACACAGGAAATTCTCAAAATGATTGAAAGTCCAATTTGAAATACTGGTATTTCTCAGACAAAGGGAAAGCTTCAATTTTACCAGATGTAGGATTGGCAACATTATCACTGTAGGAACGTTGGTTGGAGTAATGCCTTAAATTAATAAATGAGCGCTTATTGCTAAAATTTGAGTCTTTTCCATCGCGTCTTTCGTGCAATGCACATGTGTTACTGTGATCAGCAATTTCAGCGCTGAAGACCACACTTGAGTTAGGTAGGTTTGGCGGTAACTTTAGCCTAGAATTACTAGACTGAATGCAACACGGTTCGCATTATTATTATTATTATTATTATTATTATTATTATTATTATTATTATTATTATTATTATTATTATTATTATTATTATTATTATTATTATTATTATTATTATTATTATTATTATTATTATTATTATTATTATTATTATTATTATTATTATTATTATTATTATTATTATTATTATTATTATTATTATTATTATTATTATTATTATTATTATTATTATTATTATTATTATTATTATTATTATTATTATTATTATTATTACTATTATTATTATTATTATTATTATTATTATTATTATTATTATTATTATTATTATTATTACTATTATTATTATTATTATTATTATTATTATTATTATTATTATTATTATTATTATTATTATTATTATTATTATTATTATTAGTCATCATTATTATTATCATTATGATTATCATTATCATTATCCATGGTTCGGATTGAAGCAGAACGAGACAGGACTCAGGTTAAAGGCTGATGCATTAATCGACGTCATGATCCAGGTTCACTGTGAAATCTTTGTTTCAAATAAGAGGTAAATTGATAGGGAGTATACTTGGAGGAAGAACTATAAAGACCGCAGTTTTCGCGGATTTTGCTATTACTCATGGTTTGCAACTTTGTGCTGCACATGTGCGTTGTAACAAAATGGAGTATTTTGCATACACATTTAGCGGTTTATTTCGCACATAGAAAGTGTGTTATAAACAGAGGTGCTGGTGTACAGGCTTTCTAATTGATCCCATTTACTTCTAACTATGTAAGTCCCATTTATTTTTCTTTTATAATTCATCTTTCTCCCGCGTATTTGATATGCAATGATACCAACACTTCTGATGAAAGCAACCAAGAGACTAGATATGTGTATAAATAGGCGATGAAAATGTTTTTTGCTCTGTTCCAAACATTACTGACTCATGCGCACTAAGCGTAACACAATAATTAGAAAGTGTACCCTGGTGTACATAACGGCTCGTTGGTCTAGGGGTATGATTCTCGCTTAGGGTGCGAGAGGTCCCGGGTTCAAATCCCGGACGAGCCCTTAAAATTTTATTCCTGCCATTTTTTGTCGATTTGCCTTTAAAATTATGTAAAAATATGGAAATTACTAAGTTGCATACAGGTCGACTAGAAATGACGTACACGCATATAAAAATAAAAAATTAAAAAAAAAAAATAAATAAATAAAAAAATCTACAGTATAGAGGAAACAGCTTATTGGAATACGACAAAAAGCACTGTGACACTTTTCCACCATTACGGAGCGATCTAGTTATATTTAGTGATATTGCATCTCTTAAGTTGCATCCGTTATGTTGCTACAGAAGCCCTTGTTTATGAAGCTGTTAAGAGAAGTCAGCCAATAGATTTTAAAACAAGATTTTGTTTGATGCAATTGTATTGTTCTTGTGTGCGTGGTTTTTTGTTGAAATGTTTTAGAGCATTATATGCAATTATAGTTACTGTTGTTATTTTTGTGTTTGCAACACGGTAGTGCATTAAATATTATATATTGCGATATTTAGCGTTCGGAAGTGATTTTATCCTAAACTGTTATTGCAAAACAAGATTTGCAGATAATTAATTAATTAATTATTTAATTAATTTGTTGTTTAGTGACGCTGTCAATTGTCAGGATTACATCAGCGTCGTCCGTGTGCCGTAATTTCGTCCCGCAGGAGTTCTTTTACATACCACTAAACCTTTAGGTTTTTTCAGGGGTTTTCCCCGGGTCATTCAGTCGAATACTGGGAAGGATTTCTTTCCTTTCTTTCCTTCCCGAATTACTACCTTTCATTCTCTCTATATCCGGTCTTTCCAGGTTGTAAGAGTCAGCGAGGTTGCTGGAAAGAAGCGCTGCTGTGATGCTTGCGCTTTGATTATACGGTGTTTGGGTGAGGGGAGGCGCTGTGGTAGCCTAGCCGTCCGCCAGGGGGACTAAATGATCAGCCGAACCTGGCTCGATGGTACGCGCTCTGTATGGCCACCTGAAACCCCGGCGGACTGTACCTGTTAGGGACCCACCTTAGTAACTCTGCCTGCGATGTGTTCTGGCCATCTGTGGGGTGCTTTCATGTCATCCTTTCTCTCAAAACCTGACGCACAATAGGCCATTGGCTAACGTGCTGGAATCTTTTGCATGTCAGAGAAGATAAGATATCCTTATGGTGTTCTCTTGATTTATTTTAAAAATTAGGATTCTCTCTTCTATAGGAATGTTTCCATAGAAGATGAATATCTTAGCTTTCCCGAAATTAATTCTAGAACAGTTATAATGATCATTGGTAACAAGAATAAATGTAAACACAAAAGATGTGTATGTTTTAGGAGAACAGTGTAAACAGATTTAGTTTGCACAAAGTGTCATGGATCAAACACGAAACGGATAATTTGTGTATTTACATGTATTCTTGTTAACGGTGATAATTATGGCTGATGTAGAATTAAGTATGGGAAAGTTAAGGTATGTCTTTAGTGAAATATTCTTTTAGAAGAGAGCAGACATTTTTTTAACACTAGCAGGGAGTAGTCATAAGGATATAGCTATGTACCATAGCATTGTTAGATTCAGAACTCTGTGTACAACTTAGTATATTTTTACATTTTTACCAAATTTTAAAGGCGAATCAACAAAAACTGGAATGAATAAAAATGTTCAAGGGCTCATACTGGATTTGAACCCGGCACCTCTTGCACCCTAAGCGAGAATCATTGCCCTAGACCAACGAGCCGATATTTCTACGTCCACACTAATGATTATAGCAGCTATTCATAAGTATTTGCTCAGTTAAAAAATAAGGGCTCGTCCGGGATTTGAACCCGGGACCTCTCGCACCCAAAGCGAGAATCATTCCCCTAGACCAACGAGCCGATGCTCCTCGTGTTACCCTAATGATACAGCTGCTAATCACAACCATTTGCTCTGTTAAAAATTGAAGGGCTCGTCCAACTAATGATATATCTGCTAGTCAAATGCAATTGGCTCAGTTAAAAATTAAAGAAGGGCTTGTTCAGAATTTGAGCACAGGACCTCTATGCACCTTGCCATTATGTCATATACTTAAATGAAATAATGCCTATCTTACAATGGCATTTCTGTTTTCAAACTTATCAATATATTCAATAGAACATGCATTTACATTCGGGCTCGTTACACATGTGTGTGATAGAATTGATTTGGAGATTTTTTTTTTTTTTTTTTGCAACATCAAAAGTTGATCAACCTGTATCACATCATATCTCGGGAGAGGAAAATGAAGATTATTTACCAGTTTTCCCGAATTCCTTTCCCTTCATTTCTCATTTCACTCTCTTGTAATCTATCAGGTTTACTTGGTAGCACAATACGTTTGGGCAAATGCGGACAGATGGTGTAAGGGCTTGCGCTATGAAACTCCTTCCTGGCCCGCCTGAAATACGCTACCCGGGCCGCAGGAGTCGCCTGGTCGTCCTTTTTCTGGATAGAGGAAACACATCGGTAGTGTGCCAGGTGTCAGCTAATTTCTGTATTATGTGAAAGATTTTTGGTTACTAAATAAGATGGATATAAACAGAATGGATAAATATTCATTACGCCTATACAGAGCAAGGTGGAACTCCAGTAACGTGTTTGACTCGCATTTGAAAGTTCGTGGGTTCGACCCTATGGCTGCGCACTCTGACTTGGGTTTTTCATAGTTTTCCCTTTTCGCTTAGGCGAATTTGGAGCGCTAACTTTCAGACCACGATTTCCTTTCCATAATTTCCGTTCATTCCATTTCCCTATTATCTTTCAAGCGTGCTCTTAGGCTATGGATTATGGTGGGGTGGGTAGATGTCTGGCGTACTGTAAATGCTGCTCTAGGCACTGGGTGGCGTTGTGTGGTCGCTGTCCTTTCGTCAGTAGTTTTGTGGCTGCTGTGTGGGTCCTGGACCGCGATAAAGATCCCTCACCGCTTATTATCGACAGCCGCGCGTCTCTGTGGCCTGTCTTCCTGTGACCATGCGGCCTGCTGCGGTTATCTTCTTCATTCCTTCCTCCTGGAGGGCGCTAACCGCAATAGACTTGTGTGGAGGTCTCAGTACCCAAGGTGTCACCCTGCATTGCCTACCCTTTGCCCTTTAATGTACCTATCATTTGCTATGATTATACAAAAGTTACTCCACCATTCCGATAATCGTTTCACCGCTAACTTATGCTTATAGTTTATGCAGCATTCCAGAACTGGAAGATTGTCCAGGAAAACAGCATGTATTAAATAAATATTTTGTTTGTTAACGACGCTGTCAATTGCCAGGATCATATCAGCGCCGCCAATGTGTTGGATTTTCGTCCCGCAGTAGTCTTTTTACGTAAGAGTAGATCCAATCAATAAATTGGCGGATATTTCATTAGAACCTCCTAGATCATTGTACAGTAACCTCAAAAAAATCATGGAAGGAGGTAAATTGAACGAAATCGTATTTCTTCAACGGAGCTTGGAGTGTGGCACATACATACGTATAGGAGTAATACGAGTTTACCAAATGAAATGGCTCAGGCGGTGTCTATGGCATTTGGGAGGTTGAAGGTTCGATTCCCGTGACTGACTTACCTTGTATATTACCCGGTTGTTCCCCAGATCACTATTCGAATATTAGGAACCGTATTTACATTCCCAGAATGTTCCCTACCTTCATTTCAATCTCTTCTTTCAGGGTCGGAAGTGTCGGCGATGACCGACTTGATGCTGCTGTGAGGGATTTTTTGCTCTGTAACTGCTGCCCTTGATGTAGGGTTGGCGTTGTAGTCGTCTGAACTGCTGGAGAGGATCAATGCCGAAACCCACGCTGCTGGCGACTGCATGGCGAACTCTGATGTCGAGATTGAGGAATCCTCAGCTCACATTTAGGGACCCTCATGCTGCCTCACACCCCTCAAACGGATTTGGAAACGCCCGTAGGGGCTCTAATCTTATTCCTTCTTACCAGGGGTCTGACAAAAATGCCCTCATGTGCACAATGTGGAATCCCTTATGCTAGTAGTCCAGAAGCTAGCTTAGAAGTGCCACATTTCCTACATAATCCATCGTGTTCGTTCATAGATAAATAGTTTAAGCTGCTCACATCAAAAGAGACACTTTTATCATTTACATTTATTCGTCTTGCCATCTTAATTATGCCGCTGTGATACAGAATCATAGTTGACATAACGTGAAGACAGCACCTCTTTGAAATTGTTGTTTAATTCGCAAACTGAGAATAAGACTATAACTGAGCATATATATTGTGGCTATTAGAAACTTGAACGCATCTTTATTTTATTACTATCCTACTTTTACTTTAACTTCATATCAGTGTCATGTATGAGTACCCCTTAACCTGTATCACTATATGATGCTAAGATAAAGTCAGATTACGTAGTTTCACATTTCTACTGTTATATGAAAGGAAATAGTTAAGAAATGGAAGGAATAAAAATTTAAAAGGGCTCGTCCGGGATTTGAACCCGGGACCTCTCGCACCCTAAGCGAGAATCATACCCCTAGACCAACGAGCCGCGTTGTGTACTGCTCTCTACTGTATAATTGTATGGTTGACGCATAACATTTTTTTATCCTAAACCCAAAAGTTATAAGGATGCTAAACTACACTGTAAATTGTTCCTTGTATATAATTTATTAAAAATGTAAATCATTTTTCACAAATTATTGTATATTTGTAAAACTGTTATGTCGAATAAAGTATGAATTGAATTTTTTGTGAATAGCTAATAATTTAATCCACATTCTCGTCACGATTTATGTAACTGCGAAATTGAAAGTCAAAATTAAAAATAAATGTAGGTATAAATAAATCATACTAAAGTGAGCTACTGCCAACGTTAAAATGGATATTACTACTCTCAAACTAGTCGGTTAACCCTATGTAAATAAGATGTGTTCTCTTAAACTTATTTTTCTTTACCTATTTACGCTCCCCTTATGCAGGACTTACATCCCCCAGGATTTACAAACCAGTGCCTAGAGTCAGACGCCTGTCGGGGAGCAGAGGGACCTAAGGGCCGGACAGAGTGAAGACCTGGAAGCGGGTGGTCAGTCAAGCACCAGGTATGATAGTGAGGAAATCGATGATAGGAAAGGCAAGCTGATGAATGAAAGGTGATGATGGAGTGGTTGGTGGAATGAGTGATAGGGAGGCCAGAGAACCCGGAGAAAACCTGTCCAGACCCCGTTTCATCCACCAAAAATACCACATACATTCTCATATGCATGACCTATTTTAACAAAGATATAACCTAAAATGGATGACATAATGACCATAGGCTTGACAACAGTTAAAGCTGCGTAAGTGACATTTATAACATACCTACCATTTACCACATATCTTAGTTTGAAGGGGTAATGTTTTATACGTTATCAAATTTAGCACTCCTCCACACACAGATATACATACATTATTTATTAACAAAAAGCAGCTTTATTTAATGCGAATCTGTGTTACAACTGCAATTAGAAAATGTGGAACACTTATGTAGGCACTACAACAGTTTCAAATTAACTCGTAGAACATAATAACATCTACAGGACTAAGGTTTATTTACTTTAACGATATGTATGACAGCCTTTTTCCTTTCTCTACTGTAAGTAGAAGGAAGTAGTATTCCATCCAAAAATTCGATGTCGAGATCTCACCGCAAATATGTTTTGAGGCCTCCTGAGTCCAAAAGAATCATTTTTAGAAAAAGGTCTGTGTGTGAGTGTGTGTGTGTGTGTGTGTGTGTGTGTGTGTGTGTGTGTGTGTGTGTGTGTGTGTGTGTGTGTGTGTGTGTGTGTGTGTGTGTGTGTCAGTCTGTGTCTGTCATTAAATGATACGACACGAAGATGCGCTCTAAACTACCCTTTACTAAGAACATTTTTCGAAACATTTGATTTTCTTGAAAATGGCTCTAACGGTTTTGCTTAAAATGACTTATGTTTGAGATATTTTTTATGATAAATGAAGTGTATATCTTGAATTTTCTGACTATAGCCCATGAAGTCCTATTTACTCTGTATGACTTTTGTATAACTGGTAAACCGTAAGAGATAGACCAAATCTTACTAAACAAAAAATGTTGATCTTGCTAAAACACAATTTATGTGTAAATATTTTTTTTTTATAGTGAACAATTTCGGAAATATTCCATGTTATTAGTGTAAGTTTTAGAAAACTTATACTTCTGACAAATGGAACTTTTTTTTTTTTTTATGATTTTATGTGTTAACAGTGCAAAGAACGGAATTTGAAACCTTTAAAAGATTTTACTATGGCTCAAATCCTGCTATATTCCCATATTCCCGTTGCACGTGCAAGAAAACGAACAACAATTTCTGCAAATGTTTATCTCAACTAACAAGAAGCAGATAGAAGCGAGTTTGTAAGAGTAGAGAAAGCCATGGGAGTGCAACACATATTTTTCTTTTGCAGCCGAACATAGCTTCTGCAGAAATTGTGAGAGCGGAGTGCCATCTTTCGTCTGCATTTCTCAACGCTTTGTTCCAGTTGAACAACTCTACGCTGTGTGTCGCTAGCGTCGAGTACGGCGCGCTGCCGCTACCTGTTTGTACTACATAATCTCCTGGTAGTGGCTGAATCCTTTGCCACCTTTTCTTCACGTTATAGCAAAAAACAAGCTTTCAAAAGTGGGGGAACTATTTCTCTGTAAACTGATGGAGCTTCGTGCCTCGTGTCCAGTGTTTGTTTCTGTGATCTGATGGAGGTATCAGCATGAGTTTTTCTGTGTCCAATGCGTGGACAGATGATTCACAGCATAAGAAAGAGTACGGTGACAAGGACTTCTGTTTCAAATATCCAAGGAAAAATATGTACACAAAATAGAGACAACCAAGCCAAAAGGAAAAAGAAACTGGATATAGCTCGTATAGAAAATGGGGTCCATATATCCACTTTATCTTCTTCTAAAACTTTAAAGTAGCTTAATTGTTTACATTAAACTATAGAAAATCCCTGCATGTTCAAATGTGCAACAAAATGTTTAACACACATTAAAAAGAAACAATATGTGCAGTATTTGCCAGATTAATTAGCAAGCTCTAAATAATAATCAGGGGAAAAAAATAACATGGCAATTCACTACTATATTAAGTTTCCTTAGGATTTATATAATCAAATCCGAAGCGTTAAAAAAAATGTGTTACACTCACATGACTTTCTCTACTTTTGTATTAACCATTCCTACAAAATCTTATCTGTATATCTTCTTCGTCTTAGTTGAGATAAACATTTGCAGAAATTATCTTATTGCTTGTTTCCTTGTAGCAGCAAGGGGAATTTGGGAATACAGTAAGTTTTGAGCGATAGTCAAATCTTTTAAACCGAAACTGACACAAATATGGTTCACTCCACAGAAGAAGAAGAAGAAGAAAAAAAAAAAAAAAAAAATACATATATATACTGTGTGTTTTAGCGAGATCTACATTTTCTGCATAGTAAGACTTTGTCTATCTCTTATGTTTTACGAGTTATTCAAAAGTCATCCAGAGTAAACAGGATTACATTAGCCATACATGTACAATGTACATTTCATTGTTCATAAAAATATCTTAAACATATGGCATTTTAATCAAAATCATTAGAGCCATTTTGAAGAAAATCAAAATTTCCGAAAAATTTTCCATGTAAAGCGTAGTTTAGGGTGGAGAAATTTTCTCCAAAATCTTCGTGTCGTATTCTAGAAGGACATTAAACTTACATACCAACTTGGTTTTTAACCGACTTCGTTTTTGAGTTATGCCGTTCACAGACTAACACACACACACACACACACACACACACACACACACACACACACACACACACACACACACACACACACACACACACACACACACACACACACACACACACACACACATGCACCTTTTTCTAAAACTGCCTTTTCTAGATTCAAGGGTCCTCAAAACATTATTTCCGGTGAAATGTCGACAAGGATTTTTGGGTGGAATACAAATACTTCCTCTTCTTTACTAAACGTAGTAGAAAAAGTAATTAAGCAAGGCAGAAGGAAAACAATAAAAATCCCTGATGAAACTGAAAAATTAATTTTAAAATGTAATTACGGTACACTTAGCATGAGATTTCCAGAACAGTAGCCATAAAGTGAAAATCGTGATTTTGAAATATTTTTCGTGCCATTTTTTTTTTTTTTCATAATTTATTAAAGGTCGATCAGCAGTTTCCCGCTTTACAAACCAGGCAGGACATAGACATAGAACGACACAAAAGAAAATACAATTACAAATAAATACACAGAAAATAACAGTACATAGAAAGGACAAGATGAGGTCAGCCCCAATCGGGCCCCTCTGTGACGATCTTTTCGTGGTGAAAGACTCCAAGGTAAAGTTAAACTGCCATCTGGTTGTTTTGAGAAGGCAAGAGCAGGTCTTGCGGTAGTCGACTGCGGATTCTGGTAGGAACTGTAGTCTGACGACCAAGGGAATAGACGACTGCACCGGGAACTGATGGTAACTTGCTAAAGAAGGTCTGAGCTTGATGACGGATGAACTCCTCAATGGTAAGGACACCAAGTTCTCTGTGAAGTTGTGCATTCGTGCCATTTGCGAACATCCTTTGGCAGAAGAAATACGAAATAAAAGAAAAAGCAGGAAATTGAAATAGCACCTCAATAGCAGTAAGCACGTTAGTCATCTGTTTTCGAATGTTCTTTACTAAACATCCTAAATTCGCAGGATGCTGTTGGACGCTGACAGTACAAAAATGGATCTGTAAAAAAGGATCTGAAAATTTCCATATTGCCCAACATCGAGTCTATCCCATATTCATGGAGCCTCGAGTTCGAATCTGGGTTAGGTGTAGTTACCATGTTAAGCACACCATTATTATTATTATTATTATTATTATTATTATTATTATTATTATTATTATTATTATTATTATTATTATTATTATTATTATTATTATTATTATTATTATTATTATTATTATTATTATTATTATTATTATTATTATTATTATTATTATTATTATTATTATTATTATTATTATTATTATTATTATTATTATTATTATTATTATTATTATTATTATTATTATTATTATTATTATTATTATTATTATTATTATTATTATTATTATTATTATTATTATTATTATTATTATTATTATTATTATTATTATTATTATTATTATTATTATTATTATTATTATTATTATTATTATTATTATTATTATTATTATTATTATTATTATTATTATTATTATTATTATTATTTTTGTTGTTGTTGTTGTTAGTTGCATACCTGCATTTGCGTCAGAAACATAAACCCTGAACTCCTCTTCATTCTGAATGGATTTTGCACAGCTGGTAAACCGCAACAAATAGACAAAATAGTATTCACAAAACATGTAGATCTCATTAAAGGAAACCTTTTTTCTTTTACTTTGGAGTTAACCGTTACTAATGTAGTTCTTGTTATTTGGTTTGAATTTTCAAATACTTATACTTTTCTCAACGGGAAGTCGTTAGTCGCCCTTCTGCTTCCCATTAGGTAGAGCAAAGAGAACGGTATGTCATTGCTATCACTTAGCGACCAGCTCTTAAATGATTTGGTCATCACTTAAGCCTACCGTATTTTCCAATTTCTATTTCTTATCAAATGTGTCATAAGAGCTTATCCACGAATGCTTATCTCGATTAATATGAAGTAGGTAGCGCAAGCTTTTGTAAAGTAGTTTGTTGAAGAATATGTAGAGAAATGCATGTGAATGTAACATCAGATTTTAGGAGGTTAATTATTCCTATATCTTCTTCGTGTTAGTTGAGATAAACATTTGCAGAAATGATCTTATTGCCCATTTCCATGTAGGTGCAAGGGAAATATGGGAATACAGTTGACTTTGAGCGATAGTCAAATATTTTAAAGATTTCAAATTCCGTTCTCTGTGCACGGTTAACATATAACAAAAGAATAACGATGTTCTATTTGACAGAAGTCCAAAACTCACACAAATAACCAGGAATATCTCCGAAATGGTTCACACTAAAAAAAATTATTCAGAGACAAATTGTGTGTTTTAGCATATGTTGTATGATAAGATTTGCTCTATCCCTTACGATTTACCAGATATACAAAAGTCATCCAGAGTAAATAAGACTACTTGGGATATAGCAGAAAATTCAAAATATACATTTCATTTGTCATAAAAATATCTTAAACACACGGCATTTTAATCAAAATCATTAGAGCCATTTTCAAGGTAATCAAAATTTTCGAAAGATTTTCCATGTAAAGAGTAGTTTAGGACTGAGGAAATTTCCTCAAAATTTTCGTGTCTCATCCTTAAAAGATATTAAACTTAAATACCAACTTGGGTTTTTAACCACCTTTTCGTTTTTCAGTTATACTGTCCACAGACTGACAGACACAAAGGCGCGCGTGCGGACAATTTTCTAAAAATGATTTTTCAGGATTCAGGGGCCCTCAAAACATATATTTGCGGTGAAATTTTGACATCGAATGTTTGGGTTCTCTACGTAGTAAAGAACGCACAAGTTAAAAGTCGAGGGTTGTCAAGTCTACTGATTTTGCAGGATATCTGCTTTTTTGCAAATTTGCTGTGCTGCTGATAAAAGCTGAACGCACTTCAAAATCTCCTGTCTTTTAGGTATTTTATATTTTTAAACACTATTTTCCTTAACATTATACAATTCGCACTTCCAAAAAATATTTTCAGGCAAGGCATTTCCCTCGTGTATAAAAATAAAAGATAAATATAATCGTCTGTATACTTAAACAGTATGCATCTGTTGTTTCTGCATTGCAAACTATCCTTGACTGCTACATTAAACCTGAAAATTTCAATTCCACTGAAATAGATAAAGTTGAATAAAGGGATCCAAAAACATTTCTTCCTGTGGAAAACATGTATTTCGGCACCAAAGTTCAAATATCTGACAAAACCATCCCTGCCCGACAAATACCTATGTACAAGTTTTCAAATTAAGCCGTGTTGATTTTTACGTTGAGTCAGATCGCGACATACTAAGTCGTTTTTCACTAAGTGATCTTCTTCTTACAATGCTGGAAGTGTTAGAACCAGCTAAAATCCGAACAGTTCAGTCAATTGCACCACTTGCTTCTCGGTTCCCTAATTTGGTGAAAACAGAAGAAATCCAACAAATAGATACAGAATGGAAGCTATTGTGCAATACTGACAGTGGCAGTAACTCTACAGCTTAAGAATTGTGGATTAAATTATTTTGTTGCTTAACGACGCTGTCACTTGCGAGGATCACATCAGTCTCACCGGTGCGCCGGAATTTTGTCCCACAGGAGTTCTTTTACATGGCAGTATATCTGCTGACATGCACACTTAAAAAACATCGATCTAGACCAGGTTTGGAGCTAATATCATGATCACCAGCACCACCGCCACCGCCACCACCACCGCCACCGCCACCGCCACCATGATTATGATGATGATTATTATTATTATGATTATGATGATGATTATTATTATTATGATCATCATTATTATTATTATTATTATTATTATTATTATTATTAATGTATACATCAGACATGCCAACTTAACAACGACAGAGTTGGGATCGATATGTTAGCAATTTGGAATATGATGTCCATGGAGCCCAAAATCAGGCATATAAAATAATGAAGCACTTAAACAGAACAGAAAAGAACACTGTAGAACTCAACAATATTTCTGAAGATACTTGGCTGAAATATTAGAAGGAATTATGGCCTCATCCATGGGAAGAAGAGCATGAA
Source organism: Tenodera sinensis (assembly GCA_030765045.1). Lineage (NCBI taxonomy): Eukaryota > Metazoa > Arthropoda > Insecta > Mantodea > Mantidae > Tenodera > Tenodera sinensis. The sequence continues at coordinate 88,386,148 of CM060963.1, forward strand.
GGCTTAAGTAAAACTTATGTTGAGATTGATTCCATCACTATGAACGAATTATTAGACGCAATGGAAACCTTCAAAAGCAAAAAGGCACCAGGATATGATGAAATAAATCTGGAATTATTGATTTACTCATCGCCCAAAATCAAATCCAGACATTTAAATATTTCAAACATATGTTGGTGTATATTACAAATCCCCAATGAGTGGAAAAGAGCAATGGTTAAACCACTTTTCAAAAAAGAGAACAAGAGTGAATTAAATAATTATAGAGGTATAAGTCTCTTGAATGTGGGCTAGAAAGTATTTGCTAAAATTTTAAGTAAACGTTTAAATAATAAATGTGAAATTCTACTAAGCGAAGAACATGGATTCTGAAGAGGGAGATCCTGTACGTATTGCATATTCATAGTATGAGAGACAATAGGGAAATGAGGATAGCACAATTTAGAAACACGGCTAGTATTCATTGATTACATAAAAGCGTTTGACAATGTTCTTCGTAAAAATTATGGGAAATAATGTGCGACATAGGATGAAGGTACGATTACCAGCATAGATAAAGGATGCAATACGACCATGTTAACAGAGTTAATAAATTTAGAGCAAGACAAGGCTGCCCAAAGTTGCTTACACTTTTTACCAGGAATGGCAATCCCAACTAAGAAGTAATTTTAAACTTAATACTACTAATTTGAACACAATCTTATTTTATGATCATCAATTAATCTTTGCTGGAAATTAAAATATGCATCGCATCAGTTGGGAAAAACAGATTAACTACAATTTAAATATTTCAATCCAAAAACAAAAGCTACCTATAGCTTTTCTAAGGAAAAATCAGATAAGATAAAAAATAATTATTAAAGATAAAACAATAGAACAAGCACAACATTTTAATTACTTAGGATCTGATATAACATTTTATGATGAGAGAGATATAAAACAAAAATTATATAATCTTCAGAATATATGTGGAACGCTTAAGAGAATCTTGAAAAATGAAGTTCTAAATGAAACTATGATAAAGTTTTATAAAGTGATGGCCGTACCAATATTGACATGTAGTTCCCAAAATTGGGCAATGAACTGAGGGGATAAAAGAATGATGTAAAAGCAGACATTAAGTTTTTAAGAAGCATTGCTGGATCTGCCCGTTTGGATCATATGAGGAATGGACAATCAGAAGACAACAACAAATATGTAACTTAAATAGTAAAATATCTGTATACAAACAAATTTGGGAGATCACAATACAGATGTCAAATAATAGAATAACTAAAATAGCTGCAGGATACAAACCTGAAGGGAACCGTAGTATTGGAAGGCCTAAGCGTCGTTGGAAAGATGTTCTATGGGCCGAAACAAGCCAGCCTGGTGATGATGATTCTTAATATTAAAAAATAAGCTTCATACTGGAAAAATACATTAATTGTTAAAAGAACAACTGTTAAAAACACAGTTACCAAATTGAACTGGGGTGTTATTTAATGCTAATGATTGCAATGTGTGATAAATTATTTTTCAGAGATACTGTTGACTAAACAAGATAATGACAATGATAATTTGTACAAAACAAAAGAATGACCAGGCGATCATTCGCTTATGATGATTTAATGCCTCTATGTATGAAATAGACATAATCACTCAACATAATCATCCACCCCGTCAGCTATGTTGTACGTAGGTGAATGGGCGTCACGAAGGCGGGGGGGGGGGTAAGGGGGGCTGACCCCTCCCCCCCTTGAAAGCTTATTAGACTTATTTTAATTTTGATGTAAAGAACAATTTTTATTTAGCACAAATTAATACCATTACCCACAACAAACGCTATAACTTTTGATAACAAAATTTAATGAATTAATATTGTTTGATTGCAAACTTCCAACATGCGGCCCCCTTGGAAAAGGGTCTGCCGCCGCCCATGCAAAGGTGGAATGACAAGTACGTAGCCGGAAAGTGCATTATGTATTTACAAACCTTCCATAAAATGGTGTCTAAACTATACTGCAACAAATAATGTGTATTGGGCTGATGAACAACGGGAGTGTAGAGGAAGGCAATACAACGGCCGTAATAGCGACCTTGAGTGACCTTGATCCATGCGTTACGCCCCTTCTTGCCTGAAGGTTAGCACATACACGTAGCACGCTCGCTCCTGCCGCGCCGCTAGCTTCAGTTTCCTTTTGTTCTTCTTCCTAAGTTCTCCAAAAAGGAGGGCGTGGTATTATCCGTGACGAATTTCTATGGTGCGACACATCTGAATTAAGACAACTACAGAATTAAACACTACTCAGTAGCAAAGTAGCTTAAGATCCACGGATTTGATTTGACTGTAATCTTGTCAGCAAGATCTACTTTTTTATTTTCTCTACTACGTATAGTGAAGTGGAGGAAGTATTGTATTTCACCCAAAAATTCGGTGTCGAGATTTCACCGGAAATATATATTTTGAGGCGCCCTGAAACCCAAAAAAGCATGTTTAGCAAAAGGTCCGATGGTGTGTGTGTGTGTGTGTGTGTGTGTGTGTGTGTGTGTGTGTGTGTGTGTGTGTGTGTGTATGTGTGTGTGTGTCAGTCTGTGGACAGCATAACTCAAAAACGAAAAGTGGGTTAAAAACCAAAGTTGGTATTTAAGTTTAATGTCTTTCAAGGATTCGACATGAAGATTTTGAAGAAAATTCCTTCAACCTAAACTACCCTTTACAAAGATTTTCAAGAAAATGACTAACGATTTTGATTAAAATGCCGTGCTTGGGTTATTTTTATAAGAAATGAAATGCATACCTTAAATTTTCTGGCCATAGCCCATGAAGTCCCATTTACTCCGGATGACTTTTGTATAACTGGTAAACCGTAAGAGATAGATCAAATCGTACTATAAAAATGTAGATTTTGCTAAAATATACAATTTATGTCCAAATAAATATGTTTGCAGAGTGAACCATTTCGGAGATATGCCTTGTTATTTGTGTGAGTTTTGGAGAACTTATACTTTTGTCAAATGGAACATAGTTATTCAATTTTTTATATGTTAACCGTGCAAAGAGAACGGAATTTGAAAGCTTTGAAAGATTTGACTATTGCCCAAAGTCTACTGTATTCCCATATATTCCTTGTACCTACAAAGATATAAGCAATAAGATAATTTCTGCGAACGTTTATCTCAGCTAACACGAAGAAGATATAAGAACAAGAGCTTGTAAGAATGGTTTGTACAAGAGTATAGAAAATTATGTGAGTGCAACACATTAGATTTTTGTTTTATAATTATAATGATGATGATAGTGATAATAATTTAATAATAAAAAAAAAAAAAAATAATAATAATAATAATAATAATAATAATAATAATAATAATAATAATAATAATAATAATAATAATAATAATAATAATAATAATAATAATAATAATAATAATAAGAAGAAGAAGAAGAAGAAGAAGAAGAAGAAGAAGAAGAAGAAGAAATAGAAGAAGAAGAAATAGAAGAAGAAATAGAAGAAGAAGAAGAAGAAGAAGAAGAAGAAGAAGAAGAAGAAGAAGAAGAAGAAGAAGAAGAAATGAAAGTTGGACTCGAATGAGCATTTAATTCTTTAGTCTATCTGTTGTCTTTAGTGATTTCATTTAGGAGGACTTGATGTAGGGGTAGAGTTCGCACGATTTGCATACATATTGGTCGTTCACTTGGTGGAATTTCTTGGTTGTGCACAGTAGATAGTGAAATTACTATTTTTAGTATTTACTATTACTAGTATTACTAGACCTACTATGGCGTGACTCTGTGGTTGCTTTCCATCGACTGTTTATCATGATAGGCTTGATTCGCCTTTAATCCATAATTTACTTCTTCCAACAATTCATCATCTTCAACAAGTTTCCATTCACCATTTTCTAGTCATTTATGTTTATTGTTATTTAAGGAAGAATTGGTGGTAAGTTTTCAACTAATATGGCAGTGTTCTCCTACGGTTTTGTGCAGCTCACCAAAAATGGCTATTTATGCTGGCTTTCCATAGCTTCAACTTTGGGTGTGGTTTTACTACTATTTTAATTTTTTTCATTAGAATTTTAGAGAAATGCCACACGTCAGATTCATGTTCTGGATACTGAGCGTTTAACAGACATCTTGCACCTTTGTCGGTGAGGAAAACTTCAAGTCCACACATTCTCTGTTTCACAAGCCTTGTCATTATGTTGTCATAAGCAGAATTTACCAAATTGCTTTTCACCATACCTCTTTGAACAAGTTCAAAATCAATAATTTTGCGGGAATTTAAATCCATGATAGACCAATTATTTTAGTGAAAATTCTGTGGAGTAACACTGTTCATCTCCTGCCAACCATATAGGTATATATACCACAATCTTTTAATGAATTCAAGTTCTTTTTTCTTTCTTGAACCCAAGAACCCCAAACGCTCTAATAACTGGTGCTGCCATATTTCGAATGGTTTTCCTGATACATTTTGAGACTTCCAAGTGAATGTATTATCGCAATAATACGCGATTGTAATACATAGCATTGTCCCTTTTATGTCACGGGAGATTGTTTTGAAAAGTAAGGGTAGAGATGTCCAAGGAATAATGAAATTTTCTTCATTTTCATGTATGATGAAACACTCTCCTCCCCCCCCCCCCTTCATATTCTTTCTCATTAGCAAAATCTGAAGTATCAGGTTCGAAGAAATTTGAAATTCTAATCAGCTTATCCTGGTCTTCCTCATTATTGCTTATTTGGTAGAGACTTTCAGGTTCCAAAATTACTTCTGAATTTTTTTTTAATCACCTTGTGTTCTGCATCCTCTTTCATTATTTTTGTCGTGCTTTTACGATTTCTAATCTCATATAGTTCTGTTCTATGTCGTTTGCTCTTGGATAGTTCTGTTCTATGTCGTTTGCTCTTGGATGGTCGGTCCGGGTGGCTCAGTTGGTTAGACGCTGTTCTACTGATCCCAAGGTCGCCGGTTCAAACCCGGCCCAGGCCGATGATTTTTAAGTGTGCTTAAAAACGACAGCTCCATGTCAGTACATTTACTGGTATGTAAAAGAACTCCTGCGGGACAAAATTCCGGCACACCGGCGACGCTGATGTGATCCTGGCAATTCACAGCGTCGTTAAACAATAAAATAATTTAATTTAATTTTAATGCTCTTGGATGAAGATGGTGAAGGATCAATTGTGTTACTAGAATTTGGAGTATTTTCATTTTTGCTTGTAGTAGAAATAGTTCCAAATTTTAATAAAAATCCTTTGAAATTTTCATCCACCATATGCTGCTTTTTAATAACCGTGTTTATTTAAACTAGAACAGGCAAAACATATTTTCTTTTGCAAAATTTTACTCATACCCTATAGCTTTTGGTAGATTTGTCTCTGGAAACGAGTGAAAATGAATTCTCTTCTCACATTGCAGCCATATGCACTACTTTAAGGAATTTTATTTTTCACAATATCACGTTGTTTGTGTAATACTAAACTGATTCAGCAATACCATCACCAAAACACCAATGCCAACAAGAACAGTTTATGAAAACGCATTATTACGCCTGAAGCACTAAGGAAGTTGTGAATTTCCACGTACCGGCAGTGCGCGGATGCAGTGGATGACGTACGAGGTGTTTCTTACTTCGCTTGCTTAGCGATAACGTAAGGCGTAGGAAGGAAACAATCTTACCACTGCATTTTAATGGCCTTTTCCTTCATCTAGGAAGAAATATGACTTTTGTGTTTCGTTCCCCTTTAAAGTATGTTATCTCATATAAACTGAGATCTCCTTATGTGGTTTACTGGGACAAATGCGAATGAGTTGGAGAATTTAATGCCGTGTCGGCACGTTGGCTATTACAGCTTAGTGGTTAGAACAGTGGACGGTAACCGGTAGATCGTGGTTGAAATCCCGGTCATGGCATTGACTTTTTCAGTTTCACTCTATCCTTTTCTGTCCTTTTTGTTTTGGCATTTTGTATTTATTTGTAAACTGCGGTCCTATAATGTCACCTGGGCAGACATAACTTGTAGGATCATCGCCGTTGTCAGTAGTTTCATTTATTCCTACCCTCCCCTACCATTCCTCGCTTGCTGGCATCCTCAACCGCTCAAGCTGTTTACGTCATAGGAAGGCATTTTACTTCATACTATTCTCAAAGCACTGCCGGTGGTACTTTGAGAATTGCAAATACTGCTCCTCAATGTAGGGTGACGAGGACTTCCTTCGCGGAATTATTAGCGGCGTTAAACAATTAGTCGTAACCCAGATAATAAACAAGTCACTAGAGTAGAGACACAAGCCCACCTATTTAAATATAAACAACTCAAAGTCACAGTTTCTACGGACAAGGTGTAGATGTCCATCTTTTGAGTTTGGGAATGCGTGCTACTCGTACTTTTTGAAGCGTGCCACACTGCCATTCCTTGGGTATATTGCAGAAGGTCCGTGCCCAATTGTTGAAAGATTATTCTGGTAACAATTCTCCAACATATCAATCCTCGACCACGTACTACTGAGCAAACACAGGCTGAAATTTCACGAGACTTTACCGCATCCTCCTTATGGCCCGATCCTCACAATTTATGACTTCTCCATCTTCCCAAACTTTAAAGAACATCTGAAGGGTCATAGTTACATCAGTGATGAAGGCGTTCAAGCAGTAGTGAGTAATTGGGGCCCACGGCAGTCTCCTGATTTATTCACCAACAGGATATGAACATATGTTTGTCATTGAAGCATATATGTTGGCAGAAATGGCAACTATGTGTAAATAAAAGATATCGGTTTCAAGTAGAGCTCACATATTATATAGTTGGTAAAACTGGCAATTAATCCAACAGCTAATTAAAAGCTTTCTGTCCAAATGAAGTCGCTTGACATACACAGCTTACACTGGCTTGCTGAAAATATTGGAGCCAACCACTTTGGTATGGATCTTCTTGTTCACAGTATGAACAAAGCTGTGAAGCTATAAATTAAACTTTTGGAAAAACTTATTTTCAGCTTTGGTTTTAACAAATGACTTTATTCTCCCCGAGGCAGATAGAGCACGCAGCATTCCACTGAAAGGTAATTTGTTAACTTGTCTAAGCATGGAAGATACAAGTAGCGTTGTTGTGAATCAAAACTACTTTTCTAGAGTTAATATTGAAAATGTGTAAACTCTTGTCCCAATTTTCTCAAATTGTAACGAGATTAGAGGCTTTTAGTAATTTTCTGCAGTAAACTTGTCTCTGGTAGACCCAATATAATTACATTCAATAAATTAAGGTGTAAAAATGCTAGTTATGAAACAATATGTTGTTGTGATTATCGCTTAAAGCTTACTACAGGAATGATTATGTCACGGAACACAACCCGGCATGCACATATGCAATGCAGGGTTTGGACAAGAGGATTTCGGAAACCGCAATGCCGGAGTAAAAACTTCTCTAACGCAGGCTTAATTTTATATACATAAGTTTAATACAGACAGAGACGGATTTAACATATTTTTAATCTCATTTTTCACTTATGTAGAGCTTTACAATTTTGCATATGTTTAATGTTAGTTGACAAGTGCTTAAATGACGTCAACAGAGCATGAAGGGTTTTATGTGTCAATCGTGATCTGCTTTTAAATATCATAAACTGCATTTTAGACAAAAAATTGCTCCCACACTTATATGTTGGGCTAAACTTAGGACTAATATGCTCAGCATATTACTGAAGACGGAAATGTTGTCATATCCAGTTGTATAAACAAATCTAAACCAGCCTTAATTTGTAATCGTGAATTCAAAATTTGTTACAATGTCAATTCGCAATTGTGTTTTTTGTAGTGTTTAACGCCCACTTTTACTGTATACGACACCGCAGGCGGTGAGACTGATGATGCATGGAAGGAAGATGGAGCACCAGTGGAATGAGATGACGGGGGAAATCGGAGAACCCGGAGAAAACCCGCCCCAGCGCCACTTCGTCCATCACGAATCTCATATGCGGTTGCCTGGGATCAAACCCGAGCCGCTTTGGTGAGAAGCGAATGTAATTATGGTTTTATTATATGAATGACCACAGGAAAGGATTTGCGAAAAGTTGAAAATTTTCTTCATGGCTTTCAGATCACAAAACCTTATGTGTTAGAACTCCTTTTTAACTTTGCTAGCATACCTACATAAATATATCGACGCAGTTTACATCACTGCTTGTGTACCTTTGAACGCGTGTTGATTGAAATAGGGAGGGTTAAGCAAGGCGAAGCATTGCTTTGCCCCTTAGTATGGTATTACGTCATACCCTAAGCACTGTAGAATTGCCGTCCTTTGTTCTACTGTATTACCGTATTTCCCTTGCACCTACAAGAAAATTAGCAATGGGGTAATTTCTGCAAATGTTTATCTCGACTAACACGAAGAAGATAGAATATTTTGTTTAAGAGTAACTTACGCGAGTGCATACATCATCTATGTATAACCATAGCATTCTTATTATATTCTATACACCTATTGATGCTTGCGTCTGCATAGACGGCTTCCATCACTAGTTATTAATCTTGGAGTGTTGAGTTACGGCCCATCTCTGGCTGCAATAAAGGGGTAAGCGGAACCTCCTTGTGAAGTAAGGCAACAATATATTTCCGTCAAAACAAAGCACCTTGTAGGGACTGACGGGCCGATCAAAACTCATCATGCACAGGTCCCCCTCAGGGTCATCTCTTGTCTCATCAAGGGCAAACAACGCCCACCTCCCTCATTGATCAGGTGTTTGATTGATGGCTCACACCTGTTGCTGCACGTATAGCTTCAGGTGCAAACACAATCTTCATTCCAGACACATTCATACAATATGCGCAGTGTAGGTACCTGCTTTTGTTAGCACGATTCTTTACTCATACACACCATCACCTTATGACAATCTCTGTTATTTCTTGCTTAATTTTAGATATCCAGTTTGACTTTCAGAGCAGTGCTCCAATGGGTGCCACATACTCTCATCCACCAATCTCTGCTCTACATTTTGAAAACAAATCGTTACGTTTTAGGTGTTGATACCAAATATGTTAGTTTTCTTCCGTCACGTCCAGATTTTTAAAACAGATGGAATCAAAATGTTCATATTAACTTATTACTGATATACCTAAATTTATACCCCTGTACAAGAATGTGCTCTACAAGAAAAATGTGCTTTATTCAATAAACTTCTCTACCCAATCTTCTATAAATTGTTTATACTTACATCTACAATAAAAGTTTATTCTTCTACCTTTTTCGTGATTATTAACATAAAACTTCATTATACATTTCCACATATTTCGATTTGGGTACTAGGATACAGCAGGCTATGGTGATAGACACGGTGGGTCGCTATGTGATGGCCTTGAAATTACAAGTTGTTTACGTGACAATGGGAAAAATGAATAACGATTTATCACTAGAGATATAGGTGCAGGTATGGGTTGTACAATGAAGGAGGACGCTTCACACACTAAGATCTACATAGATCTATTTAAATAAAAGGAACTACAGTAGGGTATAAGCCATAGAAACGCGTGGAAGTCCCCAACAATTCCAGGGTCAAAGATCTTCTATTGCTGAAACTATCTAGGGAGAGCAATGAACAACTCGTCGATCAAGAAACCCTCTAGTCCACAGCGAGTGGACTAAATAATCAATATTGAGGAAGTGAATTGCATTAATTGCAATAAATGATAGTCTTATGGAGGTTTGAGGACGAAAAAGAATAGCAGTGGATTATTTGTACGTATGTGTGTAAGTGTGTGTATGAGTGTGAAATACCTATTCTAAAGACTAATTTAAATCTAAGAACAAAATGCATGGTTTTTAAACATTAATTTTGGCATTGTTTGGATGTTAATGAATACTTTCAGATTCTTGCAATTTAGGTAAGTAAAGACATTTTAAAACACAGCAACACGATTAACAATCTGTTCAACATAATACAACCATTTGAAATAAAGATTGTAGTTTGGTAGACATGGTTATAATTTGAATACGCTTCGAATAACGACTGCATCGACTAGTTTAGCTAGTTTTATTTTCTCTACATACATATATGTATTCTCTGCATATATGACTTAAAGGTCTTCCTCATTCCATTGCCCTTTAAAGTGCCAACTGGTCACTTGGACGATGTTGCCAGGTCTTTTGCTTCGGTCACCCTGAGGTGTAACTCGACAGCAGAGTCTTTAACAATACTCTGAATGCAAAACAGTAATCGACTTGGCTTCTTCAGTATGTGCATGCTATTAGCAGAGGAAGAACGTTGAGAGACAGATATACAACTTTTTGGAATGTGGTACAGTGGAATCCCGATAACTGGACCTAATGTTGACTCTGAGTGTCAAAATGTGCAGTTTCACGGTCTGATATTCACAACTCATAGCATGATACTGCAAATTACATAAGTTCACAATATAGGAAACAGAAAAGATCAACATATCCTAAAATGCATTATTTTTCCGGTCTCTTTAACGCATCTAATTTAATTCCCATTATGATTTTAACTTATATTTTTTTTATCGTTCGATATGTTTACTGGCATAAACACAACTCAACACAATACCAACAATAAGTCCGAAATCTGAAAAGGTAGCAACTGAAAGTTTAGCTTACCACGCTTTACTGGATAAAGCAAATAACCTTCAAACCTTCCAAACAAGTGTTTGTGCTATATATCCATATTATTAACGGCATGCTGATAACTTCGTGACAACAGTCTGCCGGCTGCTTATGTCCTGAACAGCTACGTGGTCAGCTCTTCTGTTACATAAGGAAGAATGCGGTAAGTTGTATACCAGGGTTGGGCAACTGCTGCTCACTGAGCGCAGCTTGCTCACGGTCTTCCACTGATAACTGTATGTTTGGAAGGTAAAAAAAACGAGGTCGCTCAAGGTATCTCGCGAATCGCCCAGGCCTGTTGTATGGGTGCACTGATTAAAATGTAGGTACCTATACTGTGTATAAAGGATAGTAGATTATACAAATATACAAAGATTATACAAAGTTTATAACGAAAAAAACAAAAAAAAAAAAACAAAACAAAACAAAAAAAAAAACAAAAAAGAGCCCAACTATCGAGAGTGAGTTAACGAGATTCTACTGTATTGAAATGGGCACTGCTTTAGGTAGAGAAGATATTGTATTCCACCCAAAAATTTTATGCCGAGATTTCACTAGAAAAATACGTTTGAGCTTCCTGGATAAAAAAAAGCATTTTGGAAAAAAAAGGCCGTGTGTGTGTGTGTGTGTGTGTGTGTGTGTGTGTGTGTGTGTGTGTGTGTGTGTGTGTGTGTGTGTGTGTGTGTGTGTGTGTGGATGTCTTGGATCCATGAACATATTAATTAAAAAATCTGATCTGATGTGTTGGACTCACATGACTTTCTCTACTCTTGTACTAACCATTCTTATTCTTACAAACTCTTGCTTCTATATCTTCTTCGTGTTAGTTACCTAAACATTTACAGAAATTATCTCATTGCTTATTTCCTTGTAGGTGCAAGGGGAATGCGAGAATACAGTAGGTTTTGAGCGATAGTCAAATCTTTTAAACCTTTGAGATTCTGTTCTCTATACACGGTTAACATATAAAAATGAACAACGATGTTGCATTTGACGAAAATTTGTGTTCTCAAATTTACACAAATAACAAGGAATATCTCTGAAATGCTTAACTCTACAAAAAAAATTATTTGGACATAAATTATGTGCTTTAGCAGGATCTACATTTTTTGTAGGGTAAGATTTGGCCTACCTCTTACAGTTTACGAGTCATTCAAAAGTCATCCAGAGTAAACAGAACTAAATAGGCTACAGCCACAAAATTCAAAATATACATTTCAATTGTTGTAAAAATATCTCAAACGTATGGCATTTTATTCAAAATCGTTAGAGCCATTTTCAAGAACATCAAAATTATCGAAAAATAGTCCATGTAAAGGGTAGCTTAGGGTGGAGCAATTTTCTTCAAAATCTTCATGTCGCATCCTTGAAAGATATTAAACTTAAAACACCAACTTTGGTTTTTAACCAACTTTTTGTTTTTGAGTTATATTGTCCATAGGCTGACACATACAGACACACACACACACACACACACACACACACACACACACACACACACACACACACACACACACATACACATACTTTTTTTTATTTAGAGGGTCTCAAAACATATGTATCCGGTGAAATCTCAACATCGAATTTTTGGGTGGAATACAATGCTCCCTCTAGCTTACTATAGTAGAGAAAGTAGAGTAGTAAAAGAAAGTAACAACAAAATGTCGGTTACTCCTAAAGGAACCAAGCGCACACCCTTGCCAGACCTTTCAGCATAATACAAATCCATATAGATATCGAGAATCGAACTCGGTCACATCCCTTGGCAAGCAGCAACATCATCTTATCGCTAGGGGATGGCCATGCGTCGAGCGCATTTATCAAAGAATTGTATATGCTTATCTATTAAACGGCAATTACATTGAAAACCCTTGTCCATTTTTATATAACGGTGTAATTGTGGATCCCAAAATATGGAGGACCCAGAAAATTTGAGGTTACCCTTGGTTTTAAATCTACGCCTAATAAATTTTGATTACGTAAAGCCTCCATAAATTGAGTCATTACGGAGACAATAGCCCTTAAATTTATCCTCGGCGTTTCTTGCCGCAACTGAATAAGAAATGAAAGAAATTAATAAAATTGGTGTATTAAACAACCTAATTGCATTTTCATGGAATGCAGCATTTTCCTGTTTGTACACAGACGGAAAACTCACCTGTTACTAAGGCTGAAATGATTCAAAATAAAACTAGATGTGTACTTCGTGAATTATTAATGCGCATGAATTTTAGAAACCCAGAGAATCGAGAATGAGGAAATTAGATAATGGGAGACGTTTATAGAGCAATTTGAATTAACAAGCATGAAGCAGAACGGGGAATTTCAGATGAATGGATATTTCCCTGAGAATTCCACTCCGGCCCAAAGCAAAGCGCAGAATAACAGTCTTTCTTCAGCTATCTTGGAGTGTACTTTGACCTACAGCTAAGTGTCGTTAGAAAGAAACATTTGTAATCGAAAATCATTCTATTTACATTTGCAGATATTTAAGTGTGTATACTTACCTCTTCCAAAAGATTTCACTCTTTTACAAAACGACTATTGTTCATGCCAAACACAGTGACTCAAACTTACAAGATTTCATATAAAATTATTAGAACTTGGGATACAAGACTAATAATTAAACATTCTTTACTTGTTTCTATGCAGAGAGCTCCCTGCAAATCTTAAGAGTTGCATTCTTAAACGCTTCGTGAGATAAAGAGAGATTCGATTTAAATTTCCGTTAACCCATTATTCCGGTCACCTTAATTATATACTTCTCTGGATATGCACTAATATTTTATTCATATGTAGATTTACTTCTTTAGTACATTTTTGGCAATTATTTGAAAATTGAAATTCATATTTTATAGTTTATGACACATGAGACTCGTGTTAAATACTGTTTTAAAATACAATCACTTTAACTTGGGAAACAAAATTAATACTTAAACATTCATCATGTTAGGATAGTGTGTGCGCAAGGCCATCCCAGAAAATCTTGGCCTTGCATCCTTAAAGACTTGCTGACATAAAGGGAGATTAAAATTATAAGTTCTTTATCCCATTTTTTCCCTATTTTTACTTTCTCTACTGGTAAGTAGAAGGAAGCATTGTATCCCACCCAAAAATTCGATGTCGAGATTTCACCGGAAATATATGTTTTGAGACCCCCTTAACCCCCCCCCCAAAAAAAAGCATTTTTAGCGAAAGGTCTGTGCGTGTGTCAGTCTGTGTGTCAGTCTATGTGTCTGTTAGTGTGTGAACAGCATAACTCAAAAACGAAAGTCGGTTAGAAACCAAAGTTGGTATTTAGGTTTAATGTCTTTCAAGGATGCGACACGACGATTTTGAAGAAAATAACCCCACCCTTAACTACCCTTTACATGGAACACTTTTCGAAAATAGCTCTAACGATTTTGATTAAAATGTCATATGTTTGAGATATTTTTATAACAAATGAAATGTATATCTTGAATTTTCTGGCTATAACCCCTGTAGTCGTATTTCCTCTGGACGAGTTTTGCATAGTGGTAAACCGTTAGAGATAGACCAAATCTTAGTGTGCAAAAAGTGTAGATCTTGCTAAAATACACATTTTATACCCAAATAAATTTTCTTGTAGGGTGAACCATTTCGGAGATATTCCTTGTTATGTGCGTGAGCTTCGGAAAATTTAAAAATATCATGAAATGGAACATCGCTGTTCATTTTTTTAAGTTGTGTTTGCAAAGAGAACGGAATCTCAAAGCTTTAAAACATTTGACTATCGCACAAAGCCTACTGTATTCTAATATTCCCCTTGCGCCTACAAGGAAATAAGCAATAATAAGTTTGTACACATGTTTATCTTAACTAACACGAAGAAGATATAGGAAATAAGAGTTTGTAAGAATGGTTAGTACAAGAGTAGAGAAAGTCATGTGATTGCAACACATCAGATTTTTCCTCTTTTATTTTATTTTCATCTCTTGCATTTTTCCTTGGTTTTTTTTTTCGGTTTTTATGGGCGCTTTTCCCGATTGTTACACATCTAACAAACCGGAACTCGAACCCACTCTACGCGGCGGAGGGCCAGAATCCATTTACTGGGTAAGTATTTCAGACACATCAATTAAATACGTTTCTGGATGTAGCTACACTAACGTTTTATGCATACATATGCGCATTTACTTCATTACCACATCCTTTGGCAATTAATGGAATGCATATTTTTTGGTTTATTACACAGGAGACCCACCACAATATCAATACTAATACCGTGTTTTATCTTGTCGAAAATGTCATAAGGGGCCAGCGCGAGGAAAATTGTCCGAACAAGATGTCACGAGTAGTATTTGCCAAGACTATTTACGGAATTAAACGTTCAATAAACAATATTATTAAAATGAAAATAACGTAATGTATTTTATATAATATCAGTATAATATAACTATACCGGGTGTCCCAAAAAACACCGACAACGCTTAGTATGTTGTACGGATGGCAAACTGATCGGTTTTCAAATAGGGACCCCTGTCCGGAAGTGTATGGTTTGGATGCTGGTGAGCGTCAAAGTTTGAGAACGAACGGTTGTGACAATTTGTTAACATCTACGTACTGAGATGAACGACCTGAACATGATAACATTCCTGCGCATGCGTCAAATTGCTCCAGAGTTCTTGGTGCGCATCCTGCTGCGTTACTTCTGCAGTTTGTACGTTTTTAACAGCAGTGCGACACGAACCAGCACACAGCTGCTGAAATGGCCGACTTGAGCTCCTGCACACTGATGTAGATGTGCGGAATCACCTCAACGTCGCACATTCAAATGGATGGATTGGTAGAGGAGGACCAGTTCTATGGCCAGTACAGTGTGAAGAGTATACTGTATGGCACTCCTGTGATGTCAGTGCAGGACCTTATGGCTCAAATCCACGGAGCTATTGAAAATCTTCAAAGACAGCCACACGTATCGACTCATGTACATAAGGTTCACCACCGCCAATATTGGCTCTGTAATGACGTATGAGATACACGGTTTGAAGCTCATTTCTAATGTAGACAGCTCGGTGTTGGGTTTATTGATGAGATGAGAACGTACAACCATCTCACATCTCAATGCGCTACAACGTCCAAACCGTGCATTTGCGGACAAGGGTTTCTATTTCAAAACTGATCGGTTTGTCGTCCCGCACAACATACTAAGCATTGTCGGTGTTTTATTTTGGACACCCTGTATATAAGTTGAATTTATTGCATACCAATATCGTCCAGGAGGAGTGAGTACTGTCGTCTGGGTTAACCCAGGCGGATGGTAAGGTGGCCACGGTACCTATCCGTTTAAATACGGATTTACCCGTGTGGTGGTATAGGTTGGTATATGTAACAGGCTTTTTTTTGTCTTTGTAATGTCTGATGGTGCAGGGTGGGTTCCTGTGTTGTCACTGGCGGCGGGATCTGTCGGATCTTGGATGTCTAACCATCCAAGCGACCATTTCCCTACTGATTACTTCGTCAGCCTTGGCCGGCGAGCAATGCAGTGCCAGTGACAGGAAACCGAGGGGAATAGGTGATAGGTGTGGAGGATGATGAAGGCAAAGCGGTACCTACCAGCCAAGGGCGTCCTTGGGTAGACGGTAGCTCTGTCTCCGCCTAGGGAGGCGATGGTCATATTGCCCCAGGCTGTTCACCAGCTGGTTTGGGTGAGGTATGAGTTTGTCATACATTGTGCGAGTCCTGTCCCGCACTACGTCCACAATGTATGGGATGCCGGAATGAGTGTGAAGGATGTGTGATGGAAACCTACGGTCGGTACCGTAGATCATCCTAAGCGCCCTGTTCTGCACGGTCTGCAGCCTGCGGATGGTGGAACGAGCCACCGTACCCCAGACCTCGCACCCGTACAGGATCAGGGGCGGGACGATCGCACGGTACAATCGTAGTTTCAGGTATGTGGGCATGGTTGATTGGAGTATGGGATATAGCTGTCTCAGGGCGCCATGTCCCTGACCGACCTTTGTTCTGACATGTGGAGTGAAGGTTAGACCACGGTCAAGTAGTACCCCCAGGTATTTGGCAGAGTTAACCCAAGGGATTCTTCTCCGCCGCATTGCCAGGGATACACCCGGCCGCCAGTTTCGAACTTTGCCCAGAAGTAGAGCTTGGCTCTTCTGCGGGCTAATGGCCATTCTCCACTGTTCACTCCACCTGCCGATAGCGTCGAGCTGTCGCTGAAGTGGAGGGAAGCAGTACCGAACATTTTTGTTCTGTGCCAGTATGAGGACATCGTCAGCATACTGGCACGTAACAGTATGCGGTTCCACGGGTAGGTCAGACATGTAGGCAGCAAAGAGCAACGGCGATAGCACGCTACCCTCCGGAACTCCAGCCGCTATGGGTCTGACCGAGGACAACTTCCCCTCCACCCGCACCCGAAAAGAGCGATCCCGAAGGAAGCTACCAATCAGGGTGAGGTAGGGGGGAGGGATTTCAGCCTCTCTGAGTTTGTACAGTAACCCCTGGTGCCATGTGGTTGCAAAGGCTTTTTCTACATCCAGAAGCACCGCGACTGTTTTGAAGTTTTCCTGGAAACCCAGGGCAACCTTCTCAACCAGCCGCAGCAGCTGTAGTGTAGTGGAATGTCCATGACGGAAACCGAACTGATGATCCGGGATAAGTTGCCTTTCCTCGAAGAGAGGAGTGAGGCGGGATAGGAATAATCGTTCAAAGATTTTTGAAACGATAGGTAAAAGGCTTATGGAACGGTAATTGGAAGGGAAAACCGGGTCCTTGCCGGGCTTCAAAATGCAGACCACCCTCGCCTCCTTCCAACAAGTAGGAAAGTGACGAAGCTGCAGACATGCATTATAAATCCTCGTCAGGTGGACTACGGCCTTTCGGGGAAGGTGCTGGAGCATGGGCGCCGTGACGCCATCATGACCAGGGGATTTGCCAGGTTTTAATCTTCTGATTTCGGAAGCCACCTGTCTTGGGGTGATTAAGGGGATTTGGATCTCTGCGCGTGGCGGCGGAGGTGCCTCATAGAGGTAATCTACCGTCGCCTCCACGAGTTCAGTAAAGTCTTCGTCCTGGACATCTTCCCGGGGTTCGAATTGGGACTCTAGATGGTCTGCGAAAGCCGTGGCTTTCTCTTGGGGCTCAAAAGAGAGTCTCCCGCGAGTGCCATGTAGAGGATGCTGATGTGCGTTTTTGTCCTTTCTAAGGGACCTAATTATCCGCCATGGTTGTTTCTCGGAGAGGTCTACGTTTGCCATCGTGTTTTCCCAGGCTGTTTTGCGGTGTAAACGCAGCAGGCGTCGTGACAGGGACTTGAACCGCTGGTAGACGGCCTGTATCCTGGGATGGCGGAAACGCTGCCAGAGCCTTCGGACAGTTGCTTTGGCTTTGAGCAACTGTCTGAGTTCGATGGGAATGGTGCGAGGGTTAGGTATGTCGGATGGAATGCGGTGCGTGTGGGCACGCACTACATCCCGGATGTGTTGGGAGAATGCCGTGGCTGCCGCCTCCAGTGTATCGATAGAATCGACACGCGGACGCGGGTCCACAGACTGGTTGAGTTCATGGATGGCTGCATCCCAGTCGACCTCGTATGTCCAGTCTGGAGTGACCAGAGCTGGCAGGTCAATGTTGGAATCCACCAAGACAGGGTCATGGTCGGAGTCCAATTCATTGACCGCTGAGAGGTCTAGATGAAAAGGGATGTTTTTGGTGACCATGATATCGAGCACATCTGGCCTCCCTCGTGCCGGATGGAACGTAGGTCCTCTCGGTCCATGCGCAAGAATGCTTGGGTTACCGCTGATCAGGCGGTAGAGCCCTCGCCCCTTGGCATTGGTAGCGCGGCTATGCCAATGTGCATGCTTAGCGTTGAGGTCGCCGGCGATGCAAACCGCAGGATGCAGGTTCAGGAGGGTGTTAATATCAGCTTCGTAGAAGCGGTTATCAGGAGGGTCGTATGCCACTACCAATACCGTGTCCACCCCGCCAATGGCAAGCCTAATGGCACAGGCCTCCACGTGTTGTACCACGGTACCATGCTCTATATTCTTTAAGAGAGCATTTGTCATTTCTTTAGTGTACAACTTAGAAACTATTGCCAATCAGCTGCGACAATCTAAAAACAATTGCAAATCAAAAATGACAATCTTAATCCGTCTGTTTTCAATTATGGTCGGCTATCTGGTTCAAAATGACAGCGGAGTCTGAATGGTTTGGTCAAGATTGAATGCCTGACCTATGAGGTAAATAGTATCTAAACGAACCATTTCGGAGATATGTTTGTGTGAGTTTTCGAGAAGTTTATTTCTGTCAAATGTAACATCGTTGTTCGTTTTTTTATATGTTAACGGTGCAAAGAGTACGGAATTTGAAAGCTTTAAAAAATTTGACTAACGCTCAAAGTCTACTATATTCCTATACTCTCCTTGTATCTATAAGAAGATAAAAAATAAGATAATTTCTACAAATGTTTATCTCAACTAACACGAAGAAGATGTAGGACTAAGAGTGTAAGAATGGTTAGTGCAAGAGTAGAGAAAGTCACGTGAGTGCAATACATCAGATTTTTTCTTTCTTTCTGGAGTCATGGAAGTTACACATTATGTGATAGCACTTGGCTACTTACACTGCAAGTCAAACGGGGTATTTATTTCAGTGGACGGTTGTATGAGGTTCATAAGAATCCTTGGTCACGTTTCAAAACAAATCTAAGGAAATACAGAGTGAGTCAGTGACCACGAAAGAGAGAAGTATAGACAGGTGTGCCTTCGTTTACCTTACCACTCAGCCAGGATTTTTCTAAATAAATACAAACATTCGAAACGTGCAATGAAATAATGTTATCCGTTCCAAGTTCCACAAGTGGAATGAAAAAATGATAATTTTGTTCCCAGATTTGGCATTTGTATCTGCTTCGAAGCTTTACTAAATAAAGGAAGTATAAAATTGTCCTGTTTTAGTTTCAAAATCAGCACACACAGGGTAGTTTCGTAATATTATATTTTAAATAAAAGGATATAGCTCATAGAGAGAGACAGACAGAATTGCCATTGTAGAGGCACAAGTTAACCCTCTAATCCTAGTAAAATACCGGCAATATGCACAATGAGTACATATTTTGCAAGAAAAATGTTTCCTTCCGTTCCGCTTGAACACTTTCACAAAGTCTATAATAATCTACACATGGATAACACCGTTATATAAGCAGAAAATCTGAAGATAATAATGTGGTAATTTGGACATGTTCTATGTTCTTGTTAAAAATCTGAAACGAAAATTTAAAAAATTATTTTTCAAGTAGATCCTAGAAAACAGCAGCATTAATTGTTTTGAGTACTTAACTTACGATACAAAATTCACAGTGAATGATGAGAGCTTAGCAGCCTATCACAAGATATAAGGATAAGGTCAATAAAAACCTGAATTCACGCAATTGTCACTAGCCTGCGAATTTAAACCTTTTGTTTGTTGCCTAAAGTAAATAATGCTGACGTGCTGTATCCGAATTTTCAATCCGTTTACTTTTATCACGTAAGGGTTTCTTGCAAAATCACGATATACGTATTGTAGAATTAAGCGAATTTGACCGCTTCTAGAGTGTCTTTTTTTTCTGCTTTGTTTTATTTACCTTGCTTTGTTTTGCCTTATTTACTTTACTTTTGAGATGCATCACACGCATTTTATACTCGATGCTTCTTAGTTGAGAAACTCCTCATGTTCACTTTCCTTCTAGTTTGTGTTCAGGTATTTGACGCTTGAACATCCAACAATAGTCGACAAGCATACTTACACTCCAAGATCCCTAATACCTACTTTCGAACTCCTGCATATCCTTGTGAAACCGTTCGCCTTACACTTCACTAAAAAGTCCTCAATTTTGGGGGAAATAATCTAGATGAGAAAACAGGAAATGTTATAACTATGCTTCAAGTATGTTAGCCCAATGTTTCGGTAATTGGGATCCTTGTGGTTACAAATTCTATAAAACCAATCCCTAAAAAGGACAACATTGTATAAATTGATCACAAAAGGCCTAATACATAAGAAGTTTTGTAATCTAAAACCCATGATAACGATTTGTGTACAAATTAGTAAACCTATAATGCATAAATTAAAATATGGTATCTCATCTGAATCCGGAGTCTATTAATGACCATTTAATTTATTTGATAGAACCAGACTATATGGAACTATTACGCGGAAACTAGAAGTACCTTTTTCCTAAGTCCTAATATAGGTTTCAGGTACTTACCTACTTCAAGGAGAAACCTCATTGTTCCATCTCCTTTCAGTAACCTGTGATAATGGGTCTGTAGTACAAAATTGTAATAATTTAAACCATACTTTAAAGAGATACTATCTAATTTGTAAGTCAGTTGTACGGTAAGGTTGAGCGGGCCAGATCCTCAACCTTTCCTCTTTATTTATTTAACCTTTTCTCCATTAATTTCAAGATTAGAGATAGTATCACAATCACCTCAAGCCAAACAGGACCTTATAAGGAACCCGGATCTTCCGTTGCATTGGCAGCAGTGATTGCTTGCATATCTTGGCGACGGCAAAGGGGAAACAGAATCATATCCATAATATATCCTTCGTCCGACGTGAAGATAAATACAAATAAAAGTACTGAGGTCCCATTGGCATGTAAGGTTCGTAGTAATCACCCATAATTTACATTCGACAAATATGTGCAACTCTAGAGAAGGTACTTTTTCCGAAATATTTTTGCATGAAGCTTCGCTTTACCTGTCCCCCCTCCCCTTTCAATTCTTTGTTTGCTCTCATCAGCAGTAAAGTTAACTTCTCGTAATTCTAATCAGAATATAGTTATCTTTTCTTTATTAGTGTTTAACGCCAGGCTTTAGTACAAGCGGCACCGCAGGCGGTGACACGGATGATACATGGGATGAAAATGGAGAACCGGTGGAATGACGTGGTGTGGAACCGAAGAATCCGGAGCTTTGTACACTACAAATTCCACATGTGGGACCGAACCCGCTTTGGTGAGAGGCGAATTGTCCAACCACTCGACCATCGCGCGGCCTAATCAGACTACAGTTACATTATTATTAGAGTGGTGATTTTTATCATTTTGAAACGGCAAATTTAGCATGTTGTGATATTTATACACTTGCAACTGCATTGTGTTAATCCATGTAATTTGAGTTGATTCTAAGAAAAATATGAGGTGTTTTGAAATAAATTTAACGTAAAATTAAAATCTCATTTCTAAAGGTTTAAGAGTAAGATAAAAAAATCTGATGTGCTGTACTCACATGACTTTCTCTACTCTTGTACTAACCATTCCTGCAATCTCTTACTCCTATATCTTCTTCGTGTTAATTGGGATAAACATTTGTACAACATAATCTTATTGCTTATTTGCTTGTAGGTGAAACGGGAACATTAGAATACAGTAGGCTTTGAGCGATAGTGAAATATTTTAAAGCTTTGAGATCCCATTCTCTTTGCACGCTTAACATATAAAAAAATGAACAACGATGTTCCATTTCACGAAAGTTGTTTTCCGAAAGTGACACAAATAGCAAGGAATATTTCCGAAATTGTTCACTCTACAAAAAAAATGTATTTGGACATAAATTGTGTGTTTTAGCGAGATACACATTTTTTGTACTGTAAAGTTTTGTCTATCTCTTACGGTTTATGAGTTATTCAAAAGTTATCCAGAGCAAACCTGTCTATATAGGTTACAGCCAGAAAATTCAAAATACACATTTAATTTGTGATAAAACTAAGACATATGACATTTTAATCAAAATCGTTAGAGCCATTTTTGAGAAAATCAAAATTTTCGAAAAATTTTCCATGCAAAGGGTGGTTTAGGATGGGACTATTTTCTCCAAAATCTTCGTGTGGCATCCTTGAAAGACATTAAACTTAAATACCAACTTTGGTTCTTAACCGACTTTTCGGTTTTGAGTCATACTGTTCACGGACTGCCGAACAGACACACACATCCAAACACACACGGACCTTTTTCTAAAAATGCTTTTTTTTTTTATTCAGGGGGGCCTCAACACATATATTTCCGGTGAAATCTCGACATCTAATTTTTGGGTGGAATACAATACTTCCTCTACTTTACTATACGTAGTAGAGGAAGTAAAGAGTATAAAGTAAATCATACTCTTATTTTAAATTAATACAGGTTAAAGCAACACAAAGTAAATTAGAGCTAAAACATAATTAAACTGTATTTACGAAAATGTTTTTCAACGTATCTGCTGTTTGTAGGATCCCAATTTGGGCAAACTCTGAGGAATTTGTTCTTAACAGCCAATAGTACTTGGAGAGAACCTATATCCCTAAAAAAATGTATATTTCAGCAGCCTGAAAAATGGTGTCTTTCTTCCATTCCACTGCTCAGCATTTGTTCTCCTCAAAGTGTTTTTGGTTTTGCTTTTTACATTTTCATTTAGAAAATAAATTTCGTACTCTAGTATATTTTTTGTATTTTAAGTAAATTTCGGATTGCAGTGCATTTGCCAAACACATTAAAATTGTGTTACATTTGATTAACTGAAAATGCAAGAGTACAAGCCTTAAAGAACATTTTGTGAAATATCCCGTGAGTACGAAAAATTATCACCCGAAATTATTGTTAATTGAATTCCATCCCTTGTTCTTCATCTCACACGGCTCATCGATGTAAAGTGCAAATATTGGCTTTAAGAGAGAATACTAACTCTAGTCACATATGTTTAAAAATCGTACTATAATAATGAAAAGGCAATTTAGGTAAAATATGCAGAGAATGTGAAATTAAACTTAAGAACATGAATACTGGCACTGAAGTTGTGGATTCTACACTGTTTTGTGACTCATAGTACACTAACGGCTGACAAAAATAGTATAGCTGCCTAGCAAATTTATAGAGCTTGAAGACTGATAGCCGAACGTAGGCTAACTGCCACTTTGGTACCTGATATCTATACTTTGATCTATCATGGTTGTAATGTCGATTATGCTTCTCCTATGTCTTTACAACATAGGTTTTTTTTTTTTTTTTTTTAGCGCAGGGCTCCTAAACTCAAAATGGTGTGGGGTCATATAACTAAAATGAAAAAAGAAAACTTTCAATGTAGGGTTATAGGACATTTTTATTAAAGCGCGCGCACCCACCCACCCACCCACCCACCCACCCACACACACACACACGCACGCACGCGCACACATGTATTGTTAGTTATTACCAGGGAGCGGGGTTTTAGTAGATAAACATAGCAATGATATTAACAGCACGGAGTATAGAGCCGGCAGCTAGCGTGAGGGTTGAGGAAACGACACATCCACCCCTATACAACAGCCTGTTACTTGCGACTGTCGCACGTTATATTTGGTTGTTTTATTTTTATTTATTTTTTTTTTTTTCTTCTGTCTATTGTGTCTGTCCAATAACACAAAATGGTTTACTACTTGTTACGGACGGGACTTCCTATGTGAAGAAAGCTGCCACAGCAATACAGTAAGCATTTCCAAATTTAAAGCTTATCTAGCACATAGGCTCCACCGAGTTGCAAAAGAAATGATATCCTCTTTTCCGGATGTAAATGCTTTTATAGCCAACACGAAAAAGATATTTCGCAAAACACCCTCAAAAATCAAGATACTTAAACAGATGGCACCTGAAATTCCCTTGCCTCCACAACCAAATGTAACTTGGTGGGGGACATGGCTACAGGCTGCAGTATATTATACTCAATATTACCACAGAATTGTAAACACAATAAAAGTCTGTAACGTGCAGAAAAATGTCACAATTCGTGCAGTGAAGCAAATAATTACACCAGCCTTGTTTGAAGTTTTGAAGGTCTACATTGAGAAGAATTTCAGTAATATAGTAACAGAAGTAACATTAAGTCATGTGCATCAAAAATGCTCGAGACTATTAA
This sequence comes from Tenodera sinensis, assembly GCA_030765045.1. Taxonomy (NCBI): domain Eukaryota; kingdom Metazoa; phylum Arthropoda; class Insecta; order Mantodea; family Mantidae; genus Tenodera; species Tenodera sinensis. Next base: position 88,410,652 of record CM060963.1, read on the forward strand.
GACAATAGAACAAGTTCCATAGACACAGAGTCAGGCTTTTGTACACTCCTGTTACGTCTGGAACGTAGTTTTTCAAAATACAAAAACTTTCTGCGAGCAAATCGGACGACTTGCTTTCCATAAATTTAGGAAATACATTATTGCACATTGTAATAACCGCTCACGATGAGGTCTCTAGCTAAAATTCTAGACATTAAAACCTTAATGAAAATGAAGTTAATTGCGCGCTTCAAATGGGTAAACATTCATTATTTGCTGCCTAGTAACGCCCCTTAATCCTGGTGAGGTTTCGGAACAGTCCATTAGAACAGTTGTCTACAGCTTCAGCCTGTTGCGTATAATAATGAGTTTTGCACTGTAGAACAATTTATACACACACGTACACTGCATTAAAGGTATAATTTATACCTACTCTATGAAGGGGCTATTGAATTCCTATTAACTGACAAGTAGTAGACAACAACTCATATTCGTTCAAGCTTTTGATATTACGTTAGCTATAACATATCAACAATTACTTGTATTTCAGTTACAACGTTATATACCTCTAATGCTCGCCCAACTGTGGAGAATTATTTAATTAAACTCTTAAGGGAAGCACTCCCAGGAAAGATCTCATCAATAAGGTAAGTTTGGCACATAAGAATGGAACCGGCAGAGGAAACCGTGCCCTCCAAGGTAATAACCGCCCTAGGAGAGACCCCATAACACCATAATACACCTAACAAGATGCCCTTTGCTGACCCCAATCTCGCGCCGTCTCTCAACACCTGCCTTGCTGCAGATTGAGGCGGTGACCTGAAGACGTGCCGGTACTGCACAGCCATCTTAAACAAATGAACAGCACCCACGAGTCTGCTCATGGTCCAGGCTTCAGAGTGACGTGCATTAAAATAAGCTATTACAAAGTTATTTCCACTCACAACCGCAGTAGTAGAAAAGGAACAAGAGGGGCTTTATTCCTATTACTGTTAATAATAATAATAATAATAATAATAATAATAATAATAATAATAATAATAATAATAATAATAATAATAATAATAATAATAATAATAATAATAATAATAATAATAATAATAATAATAATAATAATAATAATAATAATAATAATAATAATAATAATAATAATAATAATAATAATAATAATAATAATAATAATAATAATAATAATAATAATAATAATAATAATAATAATAATAATAATAATAATAATAATAATAATAATAATAATAATAATAATAATAATAATAATAATAATAATAATAATAATAATAATAATAATAATAATAATAATAATAATAATAATGGAATATGCATTTACGGTGATGTATGTGAAAACATGTTTATGTCGTTCTTAGACAAACTTCGAGTTCTGATGAAATGGAGGAAGAAGTAGAGGAGATGGTATTATGATGTTGACAACTGGTCAGCGCCCGGAGTGTGTGCCTAATCTTTGTCACTTTCATCAGATAGGGCGAATCGTGACTCCACGAAATTTTCACTTCGTTTTATGTGCTTGGTGATGAGATACCAAACGTAGACCTGTGAAAATTCACAAAAGCCTCTAATAATGGTTATGTGCTGAGCAACGTGGCTATTACCTTAGTACATTATCCCCATTACAAGCACACAACAGCTGTTGGTAATGTTCCCAAAACGTCTTTCCGAGAAGCCAATGGCAGTAAAGATGCTGTACGAAGCTCAAGTACAGAACATAAAGTCTACGTGAGCCGAGGATTATTATCAAGAGACCGGTTAACCTAATTGCTTTCATGACTACCCTTAAAGGTTCTCTTTTAAATAGTTATGTTCTGTACATGATTCACAGGTGCTGTAGAAAGGTATTCCTTGTGAGCGATTTTTTTCTCTCATTTTGACAGAAAATACTAAGTTCTCATGATAGTTGAAAAGTTATAAAAAAGTAATTGTAACTCAAATGACGAATCATTGGCTTTGTTTGGCGATCTATCTCGATAGCTGGAGCTCCGCATTTGCCTAATTTATTCCTGTGTTTAGAATCGTGGATTTGTTTACGCAGAATGTCACAAAGATGTTTCAATTACTACTGATGATGTTTTAATTTGAAAGGTGTTCAAAACGCCTTCAATTGTCTCCAATACATAATCTGGAATTAATGTCATTAATGTTCAAGGCTGTAAACCTCTGTATGCGACACTCCGTATAAATGTGTTCAATTTAAACAGGTGTGAAATATAATTATATGCCTACTAGTTTTATAGCACTTGTAATTGCCTGTTTTCATATTGTGTGCTTTCTAACGAGGACTCTTATAAAAGCTTTGCCTGTCATAGTTTCATTATTTTTATTGGTTGTTGCTTATTCACGCAGTTTATTAATATGATGATAATCTTAGTATTTCAATTAATATTTGGCACTGCTTTCCTAAAGTCAGCCGTTGCATTGTTTTGGTTAATGATGACAACAGCTGCGTAGCACAATAAAATACGGCAGATGGATATGTATAAAAATACTATTGGTTTATTTTAGTATTAATTCATCACTTTGTTTGTTAATACAATGGCTTTATGGTGTTGTTCTTCCCAGTGGATGAAAACACAATACTGGTCTAAAAACATAGACTTATGTAAGCGCAAACGCAACAATAGCCTGCTTAACAATACATAACAGACTCAGTATAATAATTACCATGATTGTCAAGCAGTTAGTTACATTGAAACCAACAATACACAGAACATACACAATAGTTACCACGAGCAGCCACTGCAGGTAAAACCTCGGTCTGAGTGGCTCAGTTGGTTAGATACTGGCCTATTGACCCCAAGGTCACGGGATCAATTCCTGTCCAACCGGCAACAGCTCCATGTCAGTAAATTTACTGACATGTAAAAGAACTCCTGCGGGACGAAATTCCGGCACAACGGCGACAGTGATTTGATACTGACAACTTAAACAACAATTTGTTTTTAATTTTGCAAGAAAAGCGCGGTTTTTTTCACAGGTCAATAAACTGAACGAGGGTTGAGGGTGGGGTGATTTATCTACGACGTTATAGGATAAGTTCCGTAACAATTTAACTTAATTTCCCTTCGTCTTGTCTGTAATGCTTGTAAATTCCTGTGCTTAATTACAAACCTGCGTAAGAGAAAAATTATTTAAAAGCTGATTATATGGTCTACCATAAAAATGTATAGTACCTGGCAGTGGAATTTTAGAGAAATAATATTTACAGTTAGATGCTCCTGGCAAGCAGACACGATATGAACTGGGAGGTAAATTTCTAAAGTACTGAACGAGACTTGAACTCGAAGATAATCATGACCTTATACTCGAACATTAATATCTGAACCATTGCGCCAGAGAGATACGCTCTAAAACGTCCCTTCCTTTCCGAGTGTTGCGCTCTCGAATGCTTGACATTAGTCAGTGGCGTACTGACACGTAAGATACTTATAGCCGTAGGTTTGTAATTTGAACAAAAAGACCATGATTTTCCTCTCTCCATATCCTCTCAAAATATTTCTGTGTAGTTCATTAATATCTTGTGTATATAGTGTTAAAGAATTATTAATTTGCTGGTTTGTCTATTTATTCATTTATTTATTCATTTATTTATTTGTTTATTATGTATTATTTATTTATTTACTTATTTATTTAAAATACCACATTTGAATAGGTTCCTTCAGTAAGTTTTGGTAAGGGTATTTGTTCTTTTTCATTTTGCTTTTTGTCGTTTTTAGTCTTGCTTATTATTCTGTATAGTATAAAATCTCGTACAATCGTCGGACTCTGCGATTGATAGAAATCAATAGTATATGTATACTTTTATGTAAACAACACATTCATTCCTTCATTCTTTTAATTGAAGCTTTTCGTATAATTACACATTTTGCAAGTAAAGTGGTGGTTTAAGAAATGAAAATATCACGCATTAGAAAATGTGACCCATGCATTAAATGTGCTGTCCCAAACCAGTCTAAAATTAAAATCATAATACATTAGGAGTAAAAAAACTGAGTCAGATAAATGCGAAATGCCGTTCTCATATTAATAGTATCCTTAAGGCATGCTTACGAAAACAAAGAAATTAAACATTCAGGAATATAAAATAAATTTTTGTTTACAGTAACACTGAGCTATTATCCGGAATCGATGTACAGTGACTTTAGAAACACTTCGTCTCTACTTTGAAATCTTCTAATAGATAATTAATGGACAGAAAATTATGATTGCCAATATGCAAAACGAATAAGCGATATTATTATTATTATTATTATTATTATTATTATTATTATTATTATTATTATTATTATTATTATTATTATTATTATTATTATTATTATTATTATTATTATTATTATTATTATTATTATTATTGTAAGATTTAAAGCTTTCACGGCGCAAGTTATTTATTACAGTTTCACGGGCGATCAGCCGTGTGAGGTTTGAAAATATTGAGCTTTCGGCCATTCTAAACTCCATGGCCTTCGTCATTCTGAGTTTAGAATGGCCGAAAGCTCAATATTTTCAAACCTCACACGGCTGATCGCCCGTGAAACTGTAATAAATTATTATTATTATTATTATTATTATTATTATTATTATTATTATTATTATTATTATTATTATTATTATTATTATTATTATTATTATTATTGTTATTATTGTTGTTGTTGTTGTATATGTTACATTCATTACTGCTCATCTATGATAAATAGAGGAAGTACTTCCACCAAAAAGCTGATACTGAGATTTCATCGGTAGTTACGCTTTGAGGCACCTTGAATAAACAAAAGCTGTCAGGCAGACCGAATTGAGAGCGCACGAACAATTGTATGTTTTCAATCAAAAGCGCACGGAAATAATAGTGAAAATGGCTTGAAAATGTACAAATAAAAGGATGAAAAACAATTTAGGTTCTCCTCCTCAAAGCCTTGGAACTGTCTGCTGATATTATCTTTTAATTTCAAATATGTTTCAGTTTGAAATTTCATTAGTACATCAGTGACAATGTGGATCGATGTGTTAGACGCATACAAATTCTTTTTGAGATGAAGGTATTCGGGGTATGTTGCACAAAAAGTTAATCCGTCTCACATTTACACACTTTCATAGCTTTCTATTACTGTATATGTTAAGAAACCAAAAGCAATAAACTGATAATAAAGTTTACCATAGTAAATAGAATATTGAATTCTTGAATTCTTGATAGAATTCTTGCTCAAGGCTGTAGAATGTTAGATCGCAAATAATACATTGGTGAAACATCCAAATTTTATGGTACTGCTCTGTAATTTATGGTGTGCCACATAAAACCGTTACGCTTAATAGTCTCACTGCGCCTAGCCCACTTGTTCATATTTGTTCATCTTTGGCGCTGTTTTCTTATCAATAAACTTGACTACACTGCGTGATGCATTGTTGAGTTGTAATATTTTAGTTCGACAGCAAATATCGTGAATATCGTGGAATATTGATAGACGAATTATGCAGTTCTCAACTGAAAAATAAATAGATACAGTGGAATTTTACATAAGAACAGGCTCCATTAAGCAGTCTGAAGAAATGTTTGGAGATAAGTACCTCATGAAAAGCTATCTACAACCAGCACAATTCAAGATTTGTACAAGAAATGGAAGGCTAATGGTTCCATTGTGAATATGAAGAAGAACAAGCACTTTCAGCACTTGTTACAACCATTAAGTCTGGCCTATGCCATATTTATCCCATATAACGCAAGAAGTTGATTGGTTGAGGAATTAACATAATATAATGTAATGAATGCAGTGAGGTGAACAGGTTTTATGTGTAACACCCTCTAGTATCTCTAAAGCAAGTAATTAAACACATTTTGTGAATGGCTAAGGTGCCAGAGAAACTTAAAATATAGCATATATTCAGAAACACCTATTTACCAGTTTTGCTATAAAATAAAAAGTAATGGATAAAAAGGTTTCAATATAGCCATCATGTAGCATAACTTGTTCTATAGATTTCCGATATATCATGGCTGCAATTATGTGGAAAATTATTAAGGGGTAAGCCTCCAAAATATTGTATTTTATAACTTTTTGAGCACAAAACCAGTGGAAATGCTCCAAAAGCGCACAGCTATTGCACACAAATATATGTACATGGAAGGGAAGTGTAAAGGGGCGAAAACGTTCACAGCGTAACAAAAAAGCGTTGACACAAAAGCGTTAAACAGTTTACTCGCCTGTAAGAGAAATATGGCATACAGAACATTTGTAAGCCATTGTAGGGATCCGACACACCTCCCTGGTAACAGTGAAATCCCGGTGGTCGGCGTCAATGGCTTGGAATTATTACTGACTCATCCATGTTTGCTGTTTGCCGAGTTATACCCCTTTCAGGGCTCTCAAATGATCTGAGATTCACTCTCCATTATCTTTCAACATGCAATACGCCTGAGATATTTAGTGTCAAAGTGGCACAACTGCACAAATAAACTGGTGCTAGAACGATTTAGTTAAACATGATTATAGACGGTGAGTCATACAAAGCTTTCTCATAATATAAAGTAGTATGAATACATTCACTAATTATACCTATAAAAATTATACTTATAAAAATGGAAAGGAAAGTTGGTACTTACCAAGCAATGGAAGCAACATAACCAAAGCTAAAAAGATGATCACAACAACAACAACAACAACAATAATAATAATAATAATAATAATAATAATAATAATAATAATAATAATAATAATAATAATAATAATAATAATAATAATAATAATAATAATAATAATAATAATAATAATAATAATAATAATAATAATAATAATAATAATAATAATAATAATAATAATAATAATAATAATAATAATAATAATAATAATAATAATAATAATAATAATAATAATAATAATAATAATAATAATAATAATAAGTAGAAGAAGAAGAAGAAGAAGAAGAAGGAAAAGAAGAAGAGGAAGATGAAGAAGAGGAAGATGAAGAAGAAGAAGATGAAGAAGAAGAACAAGAACAAGAACAAGAATTAAGCATAGCAATAAAGAGAAATGGACACTAAAACTTTTTGTAAGAATTTTGCTCAATTTATCATTTTTCAGGAAAGTTAATACAACATCGAACACTGTTTTTCTCTGCACATTTATTTTCGTAGCATTTTTCCCTGAATCATTGAGACATTCATGAAGTGAATGTGCATTATTAAATTTAATGCAGAAAAGTATGCAGTTTGAATAAAGTTTGTGCAAATATTATAGGAAGGGCCGTATTTACGGCAGGGCAAACCGGGCAACTGCCCAGGGCGTTACATTTTAGGGGGCGGCAAAATTACTGAAAACCTGCACACACACACACACACACACACACACACACACACACACACACACACACACACACACACACACACACATACACACACACACACATACATACATACACACATAAATAAAAATAAATAAAATAAATAAAAAAGCATAGACATAAAATATCAAGTTCATTTAAATTTTCCGCTCGCAGATGAATATTAATTGACGCATGTTGGCTATGCTGATTAGTTTGCAAGCTATGCGCACGTAGCGGAGACAAAGCGAAACACATTCCAATAGTGAGAATCGATTAACACACGCAAAATCTTGTAAGATCAAGAAGTGTATGTTGTTATTCATTAACGTTAATTTTCTATATATTGTTAGGATCAGGAATTATTATTATTGTAATTATATTGAGTTCTTTTATATTTAATGGGCCAACATTCCGGCAAAATGAAGTAGTAGGTTATGTTTGAATCTTTTAAGTTTTTCAACTGTTTTATCACATTTTCTTTCGTTTTCTCAGTTTCAGTGTCGATTATCACTGAATAAAATGGCAGAAAGAAAGAGACTTAGTGGGGCTCAGTATCGTTCACTCCAACTGCTCAACTGAGAGATCATTTTCTGCTTTAAGACGCATAAATAATTTTTTAAGAACATCACAAGTGAAGGATCATCTTAGTTATCTTGGTGTTCTTGCAATTGAATCTGACTTAACAGTGAAAATGGATTATGACGAACTCATAAACTTGTTTGCAAATGACAGGGGAAGGAGGAAGCCTCTTGTTATTTAAAAAGTATATGTTTTGACATCTAATATGGGGTGATGTTCTTTAGTGTAAGTGCTTTCCATAAAGATGTTTCGACATAAATGTTAATAAACTCACTTATGGTGTTTGCCACTCATACTTAAGTATCCAAACTAGTGAAACCATTCTCTATGTTTTGAAAATTTAATTAGTATATGTATTGCAAGTTGGGGGGGGGGGCAGCAAATGTTGGTTCTTTTTTGGGGGGGGGGGGGCTAAGGGGCATCAGCGGTCCTAAATTCGGGCCTGATTATAGGTATATATTAGAAAAACATTTGTATTGTTACAAATGCAATTTATACTTAATAAAATGCGCTGAAACGCCTTATCTCGACAAAACTGTGAAAGGTTGCACGACGTTTCTAGAAGTGAGGGTATAGGGCTCAAAAGGTGTCTCTGATTGTAATGACGTCTGTGAGCTTTGATCGCTGCCCATGTGCATATTATTTTTGTGAAAACATTTCTCTTTCTCTTCACTCAGAGCACCAACGTCTTCAGGAAGAAGTCAAGTCCTGAGTTTTCTGTCGACTGCTGCACGCTACTGGATTAGATGAACTAATGTTTTTCTTTTGCAAGAAAGTTGCTACTACCTCTCTTGTGAATGACAACACGGACCCCAATGTTTAGATAACGATGACGTGGCTCAACACTACCCTACAATTTTTGCTTCTTTTTGCAATTCAAAAGCTTTTACCCGCTACACATACACATGTATAAACAATTTTAGGGTCTATAGGCAGCTTCAGAGCTATTTTATATTCAACAATGTTCATACCAGTCAATTATAATCAGCGCACATAGGAAAATTAAATTCATCAGATTTTCACCAAAAGAAAACAACAGACATCAGCCATTAAGACTATTACTTTTGTAGAAAATAACGATTTAAAATCTAATGTGTTACACTCACATGACTTTCTCTTCTCTTGTACTAACCATTCTTAGAAACTCATATACCTGTATCTTCTTCATGTTAGTTGAGATAGACATTTGTACAAATTATCTTATTGCTTATTTCCTTGTAGGCGAAAGGGAAATATTAGAATACAGCAGGCTTTGAGCAATAGTTAAATCTGTTAAAGCTTTGAGATCCCGTTCTGTTTGCACGCTTAATCTATAAAAAATGAACAACGATGTTCCATTTCATGAAAGTTCCAAGTTTTTAGAATCTGACACAAATAACAAGGAATATCTCCAAAATGGTTCACTCTACAAAAAATGTATTCAGACATAAATTGTGTGTCTCAGTGAGATCTACATTTTTTGTATATTAAGAATTAGGCTATCACTTACAGTTTACGAGTTATTCCAAACTTATCCAGAGTAAACAGGCCTACATAGGGTATAGCAGGAAAATTCAAAATATATATTTCATTTTTAATATAAATATCTTAAACATATGACATTTTAATTAAAATCGTTAGAGCCATTTTCAAGAAAATCAAAATGTTCGAAAAATTTTCCATCTAATAGGTAGTTTAGGGTGGGGCTATTTTCTTCCAAATCTTCGTGTTGCATTCTTGAGAGACATTAAACTTAAATATCAACTTTCGTTTTTAACTGACTTTTCGTTTTTGAGTTATGCTGTCCACAGACTGACAGACTGACACACAGACGAACCTTCTTCTAAAATGCTTTTTGGATTCAGGGGGTCTCAAAACATACATTTCCGGTGAAATTTCGACGACGAATTTTTGGATGGAATACTTCTTTCTACTTATCAGTACATAAAGTAAAAAAGGTCCCATTCTACTTTTTCTACTTTCCCCTCTCTTACCCCCCCCCCCCCCTCTCTCTCTCTCTGTCTCTCTCTCTCTGCGTGTGTCTGTGATCAATACAAATAAAAAAAAACCACACAAATTCCCAAATCCATACATCTTTTAAGGATATAAGGTGATTTTCATAAAATTCTTCATACCTGAACAACCATCAACATAGAAGGCAATTTCATGTTTACAAGAGTTAAATCTACAAAACTCAAGCTTTCGGCCATTTTACATTCTATGGCCTTCATTAGCAAGGAATGTATTTCCTGATGAAGGCCATGGAGTGTAAAATGGCCGAAAGCTTGAGTTTTATAGATATGACGCGGTTGATCACCCGAAAAGCAATTATTAGTAATTTCATATTTATTTATTTTCTCGAAAATATCTCTAGCGCTTACTTCATGACAAAAGCTTACCAAGGACATACCGAGAGCAAATCCAAATATTGTATTTATGCAACTCAAGAGGTTAGCTATGATCTTGTTGTAGACATAAGTGAACTTGAGATGTCGTCTATTTGATGTAAATCTGTTGCTTATATCTCTTATATCTTGCTTCAAAAGTGACTTACCCTTTCCTTCCAGGTGCAGTAAATATTACGCGAAAGAGCATCACTAATGCATTACATTACCGTATGAAACAAATCAATTATGTATGGTCATACTTTCAATAATAGCACTAATGAATTATATTTATTGAGGTTCAAGGAACCTTAAGCAACACTGGCACTACTTACAGTTCACTACCCAGTAATTTTGAACTGCTGGTGTTATTCTATTTATATCGTACCAAGAAACTCTCCACTCCACAGAGTGATTGAGCGTTCAAGGACAAAGACATTCTCCTGAGTAATTGACAGTAATTCTTTCATCACATTCTGTATGAAGTCGGGAGGAACGATATGACACCGCAGTGGGGAAAATACGAGTAGTAAACATTTATCCACAGCAGCCCCTAGTGAGCAATTTCCCACTATATCACTCATAATTTAGTGAAGTTCTTTTGCTATTTACTTCATCAAATATGCATAACCATTCAATACATTGCAACTAAATACGATACGGACGTGAAACGGTTATGTTTTAGTGTAATAAAAATTTGCGCCCAACGTGGGGCTCGAACCCACGACCCTGAGATTAAGAGTCTCATGCTCTACCGACTGAGCTAGCCGGGCTACATCATGGTCAGGGGGAACAAATTGTTTATGACTTGGCAGCTGAATCTGGAGGGAAGAGAGGGAGTAAACCGTTTTATTTAGTTTTAGTTTTATTTAACGCTGACTACGGGTTGCCGTACCCTCCAACTGCCTTTTTTATTTTCAGGTATTAATATGACCTTATTGTAATAGGTACGTTGGATTTTAATGCACCCAAACTTGATTTGTGTCTTAACTTAGTACAATCACTTACATTTCGCCGCTTGCACATTTCGGGAGTCATTCTACTAACGGAGTATGTACAGCAAGGCGGAGGTGTGTACATTTGTTTACCTTTTCGCGCATTCAGTGGAGTTGTATTTTAGTGCACAGTTCCACATTATTCACATATAAGTATATAAATTTGAGCAATGTCTTCAAATGAAAAACTGGCTTCCTACATATCACAATTCTTCCCTGATGCATCTCGGCCATATTTCCATAATCGCGTCAGCTACCGTTAAGGGACACTGCGGCTGAATTTTAAAACTTTCCACTTACTTGAAAAATTCGCACTCTTAATGTGAATAAGTAAGAAATGATTGCGTTCTAGCTCAAACACTTTCCCAGATAATAAAGTTTTTTGTTTTCACGTTTTCCATAGAAGCATACTAGTGGCATTTTCTGATTCTTAAGTAAACTGAAGTTCAAGTTATTGCTTGCAGAGGAATACATTTTTGTTTTTATGAAGTTGCTGGTGTTACAATTCATTTTCGTTTCAACATAAGTTATTTCTTGTGAACCAATGAATACTGCAATCATCAATTATGGCATCAAATAAGGCAATTATTTAAATCTTAGATAATACGTTTGAGATTATGCATGCAAATTAACATAAACTCAGATTCAAACTGAAATGTAAGGAATAAATGCCATACTACATGCAAATTTGAGGGGGAAAACAGCACCACAGTGATACTCCCCAGTGTGGTTAAAATGAAGTTCGCGATATCTTCGGACTTCTAAAAATATCGGGTCAGGAAAAGTGTTTGGCTAAAATGATTAATAGGTGCCCAGAATAGGTTGATGATTATAGCGGACCAGACAGACGTCATCCGAAGATTATACAATTGTGTGAACAAAAACATATCACTGTCAAAGAAACAAAAATCAAAGCATTGCTAATACCGCGAATTTCGTTTCTCCTGTGGGTTAGAAGTCGCCATTGCGCATTTTCTGTAGCAGGAAGATGGTCATGTTTGTTGAGCTTGGGTAGGTCAGATCCAGGCCCTATCTACAATGGATATCACAACACCCGTAAGTAATTACTTCATTCTCTTTAATCTGAGCTAACTAAACCGATTATTTATCTATATTTGCCGTCTATCTCATTTGCTTTTATAATGGCACTACCAATGTGACACCTTAGGTCGACGCACACTCGTTTCACTTCGGTAGTCTGACGCGTCTTGACCAACGGCTTCTTTTAAACTTACTTGGCGGTTGACTCGAGGGAAGAAAATGTCACAAATTAGTGTGTGCTGCGTAAAAGCTAAAGTTTCTGTGTTAACTAACGGTCGGCATACCTCCATTGATGTCATTGAGTTATATAAGTATTAAAATTCATAAAATCATCAGCTCCTGTGTCTCCTTTTTACCAGCCCATGCATACCCTGAGGATAAAGCTCATTAGCTCTCCAGTTTAGCAGCCGTGGTGTAGATGCGCAAAGCACTTCAATAGTTGACTAACGCAGGAAAACAGAGCAGAGTTTTCAAGAAACGTCGAAGAAAATAGCAGCATCAAATTGGCACCCACAACGAGGGACCATTTAATTCCGCATCAAGTGGTTGTTGGCTCTCTAGCACAATTTACACAATGTACTTCAATAATAATAATAATAATAATAATAATAATAATAATAATAATAATAATAATAATAATAATAATAATAATAATAATAATAATAATAATAATAATAATAATAATAATAATAATAATAATAATAATAATAATAATAATAATAATAATAATAATAATAATAATAATAATAATAATAATAATAATAATAATAATAATAATAATAATAATAATAATAATAATAATAATAATAATAATAATAATAATAATAATAATAATAATAATAATAATAATAATAATAATAATAATAATAATAATAATAATAATAATAATAATAATAATAATAATAATAATAATAATAATAATAATAATAATAATAATAATAATAATAATAATAATAATAATAATAATAATAATAATAATAATAATAATAATAATAATAATAATAATAATAATAATAATAATAATAATAATAATAATAATAATAATAATAATAATAATTCATTACAAATCATACAAATAGCTCAATATTGCATCTTACACCTTTGCACAATGTATAATGTTGAAGTACACTTTTAATTACCTTTTCTCAATAAGCGCGCACTTTTAATGTAATATTAATGCTAAGCTGCGACAAATAGGTCATCATCATCATCATCACGGTATAAGCCTTGTGGCTCGTTCCGAATTCAAGGAAATGGATCGGACCATCTCATTCGTGGCCTGCCAACATTTCTTCTACCTACAGGTTTATATTTGTGCACTATTTGTGGTGTACGGTCTTCGGTCATTCTCTGCACATGATCTTGCCATTTTTGCCTGTATGCAATGATTGTTTCATTTAGACTCTGAATTTCCAATTCTCTTCTAATATGCTCGTTTCTTTTCTTGTCTATGAGTCTATAACCTGCCACCTGTCTCAGAAATTTCATCTCAGCAGCCTCCACTTTCTTCTGTTGTGAGATAGTCAAGACCCAGTTTTCACACCCATAAAGCAGGGTTGGGATCGCCAAATAGGTATTGAATCCTATCGCGGAACAAAATATTGGAAAATCTAAAACGCGATCGCAGCGCTGCTTGACGGTTCCTGTGAACCTAAACCATCCAAAGATCAACAACACATAAATTCGTTTAATTAATAAAAAAGAGCATGTTCTAGCGGGAATCTAAGCCATTCTCGAATCACGTTTATCACACACGCAAAGGTTCATAAAAATCGATCCAGCCGTTTAGGAACCTCCTACATACGGACAGAAGAAATATATATTTAAAGATAATTCAAAAACCGAAAATGTCATTTTCGCCTAATAATTTAGTGATGCGGTTCCTAAACACTACTGTTTGGACAGAACGCTCTACACACTACATAATATGTAGGTACTGAGAAGGTTGGTAAAATGCTCGGTGAAGCAGGAGGGACGGAATCTAGTTTACCTTTCACTATAGAGGGCCATTCACACAGAAAATTGAAGTAAACCTTGCATTTATGTGGACTTGGTAGTGTTGTTTACACATTCACAATTATTTGGGTTAATTTTTAAAGAAACATAAACATCTAATTGTAAGCATAAAGGTTTCAGCGTCGGATAATGTGCAATGGGATCAAACAATGGCGCCTCTCCTGGCTCTACAGCTCTTGAACCTCTGTACTTCTTTGGCCTCCCTTCTTTCTTCAAGAATACAACCTTTCTTTGGGCATTATTTTTGTAATTCTAACTTCTGTTAGTCTTTGAATACGCCCTAGCTATTTAATTCTTTATGCCTTTTATAAACTCATAAGCCATGCTTTTATAAACTCACAAGCAGTCAGCCCTGAGCGCAATTAATAAAAACAAATCAATCAATCCTTTTGTCCGTTAGTTGAGGGCAGATTTCCAGGATAGATAGGTGTACAACGGAACAATTAAGTCAAATTCTACTGGATCCGAGGACACACTGATCACTACAGTATCGAAAGGGCAGACTTCCTCGCAAAAATAGACTCAAAGTTTCAAAGAATATAGCACTTCTCTCATTTTACAAGGACTTCGTCATTGCTGCACAGATATCTGGAACGTAACGCATACATTCCCACACAGGGCCACCACACAGAACTCATCTTCCCGAACGTCCATACCAGGCAAGAAACAGCCCTAAACCCGACAGTTTATACTCATGCAATTCCTTACAAACCATTGCTATTTCCAAGAATATCTACATAGAATAGGAAAATCAACGTCACTGAAGTGTCCATGCTTAGATGACAACCAAACGGCCATACATCTCTTACTTCACCGTAAGCTGTAAGCCAGGAACAGGCCAGCGCAACATAGTGTTGCGAAAAGTGCCACCATCACCACGTTTATAAATTAAGTCTTCAAGACATTAAATAGAAACTTTCATAAGCGTATGTGATTAAAGTGAACACTCTTTGAAAGTACTAGCTGAACCAGTATGGTGAAGTGCAGGGAAGTTAATACATTTAAAGGAACGCTTACAAAAACCTAAAACATTATCACCAAAATTTCAGGTCTTTTCTATAATATACTAGACCCTAATTAGTCAGTGCCTTCAAGAAGTGCAACATTCCCATGCATAAATGCAAGAATTTCGTAGATTAAATACCCTGCCATATATTCACTGGGCAAAACTCAGGTTGTAAAGAATTAAATCAAATAAAGGAGTCATGCTTAGCTATCAGTTCTTCTAGCTCATAGTTATTTCTTATTCTTGATTTCTCTTTATCTTTGAATGGTCCAAAGGTTTTTCTCAGTGTTTCTCTTTGAAATCTTCGTAGCTTTTCCTCATCTATGTATGTTGTTACTATAGGGCCTATTAATATTTTGTAGATCTTGTATTTAGTTCATTTACTATTAATCTGTTTTAATATTTACAAATTAGGATAAAAACTGCATTACTACTTAGGATTCTTTCTTTTATGCCCTCATTTAAATGAGTATTACTGTTTACAAGTGAATTTAAGTTGTAATACCCCTTCAAATGCTTTTCTCCAACTACCAGATTGTAAGTGTTCATATTTTTAGGCCAGAGGGATGTGCGCTCGCACGCTATTCAGGTTAGCTGGATGCAGAGTACGAGTGATGTCAGGAGTAGAGCACGGTCATCAAATGTGCAAACAGCTATCACTAGAAGCAAGAGTCGAAAACAACGTAAGGCAGTACTCTGCGAACTAGTGAACTACTGTGCTTTTCAAATTGGAAGGAATTTGTCCTTGAGTGCCTCCAGGACGGTAACCAATCGGAGTCCTGCTGTATTGTCATATTCCTTTCCCCCTGAGTGGGGCTTGATGCGCGCCAAGAAATATGAAGAGTGGGAGTATTGAGCTTGCAATGCTGTGCATGTAAACATATCTCATT
>CM060963.1:88431858-88456858 GCA_030765045.1 Tenodera sinensis
TTTTCTTAGAGGGCCTGCAAAGGAAAACTGTAGTAATGCTATAATAAAGTAGTGTGTGTGTGTGTGTGTGTGTGTGTGTGTGTGTGTGTGTGTGTGTGTGTGTGTGTGTGTGTGTGTGTGTGTGTGTGTGTGTGTGTGTGTGTGTGTGTGTGTGTGTTAACATTATTAATGACTATTCTAGAATATAAATTTCTTAGAACTGCAAAGACATGCGTATTAATTATTAATGATGCAGCAGAAAATATACGCTGTTTATCTTCCACACATCAAGTACTTGGGTGGTTCTTCCATGGGGCATCAGGATATTTCTCCATGTGCGGGCAATCAAGTAGTGAGTGAATGTGTATCTAGAGACGAGTGAATGGAACATCTCCCCTTTCCGGAAAAGGGTTTCGCTGTATTGGCTGCCTTAATGATGCAACGTTTCCAGTGAAAGAAGATGAATAAAGGGAGGTATCTATTGCAATGGTACAAAAACTCGAATCAAGCAACCGGTGCACGTAAGCGGTCTCCAGCTGAGTTCATCTGGCTGTTGCTTTAATGTAATAAAGGAAGCCCCTTTGGCTCCAAACATATTTTAATATACATATTTGGTGTGGTCACATGTAGATATTTTTTATTGTGTAGACAGGCATTTCATCTTAGTTTTTTGGTCTGCGAATTAGGAGACGCTACTGCTCAAAGATTATCTTTCAGATAATATAATCTATTATAAAATACTAGATGAAATACCCAGCGTTGCTGGTGGTTTTACGATTTATCCCTAAAAGTTTCGGACTTAGGTTGCACTTGCCCAATAGCCTTGAGTTTCTTTGGATACATTTAAAAATATTACTTAACAGGCTTAAACCAATATAATTAAAACTCCTAGGGTAATATCAGGAATAAAAATTAAACTAAATAAATAAAAGCACCAGGAAGACACAATGCAAAATCACTTTTAACAACCACAAATACCATAGGAAGAAAAGCGAGTAGAGAAAACCGTGCGAATGTAATAAGTTGTACTTCAATAGTATAGAACAGTGTATGACTTGTTTGTAGAAGAGTGAGAAGAGAAATACATATGAATGTGTTACGTAAAGGGAAAGTGAGTAAAGAAAACCATATGAATGTAATAAGTTGCATTTGTATTTTAATCATATAGAAAATTATATAAACAGCGAGAAGAGAACGACATGTGAATGTGTTACAGAGCAGAGAAACCGTGTGAATGTAATACGATGCATTTCTATTTCAAACATATAGAAAGTTATATGTATTTGTAGAAGTGGGAGTAGAGAAAGTGTTTAGTAAAAGAAAAGTGAGTAGCGAAAATCATGCAAAAGTAATAAGCTGCATTTCTATTTCAACCATAGAAAATTGTATGAAATATATGTTGATGAGCAAGCAGAGGACATGTGAATGTATTAAGTAAAAGCAAAGAGAACAGAGAAAACCACGAGAATGTAATACGTGGCACAGTGAAATGGATAGCATAAAAACCTTTTTCGATGAATGGTATAGCAGCCCGTAAGGGGCGTAAGGGACAAATAAACACATAAACATTCATTTTTATAAATACAGATGCCATAAGATATGTATACTTTTATCTTATTCGAGAATACAAAATTCGATTCAGGTTGCAATACGTTGCCTGGGGAAAAAAAATGGTCTCCGATGTTCATGTGAGTCCCACGCATCGGTAAAAGGGATATCACGGAATACCTGTAACCAAAATGGGCTGATTTATTCAAGTAAATCACTGGTATACGGTGGTCGAAAACGGATAAAAAAATCCGCCAGAATGAAGAGACGTATAGAAAACCAGGCTCCGGAAATAAAAGCAATTACCTATTTCAATTTAAGTATAAAGATTGCTTAAGTGTTTCAACATAAAATCATTTAAAAGACAGTTTAGCGTGTCATACCGTCTGGCTTTCCGTATCCATATACCGGGAAAAAGTACGAATCAGCTGGGGAATTTAATGTTTTATTGGCAAGTTGGCCATGGTAAGTTAGTGGTTAAAGCAGCCGCTGCATAAGCGTAAGATTCGTGGTTCAAATCCCGGCTATGGCATTGAATTTTTCAGTCCTGATTCCATCTCTTAAGCACTAGTGTTCTTCTCTATGTAAATTATATAATCCTAAAAATTAGGAATGTTTACAGTTAGTTACAGTCAATCGCTTGGATTTCAAATAAAGAGCAAATTAATAAGTACAAATAGGACTTCACAATCTATTCATAGAGAATTCAAGATGTATATTCTATCAATCTTTTGACTCCTCAAATACATAACACTAAAGTAATATATAATACATGGATATATGATACACTAATATAGATATTTTTGAAGAAATAAAAGTTTGCGTAGATATTTTCATCAGCGGGTTTGTTTGGAATCGGAAATTCTATGAAAATCTTTGATAAAAACCTTAGAAGGATTAAGTATGATTTGCATATTCATCTGCTTTTGTCTTTTGCTCTATGTTGTTCACACCACACACACACACACACACACACACACACACACACACACACACACACACACACACACACACACACACACACACACACACACTAAAGTTATATGGGACACGTGATTTCTTTTTCTTGCGAAATCAGCTGTCGAAAATGAATACATTTCCTCCAAAAAAATGAAATATTCAATTTCAGCAGTTCATTTTCACCGTCTGGCGTTTAGGTGTCACGATTATTGGTTTGAATTTGAACATTAAAATTAATATGTTAAATGTTTATTACATCAGATGTGTCACATTTTCGCAACATATTCATTATATGAACTTATTACATTTTGAACATTTGACCCGAGAAAGCATTTGAACTTAAAGTGGATGTCAATATCTTACAATTATAACCTAAGCTTCGGTTACAATGAAAATTAATACAATTCGTAATTCCACTATGGGAAAGTGCAGTTATCCTGTAATGCTAATGTGCATCCGTTTATTGTGGACAGTAGGTGCCACAGTGGAACCCACATGTTTGCTCACGTGACACGAACAGTCATGCGTAGAGGGGCAGCGATTTGACCTCTGTTGTCTCCTTTTCGAATCCAATCGACTGTGAAAGTTTCAAAGCCATCATTTAGAATGCTGCACATACGCGCCTCCCAGTTTAAAAGCAAAAGCGCATCAAGTCACATTACATCGGTAAGAGGAAACGGGCTCTTAGAATCCATTGGTTAGGGGATTCACAACACCCTTTTACTTGAATTTAACTATTTAACTATGTGTTACACCTAATAATGTAACTAAAATTCATCCTGTTTCACTTCGCAGAAGTGTACAACAATATACGTTAAAATAAAAGAAGTTTGCTCATTCTGGAACGTTCTTTCACACAAGCCATGTGTGGAACCAGGTTGAATAGGTGGCACCACTCGGAAAAACTCAAAGCCATAGTCAGAATTTGAATAATGCATTTTTCGATCTCTGTTTGGTTGTTCTAAACATCAGCTAGCATGGCGAGACGGTTTGGCGTAAAACTTCCCAACTGCTTTACTCCGGTAAAAAACAAGAGATATGAAATTCACTTCGAGATGATATATCTCAACGGCTACTTAGTGATGTAAGTTCATTAACAGAAGAACTTGATAATTATTATTAGGTCAAACAAAAATTTTGTAGTTTTGCAATTTACTCCCCGTTTGATGCCGCCTCACTTTGCACACCGCAAGATTTCTGTCTCCAAGATTTCGATTTTTGGTACCATCTGTTCCAGTGGTGAAACTGTGAGATCTCTTTCTTGTGTGTATGTGTGTGTGTGTGTGTGTGTGTGTGTGTGTGTGTGTGTGTGTGTGTGTGTGTGTGTGTGTGTGTGTGTGTGTGAAACTAAGCAACACCGCTTAAGGTGAATGAATCATTTAATGGAGGCTAATAATGATCTTCAAGGAAGTTGCCGACTTGTAGTATTAACTCAGCACGAGAAATTGTGGCTGTTGAAAGTATTAAACCTTCTAACTTCCGACGTACCTATCAATATTTTACGGATTAAAATAACCGTTTCCGTAATAATAATGATGACAGAAGTTAATTGCCGTGATTCGCTAAAATGCAAATCGCAAGCTTCCCTGACGGCGACCGCAAACTTTGGTATAACCCGATGCGGTCTTTGACGCTACGGCTGCCGATAATCGATCACAGTGAAAGATTGTGAAGTATCAAGGTAAGGACGCGAATTTTGGAAATGCACTCTCTTGTATTAACTGAAGTTCCTCATTCATATCACTATTATTATCAACGTTCGCATTCATATTGGCAAAAGTTTTCATTCGGTGACTTTCTAATTCTAAAAACATCATTCGCATTCTAATTTTCAAAATTTTTATCTGGATGTTATTCTACTCCTTTTAATTTTCAATATGGTTGTACTTCCCAAGTACGCCGTGAACTAATGTTTTGTTTTCGATTGAAACAATCTTTAATGCAAAGTTAGCTAAGGACCTCAATCCTCTGAAAAAATGTAACCCTTCCTTCTTCATATTTGATTTTAATACACGAAAATTATTTATTGTAATCATCTACTTCGCTATAATTAATTTGTAAAATTAAGTTATACATATAATTCTTGTATTATATACAAGTATTTCTAATCGCTTTCTTAAAATAACGAAATATTTTGATTTCCATAATCCTTTTGGGTCTTAATACAGCCTCGAAAGTCAGTATTTCCGGTGAAATTTCCTGTTTTAAGGTACAAAGTCTTAAACCTTTGCACTGCAGCTTTTTCAAGGAAGGGGCTAGCCAGGTCATTTTAGAACGGTAGTGCTTATACTTTGGACGAATTTAGTCAAGGTTAGGGGCATTAACTCTAAAAGTATTAATTTTGGAAAAATAGCAGGAAAAAGGAAATAAACTATGGGCTATATGGACCTGGATCAAGACCTAAAGTATAATTAAGTGTAATATGATGTAATATCGATTGAAAAACAGATATAATTTATGGTTTTAAGCCAACAATGTCTCAAAGAGGACAGAGTACTTATGCCACATTTCCTCCGAAGCACGCATTGCGTATGGGCAAACAGCAAAGAGTCTAAACTACTGAAATTCAACCCTTCTGTTCATTTAGTGTGTACACCAGAGTGACTAGGCATGATGGTCCAGGCAGCACCATCCATCACCATCGACCACCCCGTCACAAAACTTGCGTGCTCATCTCTCCAACTCATCGATTAGGAAGGAATTCTATCCTTTCTTTTTTATAATATTCTATTTAGTCAGGTGGGGTGGTCGTCATTTTGAAGCACCGAATATGGGCGTGGATCTGTTGGTAGCTTTCCTCGAAGGGTATGGGATTCTGCACAGTCTGTTGAGCAATCTCAAAGCTAACGAACCAGGTATGCCACGTGTTGGGACTGTAATACAACTGCTGTGACCTGGGGGATAATATGTCAAACATGTTTTAACCTCTGGGAGGTTAGTTCCTTAAAAACTTTTGATATTGAATTTATTGTGCCCCAAAGTTTGGTGAGCATTTGTAAATTAAATTCGTTAGTTAGTTACAAGGCTAACAAACACAGAGTGTGTACAAGTAGAATCATTTTAAACGTTTTATGCAAAAAAATCTAAATAATACGTTTCCGCAGAAATTAATATATAATTGTTGTGCACAAGAAAGATTTAAGATAAATAGACCGAATAAAGGAAATGGCTTAGAAAACAAAGGACAGAAATTCATATTCGTATAAGAAAAGGGGACCCTGATATTATTCAATGTATATTTAAAAGTTGCTATTGAAACATGGTTGAATATTTTAAAGTAAACAAATTTTAAAAAATGTGTATTTTTATCATTTATGTAAGATCAGGTCATGGTATATTATATTGCAAATTTACATCTTTCCGAAGTATGAGTATGACAATGGACCGGCTTGAACGTTTGCGATACCTCCCCTCCCCCTCCCCCCTGTCCACATTTCTTTCTATCATAAGACCTCGTCAGCACGAGAAATCATTTCAATGCTGTTTCCGCATTTTGTAGCTTAAACGCTTCTTGAATTCATTCCAAAGGAAACAGATATATTAAGAACCACTTAGGAATACGAATAGGAGAGAATCGGAGGGAGTTCAGCACTGAAGCTTATTGTTCCTATGCCCCTAATGGGGCAGCCCCGGAAGGAAGGATGAGGTGAGTGGAGATACCAAGTGGCCAGATCCTGACTAACAGCAGACATTCACAGAAGTCCTTAAGGTTTCCTAAGTTTGACAACACCTCGAGTCTTTAGGTCTTCCGGTGCTAACTCAGGGGAATCTCGACGCGAGGTGCAATGTCCTTAGATGCCACCCCTTTTTCCGCTCGGATCCCACGGACAACAAGGAACTGAAAGAGTTGCTGTGCGCATATCATCCTTGTGACCCTGGAAGAACCAACGGGATGAAGGGTGAATTAAATAATTAATGCAACGAAATAGAACAGGAAATTCGGGGGATGTAATTATCCTTCCCAGCATTCGCCTGGCGTCCCGGAAAAAGCAATAAGTCAGGAAGGTCCTAAAAGCGAGCCTCACGCGTTACCACGGAGCCATCTAGCTCGGTAGAACCACTCTTTTTATACTACAAAACTCGTTGTTAAACAGTCAGGTGACTTTATCACCCAAGTACTTTTGTTAAAACTTCCATAGAATTTCTTCATGATACTGCTATGATTGTATCATGCAAATAAAATGACTATAATATAGCAATGATACTGTAAATGAAATTTTAATGATACCTAAGGGTAGAGTTAGATAAGACACAACGTGATATTTTAGTCCCTCCGCAGTTGAGCGTCAAGCAATATATTATTTATTTTACGGTGCTGCAAGGTGAACGGTATATGCAGATAATCCGAAAGGAATAGATGAACTGAAATTTGCAATAATAAATTACACATTTAATCAAAGTGTTTAATAACAAAGTTAAATGCCTTCAGTATCCCCCCTTTAAGAATGGGGAACTATTTCACCATTTTTGAATGGGTAAGTGAATTGCGTATTTGTGTTAATTTGTTTAATCTGTACATGCTTGCTCCAAATTCATTCCAATGTCCAATAGCGTAGCTTCACAAATGCATGGATAGTAACACATTACCATATTTCTAAATTAATTATTTTGTTGTTTAACGACGCTATCAATTGCCAGGATCACATCAGCGCCGCCGGTATGCCTGAATTTCGTACCGCAGGAGTTCTTTTACATGCCAGTAAATCTACCGACATGGATCTGACGTTTCTAAGCACACTTAAAAACCATCGGTCTGGGCAGGATTTGAACCCGCGATCTTTGGATCAGTAGGCTAGCGTCTAACCAACTGAGCCACCCAGACCGACATTACCATATCTCGCTTATTCCACCACTGTGAGCGGAACTTAAAGACCACAATTAGGTACAACTGAGATTTTCCTCCCATTTCACTTGTGCTTGGCGCTCTTAAAAATCTGATCTCACGTCAGAATTGAACTAAGCTAACATGCACTGAGACTTAAAGCTGTAAAAGCAAACACAAAAAATAACTCAGATTATTCTGGAACTTCGATAAATAAATAACCTAGAGTAAATATTATGTAACTGGCCTTAAAATTTATATTATAACTTATTTCAATGCTTTGTTTCCTTTCAAGATACTGTGACGTCTCAGTAAATGAAGATTACGGAAGAAGAGGCTGTTTCGTGGGTACTTTTTACGCCACTACGTCACGAGGAAAAGGAAAATTGTAGTACATAGATCACATTACTGCAGTGACAGGGCATTTTGGTGAATGAGTGAGTGAGTGAGTGAGTGAGTGAGTGAGCGAGTGAGTGAGTGAGTGAGTGAGGTGAGTGAGTGAATGAGTGAGGTGAGTGAGTGAATGAGTGAGTGCGGCTTAAGGGCCCTCGACAGCTATAATCGCTCCACTCTTAGATCCGCACTTGATGTAAACGTCAGCCGTCAACAACTAACCCGCAATACGCCGAAACCAAAGCACACCATAAAATGTAGTACCCTAAATATCGGCGATTATCTGTGAGTTTTCAAGATGTATGATAACCCTGGTAAAAGCTACTTGAATGTAACGCGATAGCAACAATATTCCTAAAACCCCTGAGTAAATATTGTTCTGTTGCAACATAAACACGTGGTGTTTGTTTTGTGTTAGTCGCAGGTGATAACATCAGATTATCGCGGAGGGATACAAGGTGCGGATCTAAGGCTGGGTGGAGTACAGGTCATTTGGGCATTTTGGTTATTCATTCTGTAGGTACTTTATATAATCCCGTTTTTCTTCCCAGCCACGCTCAATATTAGTTGATACCGTTATGAAGAATTAAGTTTTCGATACTTAAGATACAAGACGAGCTGTCGAAGCCGCATTCAGAATCTGAGGAACAGATGGTAGGAAGCGGAAGCGGCATTTCTGTGGAGTGCCACCTCAACACCAGTGTGAAGAAGCAAGGTGTTGGCTAGAAATTAACGCCGGAGCCCTATAATCTCCGTTATTACGAGAGAACCTCCTAATGACGTCCATTATTGCAGCGCCGCACAAAAACATGATTCGTGCTTTACAAAAACCGGCGAGAAAGAGGCGTTTTTAACAGTTTAACGGCAGCAAATTGTCCCTACAAGACCAGACTTTTGGATGAGTCATTGCGTAGTTTTTTACGGTATTATTTATTTCATTGCCCGTTTGAAATTCTCTCGTAAGAAAGCCGAAGACTTATTTATTATAATTTCCGAGGCCTCTGAGGAGTGCAAGCATCAGATGGGAATGCCGGTGAAGGTTAATTAAAGGTGGTAATGGTTAGGATGAAGTTGAGGTTTCATCTAATTGTGACAAATTTTATGTTATTAATACTTCCGTCGAAACGGCGGTTGGGGCCTACTCATTTTCTTTGTCTACATATATATTTCATGTGCTATCGTGACCCACCATGTGCTTATTATTTTAGCTACATCATTAAAGACACCGTGCTTACTTGCGAATCACGAGCCATGAACCTTAATGGATGGGCGAGAGTGCACGGTGCAACTGTTTGCACGAGAATAACTTCTAGCGAGACACATTTTAAGGAGTAAAGTTGACAATTTTTCTTCCATTGATAATTTTAAAATATTATTTATATCCGTTGACGCAAACGTTCTTCTCCGTCGAAGACGTCGCCTTTAAGACCTATAAGATCTCGTGTTTGGTGTTCGGACTAGCTCTAGCAAGAGGTCCTAATCTACAGGGTATGCGTGAGTTATGGTAGGAATGGAACCAAACGAAGAATTAACCAACATATCACTTTATTTCTACATTTCCAGATTTGTAGAGAACTGCTGACGATATTTAAATAGAATGTAACTTTGTGACTTCAACTACAATGTTATAACACTTTAACTTTGTCACCCTTTAGCAACCGCCTAATTATGTATACGCGCTAGCTTACGTACAACTCAGAAATTGCACGTGTACTCTCGGCTCGATTCAAGACGAGTGTGTGTTGCGTTGCATTTGTTTTTGCGTGAGCAACACGAAGGAAGCGATTTCCATTGGCTAACTGTAGAATACGTTATGGTAAGATAGGAATCAGCCCGCGGGATCACTATGGCTTCGTACAAACAACAATTGTAACCTTATCACTCATTTAAATCTGCTTTGGCTTCCATTCTTGAGACTTTAATCTATTCAGCTTTATTACGTCTTCCCCTTAACTATTGACTAGAATCTCCTTTTGTTTCTTTCTATTTTATCATATATATATTTTGAAATTATAATTTCGGTTTCACCGTGTAGCATTAATTGTTAGCATGCATGGATCATTTTACATGGATTATGTTTGTAAAACATTTCTCTATCCAGGGTCAAAATGTTATTTTATAAATAGTTCTTCAAAAATTTAGACTAAGGGCTCCAATCAAAGCACTCTTACAACTACCGTAAGTCTGTGATAATGAAATCTTTTAAAAGCGGGTCGCTATGTGTGGATTTAGAAATTCCGCTCTCTTTGCATGATCACGAGAAATAACACGCGTAATCAACTAAACATTGAGAATAAAGGGTGAACGAGATAAAGCGTTTCACAACTCAATTATAAGTAACATTTCAGAAATGGTAAAATTTCTCATATCTTAAATATGCTAAACATAATATATTAAACAAAATTACGAACCATTTTAAATATAAAGGGTAGTTTGGGAGGCGGAATGTTCTTGAAAATTTTCTTGTTGTATCCCTGGGAGATATTGAACTTAAGTACAAGTTGGTACTTAGCCAAATTTTCATTTTTCGGTTATGACCAGAATGAAATGTGGTACTGGTAACGATAACTATAACCAGAACGAGAAAGTTGAAACACATCAGAAGCCTGTCAGGTAATACTGCATATATTTTTGCTCTTGGAGGTCGCTGATGTTTCACATTGCACCAATGAGCGTGTCCCTTCAGCCAATAAAACCAAAGAAATCACAAATGACAGAGTTGTTAACTCCACGTGGAGCGAAATACAGAGTTGCTCTTATTTGATTATATGTGTTTCAACCGTCAGGAAGCCAAGGGGAACGGGGATGAAGGCTTAACCAAGTTAGAAAATTCAAGATATACATTTCATTTTTCATAAAAATATCGCAACAATATGACGTTTTAATCAAAATCGTTAGAACCATTTTCAAGAAAATCAAAAGTTTTGAAAAATGTTCCATGTAAAGGGTACTTTAGGGTGGGGCTATCTTCTTTAAAATCTTCGTGTCGTATCCCTGAAAGACAAACTTACATACCAACTTTGGTTTTTAACGGACTTTTTGTTTTTGAGTTATGCTGTCCAGAGACACAGAGTCACACACACACGGACCTTTTTCTAAAAATGATTTTTTTGGATTCAGGGTGTGTCAAAACATATATTTCCGGTGAAATCTCTACATTGAATTTTTGTGTGGAATACAATACTTCCCCTAGTTACCAGTAGAGAAAGTAAAAAGAGGATTTTCATCTCGATTTAGGCATCCTTATGCAATAACCTACAATTGGGAAGGCTCTACGTCGCCAGGACGTTTCATCAAGGTTGGTGGCCATTATTTCGAACGTTACGTAGGATGTTTAACGCCAAAATGAACACATCCAGCTATCTAATTTTGATCTAAGGTGCGAGCGGCATGTGAAGATGCCTGAGGGGAATCATTAAAACTGGCAACTAGTTGGCCAAAATTGCGGTTAGTTTATTCATAACTTATATTAAGTTATTAAATCTCACTACCAACGTGCACCTCGAGTTTTTCCGTTCATCACTGCTAAGATACATGTAATTTGTATTCAACATACAATTCAGAACTGAATGCGTAAATGTGTGTCATTATGGATAGGTAAGGAAGCTAAAGGTTATCTTTACACGATAGTGTTTTTGGTATGCCGCAGTAACGTGTGAGGCTCTCATTCGAGAGGTTGTGAGTTCGATTCCAAGACCGAGCTTCCTAACTCATAGGCTTTTTCGGGAGTTTCCCCAGTTGCTAAGTAAATGCTGGGAAGAAAACTATGTTCCCCGAATATTTCGATCCCACATTTTAGTTTACATCATTTCACCTTTCTCTGCTTGATTGTTTCAGGGTTCTAAGTGTCGGCAGGAGGTTCGGCGTGAATGGCAGGTGGTTGCTCTCTGCAAACCCTTGTCTTCCGGATCGGGGCAGGTGTCTGAGTCCCGGCACACAGGGGGCAAAGGAGCCGGAGTACGAGCTATCACCGGGAACTTCATATCTTAGTCGTTAAGGTCCCTGCCCTCTGCTGTTGCCTCTACTGTGATCCAACTACCCTTCGTATCCTTTCACCTCATCCCTCCCTTCCGGGGGCTCATAGGTACGAGGTTGAGGTTCTAGGTTCGCCCTTCGAATCTTGTCCATCCTACTTGCTTGCTTGCGTGCCTACCTGCCTGTCTACCTACCTATCTGTCTCTCTGTCTTCCTGCCCGTCTCTCCCCGTCGTCCACCCGTTTGCCGGCCCGTCTCTCTGCCCGTCCGCCCGTCTGTCTGTGTCTATCTGTCTATCATAGGCCTAGTTGACTCACGTGATACCTTGAGTGGCGTTCATTTATTTATCTGATAGGCATGCAGTTATCAGTGCAAGACCATGAGCAGGCTACGCTCAGTGAGCACCAGTTGCCCAGTCCTGTTACTCCTCATGCAGTTCTTGTCACATTCAATGCTGATAACCAAACCAACCTGCAGGTTTTTGTCTAATATACTTTACGCATGTGCATTACGTATATTACACCCTCTAATTTTTGACATATTTGCTATTTCAGATCCGGAATGTAATTGTATGTGATGGTTGAATTTTACCATTTAAATCTTGCCTATTTACTTCGTTCTTATTTATTAATATTTGCTTATGATTGATTGTCAGCGATTGCTGTGAGTCACCTTTTGACACTGAATCCAATCGTGTTCTCCGACTCTGTCCTACCAGCTGCTCCAATAATGGACTTTACGATCTTTTACCCGGGTACAAGTGGGCAAGTGTGAGGATAAACGACACTAGTTACATTCACTAATAAATTTACCGGAGGTTAATGATCTAGTTGAACTGAGTTCCCATTTCTTGAGGTTGAAGAACAAAGTAGTTTCCGAAGCTCACACGAAATGGTAACTAATAAAAATATAGTAGCTACCTTGAAACTTATCCGGACGTTACGGTTTAAAGATGATTATTTTTTCTTAATAAATATGCGAAATGTATAGTGTGGTTATTGTGTATGGGCACCTCTACCAATGTTTGCTTGCCCACCTCTGTAGCGCGGTGGTAGCGTGTATGCCTCACGTCCAAGAGGTCGCGAGTTCGAATCTCACTTAGGATGAATTATCCGGATAAGGTTTTTACCGAGATTCTCCCTTTTCTTGAGAAAAGGGAGAATCTTGGGGTAACTTAAAGCTCTATAGACCGCGGGCTCATTTGAGCATCGTTTCACTCATTCGCCGTCCTATTTGACTCTACGTTGGAGGACGACAACAAAAAGATCTACCAATGTTCTTACTAATCTTGTCAAATCTTAAAGCTGCTACTTCGTACCCGTAACAGTACTGTTACTATGTCCCATGCTAGAAATCATGTGAACTCTTTTGTCTCTATAATTTACAGAATTTTTCTCTACGTGGCTAGCAGCTGCACTCCTCATGTAGAGAACTTGACTTCCAGATACACCTTGACCTAATTGATTCTAGCCAAGTTTAATTTCCTAACCTCACTAATTGTCTTTACCTCGTCATGAATTGCATCGGTAATGAAATTAACTCAGATTTACTATATTATCCATCACCTTATCATGTGGAGATTAACATGAGAATTATTTATCTATTCCTGTCATTTGTTTATGATATAAATCTTTACCGTCAATAATTCCAGTAAATTTATGCAGAAGCTAAGTATGAGCTGTAAGTTATTTATATTTTAAGGTCAAGAGCAGGTGTGGATAATCCAGTTCGTCACCAATGTCAATTTTTGTGATCATACTACTGGAAACCTAACAGCTCGATAGTTATCTCATTTTTATTTGTTAATGTTTCGTTACTTAATTCATGCAGTAGCTATGATTGTTTTTTAAGGTTAACAACCAGGTTAGATAATTATCACTAGTTTGTCAACTAGGTTAGTGTTGGCGACCTTTCTAGTGGAAATGCAACAACTGTTTGCAAATTATTTATTTCAGTTTAAGGTAATACAATGTGTTCCGGTTATAAGTATGATAAAAGAAACGTTTATAACTTCAAAAATATGCATACAAATGGTTTAAGGTTGACACCATTTGAAAGAAGAAATTGGGAAGTTTCAATCCATTCGTGTTGTTAAGAACAGTCACGCATTTCACGTGCATGTGCAGATCATTACATAGGAGAATACATACATGTATCGTTCATCAGTAAAGAGTGAGTGTGTGGGGTTTTACGGCCCGTCGACAACGAGGTCATTTGGGCCATCAGTAAGGACGCGGACAATTTTCCAGTAAGATGTGCCAATGTAGTATAGACATTCTTGGACAGAGTTCCCTGGAAGATGGATCGGAAGAGATGACATGGCCTCCCAGATTACCAGACTTGACACCATCTGATTTTTTCCTGTTGAAACGTATTAAGGATCAGATCCACGGGACGTGTGATTTGGCAGACTTACGACAAAGAATTTATGCTGCTGTCGACAATGCTATATCGAGATACTTTATAACAAATGGATCGAGGTTGAACATTGATTGGATGTTTCCCGGACCATTAATGGCAGTCATGTAGAGGTTTGTGAATAATGTGATGACAAAATCCCAGTTTTCACTATTTGTAGCAAGTGGTTTCCTCTCCAAATTCATCTCCAGTTCAGATGTTATAGCTGTTTCTTTTGTTATACCGATAAGCGGAACACCTTGTACTACGAGTATTTGCTATAGTGGAAAACAGTAACTTGCAATAGACACGCGCACGCGCCAAGTGCATTCCAGTATCTCAGAAGTAAATAATGTAATGTTATTTCATTTCTTCTATCTATTCTTCAACAAACTGTTTTTACAAAACCTTATTCTTCTATATACTACATGTTAATCGAGATATACATTTGTGGAAGTGGTTTATTTACATACTACCTTAAATATGTGGCATTGCTCATTTTTGACGAACAAATTGTTAACTTTCCACGTGAAATCTCAGTGAATCCTTGGTATCGAAATTTGGGTGAAGTGCAGTACTTTTTCTACATACTATGTACGTGACGAAAAATTAAAAATACTTGACTACGTCTTGTGCTATTTTTAAACTTTTCCTCATTCTCGAATTATTCATTTTCCACATCTGTACCGCAATGTGCAATTATGCATTTTGATGAGCAGAAATTACTGCCTTGTGGAGAAAAGTCTGCTAAATGTTTTTCCCTTCTGTTACAGCTTTTACATATCCTTATTTATATATCCACCACTTCCCATAAGAATCTGGACAACAGAAGAAGAATGGTGGTTGATCTGAGTTCAGATATGGACTGTAACTATAACGTTGTGTTATAGTTGTGCATTGGTAATCACTTATCCATTTTATTTCAGTAAATCACATTTTTCTGTATGACGGAACGTAAAATATTATTTTTGCTTTTACACTTGCGATCCATAATGGAGCAGCTACCAATTATGTGAATAAAGTCAAGTGTAGGAGGTACTTTTTAAATATAAAGCAATCGGTCGTTCACGCCCAAGATACGAGTAGAAAGGGACGCCGAGAAGCAATTAAAGAGCATCCATAAATAAAACTCAATGTAATTTAACTTAAGCATGATCTTCTATCTGCCCCAGTAAATAGTGATAACTCAGATAGAGGAAAAACAATGAAAAAGTAAGGTAATTAATGGGGAATGGATAAACCAGTCACTGATAGAGTTGAGAGAGGAGCTCTCCAGTGATATGACCACATCCGAAGAATGATAAAAGCAAGGTGGCCTACGATTATTTTTCGAATGATCAACATCAGGGAGGAGGAAATATTAAAAAAAAAAACAGTCAATCTTAATAATTGATCTATCCCATTGATTGGGAGCAGTTCATTTAACGAAAGATATACATATGATGAAGCAAGCAGTGTTGAGGCCCCCATGTTAACATAAGAGGTGCGGCGATAATGCTCTGCATAGAGGCCTGGTTGCTAACGTTAAATATTTATTCTTCCTTTACTTTTGAGTATATTTCCATTTTTAGTGGTTACCTCTTTTTCCCAGTAACGATTTCAACAAGCAGTTTAGGTACAAAAATACCCACACATTCGCATCGGTAGCTTCTGGCATCAAATCGGACGAAAGGGAAAATTGTTGTTAACTTCAAAATTTATGCTGCAACCTAGTCTTCTCAAACTATCCAACATAGTGCTCACAATAATTTTGTAATCGGGACTCATGTTTCCTACGACGTTTTTTACATCTTTGTGACTGTGCCAGGCTTGCTTTTCTATTTGGCTTATTGTAGCCTCAAAATTGGTGTCACATATTAATTTCCTGATCTGAGGTCTACTAGAAACACCTGCTTTCAGCTAATTTATGATTATTCTGTGATAAATACTACATACTTAAAACATCACTGTCCTTGTCTAGGGGTCTTACAAAACTGACTCATAATACCCAATATTATGAAACACAAATTCTTGTGATTCTACCTATCATATAGAAAAAAATCTGATGTGTTGCACTCACATGACTTTCTCTACTTTTGTACTAACCATTCTTACAAACTCTTATTCCTATGTCTTCTTCGTGTTAGTTAAAATAAACATTTGTACAAATTATCCTATTGTTTATTTCCTTGTAGGTGCAAGGGGAATATAGGAATACAGTAGGCTTTGTGCGATAGTCAAATCTTTTAAAGCTTTGAGATTCCGTTCTCTTTGCACACGTAACATATAAAAAAAATGAACAACGATGACCCATTTCACGAAAGTTTTAAGTTTTCCGAAACTCACACATATAACAAGGAGTATCTCCGAAATGGTTCACCCTACAAGAAAATTTATTGAGACATAAATTGTGTATTTTTGCAAGATCTACATTTTTGTATAGTATGATTTGGTCTATCTCTAACGGTTTACCAGTTATGCAAATGTCGTCCTGAGTAAATACGACTACATGGGCTATAGCCAGAAAATTCAAGATATACATTTCATTTGTCATCAAAATATCTCAAACATATGACATTTTAATCAAAATCGTTAGAGCCATTTTCAAGAAAATCAAAATTTTCGAAAAATGTTCCATGTAAGGGGTAGTTTAGGGTAGGGCTATTTTCTTCAAAATCTTCGTGTCACATCCTCGAAAGACATTAAACTTAAATACCAACTTTGGTTTTTAACCGACTTTTCGTTTTTGAGTTATGCTGTCCACAGACTGACAGACACATAGACTGACAGGCTTACAGACTGAAACACAGACACACACACGAACCTTTTTCTAAAAATGCCTTTTTTTGATTCAGGGGGCCTCAAAACATGTATTTCCGGTGAAATCTCGCCATCAAATTTTTGGGTGGAATACAATACTTCCCCTACTTACCAGTAGAGAAAGTAAAAATTGGATTACATGTTTAACTCAGCGAAGAAAAAATCCTGTTTGGGAACACGTATTCATTAGAAAACATAATTTTTTTTATGAATTGTAGTGCAATTGGGGATGCGCAGGGCACGCAGCCTGCCGTACCGAAAAGCGGGCAGTTGTGTTTTGTGTAAATAATGACGGCGGAGGCAGGTTTGTCATTTTTCGAACTCGGAACTTCTGTACGTTAGCACCTTTTGAAATATATGTTACTAATGATTCTAATTCGTCAAGTGTATTGGGGCGATTAGCAAAACACTAAGCTAGATCGGACCTCCGATTCGAACAGAAAGGGGAACTAAATAAATTTCACCTTCCGAATACGCAAGTCTAAAAATCTTTGCCAACAGTCTAACGTTCTACATGAATTCCAAAAATGGTTCTCGTAAACCCTGAGGACGTAAATAATATTCTTGCACAACACTCATACGTTCGCGAAGAGGAATGAAAAGGTGAAGAATTAAAGTATTGATCAAAACCCTTCAATGGATAGAAAGAGGTTTCCGTGCAAAGAAGTCCACTTGATTTATATGAATTCGCTGCAATAGGAATGGTGAATGATAGGCTGATACACATTTAACAGTATTTACAAAAGCTTTAGAAATTCTACCGCATAAATAACGTCATGCACATAAAATTATTTAGCGTTTCTACCAAGACGATGGAAATGGATATGGAGACGATGCGAAATACGCAAATTACGAAACATTTATGTTGCTTCACATCACAAGTCATGTGACCAATAGCGTGCAACG
Source organism: Tenodera sinensis (assembly GCA_030765045.1). Taxonomy (NCBI): domain Eukaryota; kingdom Metazoa; phylum Arthropoda; class Insecta; order Mantodea; family Mantidae; genus Tenodera; species Tenodera sinensis. The sequence goes on from CM060963.1 coordinate 88,449,638, forward strand.
AATGCACTCAATGCGTTGTGGAATTATGAAACTATTTGCATTCATCTGCAATTAAAATATCACAATTTTACTGACAGAGGAATCAACCCAGACCCAAGATAGAAAACCATGAATTCTGTTGTAAAACTTTACTAGTCTGAATAGCGGATGGCCTACTTGTGTGAAATTAGTTCTTCTAGCAGACTAGGTGAGTCACTGAGTTATTTTCATCACATGGCTTGCTTAATGACACCATAACAAGGACCTGCGAGATACGGAAAAATGCAGTGCATTCCAGGTACGAGCAGTGTTTGAGTATATTTCACTGAATTTTGCTGCTGAATATTCAAAGTATGGTAAAGTAGTTAAAAAGGGAGACCTCTGTATTTCACATATCACATGCTTTTGCAAAATGTTCAAGATATGCCACTAAATGTAACGTTGTGTTAAATTAACCATAATCCTGTTGGACTCATATTTTACTTACGAAGATGTATACCCTAAACCACTGAAAAACGACGCTATCCAAAAGAATACACTACGTGGGTTTAGTTTTTCAACAAAAATATGAATTCTTAGAATTGTATTGAAAACACTACAAGGGGACTGCTAGTTAAGAATTGCGCGCATCAGTATGAATTTCCAAGAATACCTTACTTGCATAAAAGTGCTTAGTTCAGCTTATTTGGAAGATTTCACTGATTATTTGGAAACTAAAGTTTTGTCCAGAAATTTTTCGTTTGTACTGTTATTTCGGAGCCCAAGACTTACTGCTCTCCTTCGCAGCAATTTAGCTCAAACCGGTTTTGTTTTGCAATTCAGCTGTTTCTCGTCCACTTATACCTTATTGTGATAGTTTCTTTGTATACTAAACAAGGTAAGTTATTTTGACGGAGGTTTTGTGCCTAAGAATAGATGGAGATTGATCCTGTTTTACTAGTAATTTATCTTGAATAAAAATAAACGTAGGTAAGAAATGATGAAGAGCCCAGGTTATCCACACAGTTGCTATGACTTTGCTAAAAGCTGCAGTTGGAAGCAAAAGTACAGGCGAGGAACGGGTTAGGGCAAGATGACGATGTAAATTGTATTGAGCCACGAGGCATGTCGCGCGCGATGTCTCTGCATGAATATCATTTTCAGGGTTGAATGGTTCCTGTCGAATGATATAATAGTGATCGGGCTTAGACGGTGGCTAGCATTGTATGCAGATGCCAACGGCTCAGGCGAACAACGACACAACTGCGGGTCATGCGTGGCTTTTTCAGAAGCCGCCCTCCGCGCTTGCAAATATTTCCTTTCAACAGCCACATTTGGAAAAGCACATTCTGTTATCAAAATTTAAGTTTATGTGAGATGTGGCATTCGATTCGAAAAACTCATTTGTCACAGTCATGACTCAAACCTGTATCTTTGGCTTTTCACTGCAACTGGCTACCACTATACCACGTGAAGAGGCCATCGAACTTCTCTCATTTGATTTGTACAGCAAAAATCCAGGCGGTCACCTTTTAGGTTCAATATATTGCAGTAATTGAGATCTTACAGCACCATGGATCCAGTCCATGCATTGACTTTCTCCAATCGGATTCCACTTTAGTAGAGCTTGTTTAGTCAACGCGTGTGTAATTCGGCCGCCTCCTTTGAGGAGCCCTTATAATCATTTTATAACATGTGTCCTTCCTCCTCAGTCCTTTTTTCAGAGTTACTACCTCTTAACATGAACCCTTACATCTAATGAAACATAAAAAACTGCAAATCAGAATTTTGATAATTGAGACTCCATGTAGAGTCTACACGTAATTGCCACTTCCCTAAAATCAGGCTGAGATTGCTCTTCAAGGACAGGGATATGGTTTCCCTTTTCTAAAGTGTGGAGATGGATTTATTACAGGGAATAGTTATGGGTAGCATGCACTTTCTTTGTGAAGCAACTGCACTCGCGTTCACTAAACAGACTTCATCTGCAATTTAATGTCATTAAAATAGTTTTTCGACAGAAGCGGATGTTCATTCTCATAAAATTTCGCAGGGAAAAATAATTAAAGGATTAGCTACATTGTAGAACAACAAAAATGACTTGCGTACTTTTCTGAAAGCTCAGATTATCGCCGAAGATATTTTAAAATTAAACCAAATGCAGAAGTGTTTTATTTCTAAAGCAATAGGGAGTTCTCATTTGTTTGTCTGACCTACGATAAATTTAACCTTATCACTTATAGTAATAAAAAAGAATTGGGTTTATGAATGAGCGAAAGTGTGATTTTTTTTAAAAAAAAAAGCGTGTCTCAACAAATTTGTATAGACCTTCTCGTTCCAATGTTCATATCGGGAGCTATGTTTTGAGAGACAACTAGTTGGTTCTAGGTTGTTTAACTTGGGTTTCAATCATTTGTAACCTGGTTCACACTCACGTTCACCCCCACTAGGGAGCAAACCTCTATACAGGAAGCAAAAGGTTGCGGAGTTTGGACTATAGGATGTGGAAGGGGTCAGTCTGTCATATGATCACAACACAGAGAACGCCAGGTACAGTCAACGCAACAACATTGTAGATAACGTTGCTGCATAATTTACATTCAATGCTCTGCTCATTTGCAGTAAAATATTCACTCCGAAATTATTGCACAAGTTCAGCAATACCTACGTGAATATTTCAATTTTCGTGCTGGAGGTATTTTACTCTGTGTGTGCGCATGTGTGTGTGTATTTGTGTGTGGAACTAGTGAACAAACTTGAGAAACACTAGGCACTGTAGGCTGTGAGCCTAGTTTGTGCTGTCACTGTACGCGCGCAATGTCGTCACACTCTGTCCATGCGACAGGTAGCTTGCGATCGCCTCATTTCGCGATACTTGTATAAAGGTTTCATCCCTAATCCCCACATGCATACTCAGACTCTGCGGGTTGTAGGGAAATATTTTTAAAAAGACAGCTTCTTCTGTTCCAGTCAGGAACTGAAGTCGCGACCTCTAGGCTAGAGGCCAGAAAGAGCTATTTTGTAAACACTAGCGAAAGATGAAAATAAAACGTAAATTTTCCTGCTGTGCACCATAGAGTATTAAACCTACATTGAGTTCTTTTTTCCCTTTTTTCATGTGAATGTTTGTTGTAGTAGTGTTTGCATGCATCTCCACAGGAAACAAACGAATTTTGCAAAGCTAAGAAACTTAACATACATCCTGTAACTCAAATGATTTCATAACGAGTAAATACATCCATTGTTATTCAAGTTTAAAGTTGCTTAGATAAACTTGTAAATAGGCAAGGTCCTTTGAAAACTAAATAGTGAATAGAACTTACAAGTCCTGCAGATACAACAGATTAAGTAACAATTCAAGTAAGTTTTTAGGTTTGATGCTTAATGGTTATGATTTTATGAGTGACGTTAGAACACGTGTCACGTCTTTTCTGCTTATCTTGCGAGACGGCTCCGCGATAACGTGTGAAGCTCACATTCTCAGGTCCTAGGGTCGATACCTGTCAGACTGCCCACTCTGTCCATGAGTTGTTTAGTAATTTCGCCAGATTGGTAGGCGAATGCTAGTGTGGTTCTTCTTCTATATTATTATCTGTTCCCATCATTACCTTTCATTTGTTTCGTAGTTGATGGACCAATAGGTGTGTTGCGCCTGGGCGGTGAATTGAGCTTTTGGGACATTTGATTGCTAGGGTTCCGTTTTCGAATGCATGTCTAGGACCACAGGAACTCCCCAGGGGTCACGGCACTAAGTCATGGCCAGTCAGCGCTAGATTTGCTCCATCTGGAATCGTTAGGAATACCTTCCTAGCTAAACATCATCGTGCGGATCGGTGGTCCTTCGCGTCTCTCTCTCTCTCTCTCTCTCTCTCTCTCTCTCTCTCTCTCTCTCTCTCTCATTCTTCGCAGGTGTGACATTAGAAGTAAAAATCTGATGTGTTGCGCTCACATGACTTTCTCTACTCTTGTACTGTCCATTCTTACAAACTCTTATTCCTATATCTTCTTCGTGTTAGTTAAGACAAACATTTGTACAACTTATTGCTTATTTCCTTGTAGGTGCATGGGGAATATTAGAATACAGTAGGCTTTGTGCGATAGTCAAATGTTTGAGATTCTGTTGTCTTTGCACACCTAACATATAAAAAAAATGAACAACGATGATCCATTTCACGAAAGTTGTAAGTTTTCCGAAACTCACACACATAACAAGGAATATCTCCGAAATGGTCCACCGTACAAGAAAATTTATTGAGACATAAATTGTGTATTTTAGCAAGATCTACGAGTTTTATATACCTAGTATAATTTGGTCTATCTCTAACGGTTTACCAGTAATGCAAAAGTCGTCCAGAGTAAATACGACTACAGGGGCTATAGCCAGAAAATTCAAGATATACATTTCATTTGTCATCAAAATATCTCAAATATATATTTTAATCAAAATCGTTAGAGCCATTTTCAAGAAAATCAAAATTTTCGAAAAATTTTCCATGTAAAGGATAGCTTAGGGTGGGGCTATTTTCTTCAAAATCTTCGTGTAGCGTCCTTGAAAGACATTAAACTTAAATACCAACTTTGGGTTTTAACCGACTTTTCGTTTTTGAGTTGTGCTGTCCACAGGCTGACAGACTGACAGACACACAGACAGACACACACACACACGGACCTTTTTCTAAAAATGCTTTTTTTGGATTCAGGGGCATTCATGTATTTCCGGTGAAATCTCGACATCGAATTTTTGAGTGGAATACAATACTTCCCCTACTTACCAGTAGAGAAAGTAAAAATGCACACTTTGCCCTACTTGCAATTAGTGTTCCGCTGAGTTCGTTAGCTTTCATATGTAGGTATTTCAAAATTTCTGGAAGTACTTTCGCTAAAAGATATATTGAATTTAAACCTATATAAATACGATAGTACACTGATTTCAAAGAAGAACTTTATGCTCCTATTATTCGATTTTCGAAAAAAAAAAATAATAATAACTGTAGCGTTAATATTCGCTGCGAAATACATTCGACACTCCTAAGCAGGAAATAAAGCGTTGCAAGTAAGTGGCACGGGATATAAGTGAAACTCTCAAAAGTTTTTGATTAGGTATTTGCTTCTTTGTCTCGTGAACGAATTTAGTTTGTTCTTATTCAGTACAAGTGTGCTCTTTTAATGCTGCTGACATTGAGTCGTTATGTTACGTTTTTGTGATTACAGATTATGCTACTCAAGAAATGTAATGAGGGAGTGAGCGAGTGAGTGAGAGAATGAGAAGGGCCACTTGACAACGAGGTCATTTGGACTGGAACTCAAAACATAAAAATATCGTAAAACACTCAAACTCCTAGTAATAAAGCTTAGAAATAAAAAACTAAAAATTAAAACATATAAACTACTAAAAAGAGAATGTGAAAATAGCTAAAATGTAAACGGTGAATGTTAAAATAGTAAGCAGTTAAAACTTACAGCAAAAGATACCGAGCGGGATGGCTCAGGCGGTAACGTCTGTGGCCCGCATTCGCGAGGTCGAGGGTTCGATCCCCGTGGCCGCGCACTCTAAGGGTTCTTCCGTGGTTTCCCCATGTCACTTAGGCGAATGCTGGGGTGCATTATTTCATATTACGGTTTCCTTTCCATCATTTTCCTTCATTCCATTTCCTTATCTTTCAGGTGGTGCAGTTCCAGGCATGTAGTGTGGGCAGTATCGGGCAGATGGCGTGGATGACTGCGCATGGTACCTGCTGTTCTCGGCGCTGGGTGGCGTCTGTTGGCCCTTGTCCTCCGTCGAGGGGGAGGAACGGGACGCTTCGTGCGATACCGACCCGGACTCGCGGTGTGATGCTGGCTGCTTGGTGGGGCTTTGCGCCGGGATGAAGACATCTCAGCACTGGTTAGGGACTTTCACGCGTCTCTGGTGGGCCTGTCTAGCTGTGAGTCTGATAGCACCCCTTCGGTTCCCTCATTCAGCCCTGCGTCCTGGGGGTGGGAGCCACAATAGACCTGTGTAGGTAGATGTGAGCGAGGTGTACCCCTCCGTACCTGTACGCTTTACACTTTACCTTTACAACAAAGGATCAAATACAAATAAAAGTGCTCATGCTAAGAATTTAAAGAGCCCAGAAGAATAAAACACAAGCTAACCTTGCTTCCCGAACCCAATGTCGGCGATAAATCGTAGTAACTTAACTACAGGTATAGGATCTCGCCTAAGATTGAGCGTAGTGTAGTACCCAGGCCAAGGGACTGCCACTCACGAGTTGCACTCGTAGCGTAAATTCCGCTCTGCTCCCTGGTCGATTCACACTGGCAAATTCGCGCGCCAGTCTTAATGTTTGTCATCTTCGCCAATGCACTTTTATACGTGTGGTTACGGCTGGGCAGTTACAGGTCAGTAGACACTCAGAATCACGCAGCTCCGAATACTTAATTGGAATATATGTACTACAGGCTATTCTTAAAATTCCTGCACTCAGACTTTATTTTATTTCTCAAATTTTATTACACACCCAAACTGAACGGGTATCCATATTTGTTATAACTAACTTTACATACATGAACCCCAATTTTGTTGTTAGAATTTTTCAGTCTCTGAGAAGAATAAGTACATTGACATGTTGAACAAACCTTTTGCACACATTACGTCCCAGTAATTGCTGAAAATGACCACTGTTTCCTTCCAAACTCAATACACGTGTTGCACAACATTTTTTATATTAATGTTTCACAGCATGTGCTGAAATAACCACCATTTTCTTGCAAGCACAATTCCACACGATAATGCATATTCCATGATATGTTCTTAATGTTGCTAGCGTTACTTCGGCAATACTTTTAGAAATTGGCTGTTTGAGTTCTTGTAGTGAGTGTGGGTTGCCCCGGTATACTGTTTGATTTTAAATAACCCTGCAGGAAGAAATCTGGAGAGGTCAGATCGGGGGAACGTGGAGGCCATACATACTTCCAGCATAGTGACGAATTGCTGCACAATATCCCTGGCGACACCATTGAGTGTTTCCTCAAAGAACAACAATCCTTCATGATATTGCATACCAAACGCTGATTTATGAATGAAGCAGCACTTCATGGATGAATGTGGTTTTCAGTTGCTCAAATCCTAGTGTTCTGGAAGTTAATGTAGCCATCTAAGCGGAACCATGCCTCATAGGTAAAGAAAATCTTATCCAGAACAGCTGCATTGTTGCATGTGAAAGCACGAAACTACTGGCAATAATGGCGACGTTTCCCTAAATCGGGTGGCCCCAGCTCCCG
>CM060963.1:88461858-88534358 GCA_030765045.1 Tenodera sinensis
ATGGCTCTGTGTGTGTGTTCTTTCCTGGCGTAATAATTTAGTATATTTGTATGTAGTAATATGCTTCCTTTTTACCTTCGTTTCTAAGGCAAGATTTTTGTTCCTTAGCTTTTTGCTGCTTGTTGTTGAGGGTTCCTACTGAGTCGATATTTGCATGAAAGCTCTTACCTGCAGGTATTGGCAACGAAAAGCTGTTATCTAATATAGAATTACAAATTTAATATTTATGTATGATTGATTTTTTATACTCTTCATTCTGAATTGCAATGACTTATAGCGCCTTGGAATTACAGATAAATTAGTATTTAGTTTTCTCCTGCAAATTTCAGATACACTATATTCTTTGTGCACTTTTTCGAAGCGTTCTAATTTATCCATGACATAAGACAATCGTCTTCCCAAAGCTTCTACATTTTCTCATGAGGGTTTAAGCGATGCTTTCCTCTAATCTGAAAATCGAACTAAACTGAACTAGAACTTAACATTTTTCAGCTAAGAGTCAAATGATCATGAATGGGTGACTTGTTTATTATGGAACTGCTTTCCTCCAGCCGAGATCTTAGGTGAACTGAACTAAACCGAACTGACGACTGAATATCTTCATATATGATTGTTAGGTTATGCACCAGAAGTCTAGGCGTCAAAAATTAGTGACAGGTGGCTTTTCGGTTCAGTTCAGCTGAGCTTGAGTGATCTGAGGCGAGGTTAAAGTTGCGGTATTGGTTTGTTTTGTTTGCAAATTAAACATGAGTGGAAAAGGAAAGTTTTTATAGTGAAGAGCAAAGAATAATAATTTTGTTCGTCAGGATGAACTTACATACAATCTGTGTCAGTTGATTCTGGAACTGATTAAAGTTCGTTTTTCTATGTCTAGCCCTAAGTAATATTAAGATTCGATTTATTTTGGTGCTGATCTGAAGTACTCCACGAATTTAGTGTCTTCCTTCAGCTGTCTCATTACCAAAATCTCAAAGGCACCTTCTGAACTACAATTAGCAAACATGGAATGTACCTCAGGGTGTTTCCGCAACTTTACTCGTCCGCAATATTATCTGTTAATTCATCGACCAATTAAACATCAAAGTATCTAACTCACTTTCTTCACTGCCATGCACCTTTCTCAACCACATTTCAGCCATTTCTGCTAAATATTATGGTGTTTTCAATTCAGTTTCTAGGAAAGCATAGCCGAAAACTGAACTATAGAATCTAATTTTTCAGTTTTAAAACCTCTGACAACAAAGTTTGATGAATAGTACTGTGGCATTCACATAGATGAACTATAAACCTTACTATCCTTCAGAGTAGTCCCCTCCCACTGAGACCTGTGATACATGTCCTAGAAACATTGCAAGAAGGCTTCCTTTGGGATGGTGTTCAAAAGCTTTGTCACGTTGCGTTGGACGTCAGGAATATCGTCAAATCTCATATCTTTCAAAACACGTTTGAGTCGAGGGAATAGGAAGAAGTCTGGAGGATTGAGATCTGGTGAGTATGGTGGACGTTCCATTTGCACAACAAGGTTCCTGTTTTTTATTTATTCATGACAACGCTCGCCTGTTCCTGGCCAAATAGGGGGTGGTGCAAATGGAATATCCTTTCATTTTCCTTGATAAATGTTAAAACAAATTAAATATCTGCTTAGCAAAAATATTACATTATACATCTGTGATCTCTTGATACATTATAGTTTTTAATTTCTCTACTGGTAAGTAGAGGAATTATTGTACTCCGCCCAAAAATTTGATGTCCAGATTTCACCGGAAATATACGTATTGAGACCCCTTAATCCAAAAAAAGAACTTTTAGAAAAAGGTCCGTGTGTGTCCGTCTTGCAGTCTGGCGACAGCATAACTCAGAAACGAAAAGTCGGTAAAAAACAAAGTTGGTATTTAAGTTTAATGTCTTTTAAGGATGCGACACGAAGATTGTGAAGAAAATAGCCCCACCCTAAACTATCCTTTACATGGAAAAGTTTTCGAAAATGTTGATTTTCTTGAAAGTAGCTCTTACGATTTTGATTAAAATGCCATGTTTAAGATATTTGTATGACAAATGAAATGTATATTTTGAATTTTCTGGCTATAGCCCATGTAGTCCTGTTTACTCTGGATGACTTTTGAATAACTTGTAAACCGTAAGAGATAGACAAAATCTTACTGTACAAAAAATTTAAATCTCGCTAAAACACACCATTCATGTCTGAATACATTTTTTAGAGTGAACCATTTCTGAGATATTCCTGGTTATTTGTGTCAATTTCGGAAAAAAACTCGTGAAATGGAACATCATTTTTTTATATGTTAAGCGTGAAAAGAGAAAGGGATCTCAAAGCTTTAAAAGGTTTGACTATCGTTCAGAGCCTAATGCATTCTAATACTCCCCTTGCACCTACAAGGAAATAAGCAATAATATAATTTGTACAAATGTTTATCTCAACTAACACGAAGAATATATAGGAATAAGAGTTTGTAAGAATGGTTAATACAAGAATAGAGTAAGTCATGTGAGTGCAACAGATCAGATTTTTATTCATTTAGAAAATCTGTTAATTACTTTTTCATATTTTAATGCAAAAATCGCATAAAAGGTTGTATGTAACACGTATATAATCTTTTCATTGTGACACTTGTAAAAATTATTTTCGGTCGTAGTCAAATTGCATATGATACATTAGTTACGTGCGAGATACCAACTCCAACTTGATTGCAACTTCCTTTCTATGAGAGTCCAGGAACTTCTATACCAGGTGAGTCAGCTGCCCCTTATTCTCGAGTTCTATGCAATCCGCATTTTATACTGCAACATGAAAACATCGACCCCATTACTAGGTTCTACCCGCGTATTTAACATGGATATTTAACACTCGATGAAATTAGTGCTAATATAGATGTTATTACATCGGCTTTTAATATATTCGTAATTAGACAGCTGACGTTTGCACTTCTGCAAATGTTCACTGGAACCAGCGAGTATTACATATTAAACGGAATGTTTATCTTACACGTTACTAGGTAACTCAATTGGAACGAGCGCAAGACTCCGAAGTAATCTGTCTGCTATGAAAGTGGTTCGAATCACCTGCATGTACTAACTTTTTTACTGTGCAATCTTCACAATTTACAAATTATTACTCTGAAAACGGTTATTATATTAATTTTTATTGCTTTATTTATGTTCAATGGCATTGTTTGATGTTTCTTTAATGGTGAACTACAATTAGGTAGATGTTTAAGCCTACCTACAGGTAGGTGCAATTAAAATAAGGATCATTTATACACAGGGTTGAACAGATCTACAAGCCACTGTAATACGCTGAGGAAGGGTTTCTGGATTGTCCAGCTCCTCTGCATAAATGCGTTCTTTTAAATAACCCCAGAGAAAGAAGTCAAGGGGTGTCAGATCAGGTGATCTAGCAGGCCACGGGACTGGTCCTTGTCTTCCTATCCAATAACCAGGATGTGCAGCATTTAAATGATTGCAGACGATCCTCGACCGATACGGAGGAGTGCCATCGTGTTGAAACCACATCATCATTCGCTGCTGCAGTGGCACATTCCATAATAATAAGGGGTGAGCTACAGAGGAATTCCAGGTAGCGGCTCCTGTTACATTTCCCTCGAAGAATAATGGTTCAACAAGGTGGTCTCCCAAGATTCCATAACAGACATTTACTGCTCTTAGAATGCTGCCTCCCTTACCCAATGAGGATTATCAACACTCCAATAGCGCATATTGTGACGATTTCCAGTTCCATTGTTGTGGAATCTTGATTCGTCAGAAAACACTATCCTGGATGCGAATCCCACATCACTTGCTACTCGCTCCAGCAACCATTCACAAAAGATCACTCGAGCTTCAAAATCTCTCCCTTGAAGTGCTGGGTGTAGGTGCAAACCATAAGAATGGAACTTATTAGTGTTCAATATTCGCACTACATAAGACTGGCTGATGTTCACCTCCTGAGCAACTATATGTGTACTAGTATGCGGATTGTTCTGGGTGGCATTCAAAACTGCTTCTGCATTAACACCCTATGTTGCTGGTGCGTGTCTATGAGGAGGCACTCTTGCAAGTGATGCTGTTACACGCAGACGTCTTTCAACATTCCGGAAGCATACGTTTGGAGAACGCAGGGGTCGGCATTCACAACACATTACATCATGCCAGTCCAGTGACGCAGAAGTCATTATACCTGTTCAATTACAAAATGCAGGCAACCAAAAACGATTTAAATTATGTCCTAAACCCTCAGGGACTTTATAATTAGGTTATTGTAAATTCGGTTTCCAAGTTGTGATGAACATAAACAAAATATTTACACTACTGAGGCTCGAACCTACGACATTGGGGCTTGGGGCAGAGGACCCGTCACAATCCTATTCAGCTGTTTCGAGACCTAACTGAAATCGCCTACCACGTAGGACTTGCATGCCTGGCATTGCCACCTCGCGAGTTTTCGGGCTCGATTTAGCCTTTTAAGACAGATTTAATCATTTGGTGGGCATTTTAATATTATTACTAAAAATGACAAAAGCTGTTATGCATATTAATTGAGATGCACGAGGCGTAGTTCACGCAAAAATGTAAATAAACTGTTATTTAATAATATGACCGTTTTGACTGTGTGGGTCCATGATGGATGAGGCATGTCTCTAAATTTTTCGTAATATTTGGCAGCCAACCCCTGCTCTAAGTACAAGAATCCACCATTTTCTTTTTAGCTGACGTTGTTAGTGTACCCATATGATAGGTCCAATTTTTCCGAGACGTTTACTGAATTACGTTGCTATGTATACTCAAATAAAAAGTTTGTAAAATTGGTTGGTAACCGGAATTCGCTCTCAGTAAACGAGTCGTATGTTTTTGAGGTGTACTTTAGCGAGGAGTACGTTCTGTCCTTTAAAGCGCTGTTGCTCTCAACTTTGCGCATTCCTCTCTTTAAGACCGTTAAGCAATACATTTTAGTAAGCGCAAAACTGGACTGAGGCGAACATGCCGTTAGATGGGTGGTCTACCTTCCAAAAAAATAAGGCGCGACTGACTCACCTGGTATGGCTAACCAGCGTGCTACACTAGACGACGTTACTCAGAAACAGTGCCGTGGCCCATAAGTGGTATTTAGGTCATCTCACAAAATGTAATAAATAAAAACACATCTCTTAGCACCGAGCTTGAACTACCCACCTTTGAGCACACATGTTTATAAGAACCAATCTCTTCGGCTACTTGTAGCACCTTGCAGATATTCTGCCTAAATCGCTGCTTCCAGATATGTAACTACTTTTGCTTTTAGAGTTTTACCACACTCCCTTGAATTTGTGTAACACTTAATAATCAACGATAAGCCAGGAATGATCAATTATGTTGCAAGCAAGGTTAACTTCGGGCAAAAATATTGTTTAACAAAACATGAAACGTCCTCTTTGCCACCTTGTAAGAAAAAGAAAGTCTGTTGAGCAAATGCATTTGTTGTTTATCGTTGTTCGACTTTGCTTTTAAGATATGCTCTTATCTCAACTTTATTGCGTTCTATACATTTAAAAAAATTTCCGTAACATTCAGAAAAGGTTCAATATTGCCCCATACACTGCCTTCTTAACAAGTTTGTTTCTTAGATAAGTATCACTACTGAGCACTCATTTATATAGGTTCAAAGATTTACTGTGCTTTTCAACGAAGAGTTAACGTTACAGTTTCATTATTCTTTGCTTTGCAGAAGTATTGAATGCGTGCAGTGTGGCATGATTTTAATATACTGTACTTATTTATTGTTATTTTAAGAAATTTTAACTCAGAATTTGAAAAGGTTAGAGTGAGACTGAAAAATTCAATGCCATAGCGGGGATTCAATGCATTAAATTTTTCAGTCCCACTCTATCCCTTAGTAACCTTGTCCTACACACGACTGTTGTGGAAGAACAATTAATTTACACTCTGGATTTGAGTCACCATGTTGCTTTTCGCCTAATAAAGGAAAATCTTTGCTCTGCTACGGCCTCCTGCAACAATCGCATTTACAGAGCTTCATGACTTGGAATTGAACTAGCAAATCCTGCCAACAGTACAAATTACGTCCCAATGTGCGATATTGTGCTTACTGTATCTCGAGAACGTGTGTTCGGATTTTTAGGCGGAAAACGCAGTTGTATTAAGGTCTTTGCTTTGAAGTTGGTAAGAGTTTGCACAGAACCGATCCTTTAAAATTTACAATCCTATTTTTTTCTGGTCACCCTTCCGCTTATTGACTAGAAAACCGGTCGAAAATTTACTGTAAATACACTTTTGATACCGTGTAAATCTAAAACAAGAAAGATGAAGAAAAAGTTTTTTTTTTTAAGAAAAAGGTCCATCATGCCCTTTTGCGCATGTGCATAACTCAAAAACGAACATACCAAGAGATCTCAAATTTCCATCATTTAAAGATCGCATTACGTTTTGACCGAATGAAAAAAAAATTCTTTTTAGAAAAATCTGATGTGTTGCGCTCGCATGACTTTCCCTACTCTTGTATTAATCATTCTTACAAACTCTTATTCCTACAGAAATTGTCATATTGCTTATTTCCTTGTAGGTGCAAGGGGAATATTAGAATAGAGCAGAATTTGATCGATAGTCAAATCTTTTAAAGCTTTGAGGTCTCGTTCTCTTTGCACGTTTAACATATAAAAAAATGAACAACGATGTTGCATTTCACGAAAGTTTAGTTTTCCGAAACTGACACAAATACCAAGGAATATCTCCGAAATGGTTCACTACAAAAAATTTATTGAGATATAAATTGTGTGTTTTAGGAAGATCTACATATTTTGTACAGTAAGATTTTGCCTACCTCTTACGGTTCAGCAGTTATACAAAAGTCATTCAGAGTAAACCTGACTACATGGGCTATAGCCAAGTAGGATCAGACTCCCCAGCCACCACCTATACGCAGTCAGGTGCGTTGGGAAGACCCATTCACCTCATTATAACCACAAGAGGGATATTCTTATCCTCTGACTAAATGGCTGCACATAGTAAAATGAACGGGAAGAGGTATTTAATCAGTATTGCCAATCAATATGTACAATTTTTCAAAAGAACAGATTAAATTCCTATCCCTCAATAATAACCAGAGTCTTTTATTTATTAGACAACTTAATCGGAACAAAGTGCATTACAGTTCTGATAACACAACATTACAATGACATGAAACACGTGTAGAGGGTGTCTTCCAATAAAGATCCTCTTCTCTTCTTATGATCAATGGTTTCCTCCGCTTTAATCTTCTGTCTTCTCTAGGAGGTGGTAGTTGCTCTGGATGTGGTTGAGTAGTGAGTTAGGAAAGTCAATTATTGTCTTATGGAGATTAGTGTAGTGCTTCTTAAGAATTTTGATGACTGATTGATATTTATTGTCATTGAGCTGTGCACAACGATAGAGAACTCCACAAGAACCATGTTATTATACAGTTGTATAATATTTTATGAACAAGTCAATTACGTATAGCAAAAACAACTATATAACATTTTTACACTCAAAGTATTCTTGCAAAGAATTAAAAGGTGTTGCCACAAGCCAATCATATAATTTAAATTTGAATAATATCATTGGTAATTGTGTTATACTTGATGATAACTGATTGTATAGTTTTATTCCTAGCACTTCATAGCTGTTGCCAGATTTAGGCAGTCTATGATAGGGCACATTGACTATTGTAATTTTCTGGTATTATATGAATGAATGTCAAACCTATGTTGTTGAGTGGATAAAGTATCTTTTGCGAACAGCAGCATAGTGTATATACAGGATGTCCCCACGCCCCCCCCCCAAAAAAAAAAAAAAAAAAAAAAAAAAAACACCGGCTACGCTTAGTGTTGTGCGGGATGTTAAACTGGTCGGTTTTGAAACAGGAACCCCTGTCTGGAAGGTTTGGATGCTGTAGCGCATCAAAGTGTGAGATGGGTATGTGCACACATTTAGTCAATAAACCCAACATTGAACTGTATTCCTGCTACGTCATTGTAGAGCCTATATCGGCGGTGGGGAGCCCCGTGCATATGACCCAATACATGCGATAGTCATTGAATATTTTCAATCACTCCTCCGCTGACTTTACAGGGGTGCCATACACAATACTCTTCATACAACTCCATAGTAACTAGCCGAGAGGTGTCAGATCTGGCGACCGGCTTGGCCGTAGAACTTGTCCACCTTTACCAATCCATTGATTTGGATATGCGATGTTGAGGTGATTCCACACATTTACATCACAGTGTGCAGGAGCTCAAGTCGGCCAGTTCAGCAGTTGTGTATGGTACGTATCACACTGTAGTTATAAATCGTTATACCAGTACAGAAATGGCTACAAGGTTGCACACTTTCGGCATTAAGATATCAAAACGAAGGTTAACAAACCATCACAACCGTTTGTTGTCAAATTTCGACGCTCTCCAACGTCCAAACCCTACATTCCCGGACACGGGTTCCTATTTGAAACCACCGTTGTCGGTGGTTTTGGGACACCCAGTGTGTGTGTGTGTGTGTGTGTGTGTGTGTGTGTGTGTGTGTGTGTGTGTGTGTGTGTGTGAGTGCGTGTAAGTTGATGATCACAGTCATTAATTTTAAGTTAGTAAATAATGGTTTACAATGTGGTAGCATTTGTGAGTTTGGCATTATACGAACAACTTTCTTCTGTATTAACAGTACCTGCTTCTATTACATGGCTACAATTTCCCCAAAGCAAAATACCATAAGATTTATGCTCTGAAATAACACAAAATATAGTTATCTTACATATTTACCTGGGAACCAATTTTTTAGATTTCTACTAAGGTATATTAGTCTCAAAAGTTTTGCAGTGATGTGTTTGATACACGGTTCCAATTTGGTTTACTATCTACGACTATGCCAAGGAATTTAACGTTTGCTGAGTGTAAGTCTGTAGGCATATTGTTAAGTTAAGTAACACTTGTTGAGTTTTGGCTTCATTCAGTGGAAACCCAAACCAGATATCTGCGTCGGACAGAGTATTTTCCGCAATAACTCTAAATGTATGTAAATCAGGGTTAGTATGAAGAAAATTGGTATCGTCTGTATGGCTAGACAAAAGATGGTGGGTCATTGATCTTTAGTGGAAATAATAGAGGCCCGAGAACAGAAACCTGGGGAACACCGTATTTTAATTCGGCAGTAAGTGATTTCTTCTTGTTTTACACATACAATTTGCTTGCAGGATTCAAGATAGAATTTAAATAATTCCAGCGCAGTACTGTCTACAACATAATATTGCAATTTACTTAACAAATAAATATGGTCTGTAGAGTCAAATGCCTTACTTAAATAGCAAAAGGAAGTCTGAGTGAAGTGTTTGGTCTCGAAGGCAGTAAGTACCTTTTTGCTAGATTTTCTACAGCATCTATGACCTTAGGAACACGAAGATTTCTGTAGAGAGCAGAATTGCTAATGAACCAAGGTGCACCAGCGATCACTCTTAAGATCCTGTGCTGGAATGTTTGCATTTTGTTGATGTTAGAATTTTCTGCCGAAACCAATATGCCAGAGGAGTAGTCCACATTGATATAATTATACAATTTCTTGAGGTGTACCACGGTTTTAATGTATACAGAATGAAAGTTACCACAATTTAATATTAAAATGTCATTTAAAGTTTAATGTCTAAGATATATATGGCAGCGTGATGTTAGAATTAAATTGTGGCTAAATTCATTCAAATTGAAATAAGTCGACATTACAGCATTGTTCACACAAGTGAACGTGACAGTTAGTGAAATAATAAATCATTTATATCCCTTTGTCAAGAAGCTAAATGGCACCAAATATATGACAAATTATTTTTTATCGGCGAAATGGTTCTTTATTGACAACAATTGTATTGGACATGTTTGTTACACTCATCATGTAGAATCTCTGGTTACCGTATGGCGGAAGCAGTACGTTCCACCCGGCACATTACTTTTATTTGCCTTTTATTAACGGGCACAATGTAATATATATAAACGTACAAGTATTACAAAAAACACAAATAAGACTACAGTGCTTAGATATTACGGTTTGGATATGTGGGGTGCTTAAATTCCTCGAGACCCCTGCCAATACATGTATCAAACACGTGCTACAAATCAGCATGCTGTTATTTCTGTTGCTCACCTTCTTGAAATGAACATTTCACTTCCTGTTTGCCTTGAATTATCTGATTTAAAATCACTTCTACATTGTTTTCTTTTGGAAAGTGCCCTGCTTTAACTATTTATATCAAATTCTGAGCTGTTCTAAAACCATTATCTTTATGTTGTTTTGCTTAATATGACAGTGGTCTTCCTGTGATCGGGTAGATTGGCATATGCGGTCAAAGTATTTAAAACTGTTTTTATTACTGTGCCCAAGGACGAATTTTTTTTCCTGGTTCTGGTTTAGGGTGCGTCTTGGCATCAGTTTAACAGAAGATGACGCGGTTCAACTAAGAAAGAAATGCACGGCAGTAGTGCAATGGGAAGGTATAGGTGAATCACCGTCTCTGCCTTTGGGAGTTCCAAACCGCAGATTATAGCCTTACTCGAAAATATCACCTGTATAAACACTGCCTGTAAGATTTATTTATGTATACAATGTGTATAAATGCAAACAAGCTGTATAAAACTTAAAAAGCAGTAAGTTGGCGTAAATCCGAAAGTACGATTATGCGGAATATTTTTCCACACATAATCTCTTAAACGTTCCATGTGATCCAGTGGAATAATACTTCCAAAAAAGGATTTTGGACTAGCAAAGTGATGGTGCAAAATGGCCTCTTTCTCTACTGTGAACTTGCATAAAGCAGAGGAAGTACATTCCATATAAAAATTCGATAGTGAGATTCACTGGAAAGGTTTGGGAGTTCTTGAATCTAAAGCAGTTTTAGGAAGAGGTGTGTGTGTGTACATGTGTGTGTGTGTGTACATGTGTGTGCATGTGTGTGTGCATGTGTGTGTACATGTGTGTGTGTGTGCAAGTGTGTGTGTGTGTGCGCATGTGTGTGTGCATGTGTGTGTGTTGTGTGTGTGTACATGTGTGTGTGTGTACATGTGTGTGTGTGTGTGTACATGTGTGTGTGTGTGTGTGTGTGTTGTGTTGTGTTTGTCTAGTTCAGAACAGTGTAACTCAAAAATGAAAAGTCAGTCAGATACCGAACTTCGCATTTAAATGCGACATAATGTTACTAAAACAAGAATAAAAATTAAATATCACCGCATCCCAAAGCAAACTTCATACTGTTTGATTGTATCAACAAAGGCTCTAAAGATTTTGAGTAAATGGTCATATGTTTTAGATACTTTCATGACAGATGGATCAATAAGCGATAGACAAAATCTGAGTACAAAAAAGAAGGAAAAAAAAAAACAGATCTCGTTAATGTATATAATATATTTCCTGTTCTTTTCTTTTCTTTTGGAGTTTACCATTTTTTATATATTTCTTATATTTTTCTTTTTCTAGAGTAACCGTTTCTTTTCTTTTGGTCATGCAAGGAGAACGGAGTTTCAAAGTTGTCTCACAGCGATCAGCTCTTAAAATACTTTATCTCTGGCATAATTATTTGGTTTACTATTATGCTACACTTCAGCATGCATGTAATAACTATCAAGCTGACATAAGTATTAGTATCTAAGAGGCCGCAAGAATTAACTGGTAAAAATATTGTTAACATTGGGTATATCTTAAGTCTCTCATTCACCCACGGTTGATACTTTTGTCGTCTAATTTGAGGTTATGTGTTGCGGGAAGCTTCGAAAAACTACCGTGGAACTAGGTGATTCTAGCAGGCAAAATGTTAAATCTACAAAGCATTAAGCCAAACCATTTTAAAGAATATTTACCTCCAGTTCATGTTCTCAAGTAACAGAGCCTTTACAGTATTAAGGTGGTTCACAACCACCCGACAACCCTAACCATAATGATTCCTGGCAAGGCAAGCAAGGTAGCACTCAATGAACGATTAACAAGATATCAGAAAATGGAGGGGATATTGCGCACTGGGAATTAATTAATTTGTTTCTAACTGACCAATGCTATTTTTAATTTATTGCGACTAGAGAGAACTCTAGCGGCTGTTTAATGGTATGGCCGTCTTGATTAATTTCTAAAGCGACAAGTCTAACTCGCGCAATAAGAATCTAACATGCCATGCCCAGCAATGGCAATGCATAACTTAAAACTTCGCCAAGTCATCCTTCCCGTTTCCGGGGCCCGGCAAAACCTCATATTGCTTGTGAACACTGTCATTTGAATACACGCATTTCAAGCTTATCGTTCTGGTTATCGTTACCGTTGTCGGTGGTTGAGAACCAGCCTTTAAAGTTATGGTCTATAAACGTTTTGAAAATTTGCTGCATATTGTTATTCAGTTGATGTTATTCTGATGTTCTGATGTTATTCTGATGTTCTTAAAAGTTATTAGTGTAATATGTCAATAATTAAAAGCTTCATATAGGTACTTATGTAAATGCAAGCAAAAAGCGAAATACATAATGACTTAAAATCGAAAAAAAAGTACCTTAAAATAGAAAATGTCAAAAATGATGAATTTTACTAATAAATATTTATTTTAATAATCTGAGATCTATAATAGGATTTATGTACTGTTTATTAAAGCCTGTGATGCCAACATTCCCTGAATACTTGTTACAAAGTTATTTAAATATGCAAGATTTGCTCTATTAAGTCTGGTGTTTTCTTAAACAAGGGGGGGGGGGGGGTGCTGAACCTTGACTTTACCATTTTCGTTCAATCAATCTCTAACTTTGCTAACATGAGAATATGCAGGACATAAAATTCCCAACTAAATCGCAGTGGAATGCATTATGCAGTCAGATTGTGCTTTTTGATGAAGATTGCTTTGTTATCATTGCATGTTACACTAATTGGGACTAACATAATTCAAACCATTCTTTGAATAGATTGAGTTTATTGTGGTCTTATTCAACTGTTGGTAACTCAGGTATCAAATGAAAGCCAGTACCAGTTTCTCGTTTGTATGTGCCGTCTCCAAGATGAAGCAGATAGGTCACATATTGAGCCCGCATTGGCTGGAAGGTTTTCAAAGGGTTAGACTGTGTACACCACGAACGATGAAAGGTGTGTGGATGCATGAAGATCTCCACTAATAAAGACAAGCCATGCGAGACCCACGTTGTTATTCTAGCGCTCTTCTTTGGACAATAGCGAACCGTGATGTTTTTATAAGCAAGGGACCTTGTTTGCGGCGAGATTTCTATCACTTAGGGATAGCTCCGTTACACTTATCTGGAGCCCATCTCTGGGACTGGGATAACTTCATTACCGGCCCACCTTAGTCATAACGTCGCCTAGCCAGGTAAATGTGTACCCACCTCATTTAATAGGTTCTGAAAATGCCATCGCTCGCCATATGCTGTGTGTGTGTTGCAAAATTTCCTGATGCAAGCGGTAAATGCTTCAATAAACAGAAAAAAGGAAGGTGAACTAGAAGTAGGTAACAATATGAGCAGAAGAAATCAAAAAGGCAGAAAACAGGATGGCATAGCGGATTAGGGTTACCAAGTACACGTGCTCCTTCTGAAGTTACAAAAAGGTTTCAGGTAGATTTTCCGAAATGTGATAAAATTTCCTTTTGGTTTCAAAGAAGAACCAAGAAAAAAACCCTAATGCCTAGCACCACACATGACTTTCTCTACTCACTATATTTACAAAAGATTATTCCCCATAAATGTAAGGTAAAGAATAGTCTGGAGAGAGTATTTTCTTAAAAATCTTTGTGTTCTATCCTTGGAAGATTTTTTTCTTCTTTATGTGATTACCCTAGAACTTACAAGCCATTGCTTAGGGTCAGAAGGTTGTCGGGCAGAGAGAAGACCTGGAAGCTGGTGGTCAGCCAAGCACAAGCGAAATGGATGAATCCAAAGGTGATGATGGAGCAGATGGTGGAATGAGTGCGCCGCTTCGTCCACCACGAATACCACGTGTGGATCCCTGGGATAGAACCCGAGCCGCCTTGGTGATAGCCGAACGGTCTAAGCTCTCGGCCACGGCGCCGCCATCCTTGAAAGATGCTGAATTTAAATACCACGTTTGCTATTTAACCATTTCTCGCTTTTTAATTAAGCTGCTCATATACAGGCAGGCACGCACAGTATTGTTTTCTAAAATATTTTTTTCTGTTTTGGTCAGGGTGTGATTCCCCGTGAAATCTCGCAATCGAATCATTTCGTTATCATTTTTACATACGTAAAGACAGTCCCAAAAGGTACCAAATACTAAAAAACAACACCCTCTTCCTCTCCGTCTCTCTCACCCCCCCCCCCCTCTCTCTCTCTCTCTCTCTCTCTCTCCAAACAATGTACTGCATAGACTAAAGAAATGCTTCTGCTTTTAAAATTAGCAGAACCATACATTGTTGATTCTGTTGGTTATAAGAGCATTTTGATATAAGCAAAAGCGCTTCTCACAAAAGCATTCCAGCTGTGTAGCCTTCCTTTATGACTTTCGCTTATATGCAGCTTGCAGTGGAAAAAAACATTTGTAAAAGAACATTTCAAGATTCATTCATACATTTTAAACAAGCAAATGGAAGAAACATTTCAGATAATAAAAATAAGGCATTTTTTGCAATTAAAGTGTTTATTCATCTACGTTCTAAACATCTTCACGTTACTCCGTCGTTAAAATCTACGCGGATATTAATTTTAATACAGTGTGAATTACCATGTGCAGAAAACTTAAAACGTGATTACGTGATTCCAATATATACCGTTAGATTCTTTTCTTTTTCATATTCAAACACGAACTTTCTGGAAGGTATCTTAATCCCAAATGTGGCTGCCTGCCAACGACGTCAAAACTACGATCGTGAACGGAATGGACGGCAGTTTCACTTATTTATCAGAATAAAAATCCTGTTAACATTTCTAAAATCCGACTACGCCTTGCCCTTTTATCTTATTAACGTCACCGTAAATAAGATCTATAAAGCAATCAAACGGAAACTAAGCATGTTTTTCTTTATCTGAGCCTTTAACGTGATAACCATGAAATGTTAGAGCGGAAAAAACTATAAAGATAACATTCGTGTCCCAAGCGATGAAGAAATCTCAATTCTTCTTTTATTATTCCGATATAATAGAAGCAGTTTCATTCTAAATCAACCGCACTAACAAGCCCTGCTTCTCTTATAAAACGTTCATGATACAGTTAGTTATTGAAGCTACTCATAAGTGTGATTTCTAAACCCATATATCTAAAATAATATAATGCAATATGATATATGTAAATAATATAATATGAAGGCTTCAAAAATTTTACCTTTATGCGAATTTTTGTTACGTCAGAATTAGCCCCAAATGTATAAACCTTTGACTATTTTAACACTACATAATGCTTCATTTACATGATAAACAACCTAATTATTTATGTAACTGGCGTATAATCAGACTGTGACTCGAATGTTTGAGTAAAAGGGAACGCGCTAATTTTACGTGTTACATACAACGTTTAGCACAATTTGAGCATTAAAATACGTAAACATGATTAATAAATTTTCTAAATGAAAAATTATAATGTATCAGAGATCACAGTACATGACGTAATATGGTTACTAAGCTGACGATTAATTTATTTCAACGCTTATAGAAAGTGGAAGATAAAACTATTGAAAAATGCTTTGTATTCCGCTTGACATTTCAACGAAGCCAAGAGTACTGAGAGTTTATTAATTCCACAAAAATCAATAGGTGTTTCGAAAAATAATATGAAAAGTTTTGTGGATATAGAAACGAAAAACGCGTTAGTA
Organism: Tenodera sinensis; assembly: GCA_030765045.1. Lineage (NCBI taxonomy): Eukaryota > Metazoa > Arthropoda > Insecta > Mantodea > Mantidae > Tenodera > Tenodera sinensis. Next base: position 88,477,661 of record CM060963.1, read on the forward strand.
TGACTAATGAAACCACATTACTGCAGCAACATTTGAAAGCTTCTGCACTTGCTAGAGGACAGTTTCAGGTTTTCTTACAGACACATCGAGAAAATTATGCTGTGGTGGTGATGACGCCATTGTTGTCCTGTTGCCTTTGTAATTATGCCATTCATTTTCACTGATCCAGAAATAGAGTAATTTCGAACCATTTATACCGTTATAAGCCGTTTTAATGCTAGGATTGCATAAAAAACCTTTATGAGTATAAATATAGCTTTGATGAGCATTAATATAACAAAAGATGTTTACTGCAAAAGTTTAGAAAGTAGGCTCATTAAGATACATGTAAAATTGTTTATATTTAAGACTTCTTCACTTCATGCTTTTTAAATTTCTGCTGCTTTGGTATTGTCTCAGCTATATGCAGAGAGGACAAATGTATTACCTTGTATTTTTCTTTTCCAAATTTGGACTTTTGTAAGTTTTTGAAAATGATATCAAATTCTAAATACAGTTAAACCTGCTTTACACGTAATACAGTTCTAAGTAATTCGTATTTATACGGAAATACTAAGTAACCGACTATGCTGATCACATCTTACTGAAAATTTATGTACGCATTAAAAGTTCAGTACTCCCTGAAATAAAAGTTCATTGCACTGTATAGTTATTCATAATGTATGAAGATTGCTGCACTGGCTTATTTAATATTTAATGACGGTGGAGAAGGTTGAAGTAAGTGAAATGATTACTCAATGATCATTTTTCTGTTCCTATTTCCAAGCACTCATTCATACTTCCAGACTCTGGGCTTAGGGAATAATCTTGAGAAAATTCCCACTCACCAATCAGGAATCGAACTCGGAGCACCTTGCAGGCAGATGCTCTACCAATTGAGCTACGGGTAAGTTGTTGATTGCAGTACATGCACTGAAATTGCTTCTCAGTAAACCATTCTGTTTTACTTTTAATATTCTGTAACTCTACCTATAGAAGTTATATGGTTCTACTTTTTCTTCTTCCATATCAAGGATTGGGTTTTTACGGTTCACTGTTTCCCGTATCACTGAAACTGCTGCCTCCTTCTCATTTTGGGCCGTCCTACATTCTGTCTTCCTCTTGCCTTATATAAAAATGCTTGCAACGGTAGACGCTCAGGGGAGATTATTTGCACATGTTCATACCATCTCTCCTGATACACCCTAGTTATATGATCCTGCAAGATGGGGGTTTTGTGTTGGAGTGATGATACACCCAAGTAAAAAAGTAATTACTCATAAAGTCAAAGTTGCAAGCCGGACAGCTATAATCTACAACAGTTATTCAAATCCAAACTCTTTTATTAATATACAGGGAAAATATGAAACGTCATATTCTAAACCATGCTTGCTACCATTGTTGAAACAACTGTGTTTTTTCAGTAGTAGAACTCAATGCGCGTGGTAGAAAAGTTCATATTTCATACTATTTCGGTAAGACATTTCATCTACATAGGTATTTTGTAAGATTTAGATTTTTCGTTTGAAAAGTTCCAAATGTTTACGTTTAGAAGAAAACACTCAGTCCACACAAAAAACATAAAATAAAATATTATTAACATTAATATTTTAATAGTTTAAAATAAAATATTGGTCTTGTAAGTCAAAAATAAGTTCAACTTTTAAAACTTCAAAGGGAGGAAAATCTTCTAGATGTTCTATTTGGGAAATGTTTTGTGAAACACGTGTAGTCACTCTTTCCAGATGGCTTCTTAAAAAAAAAAAAAAAACCGCACTATCATTTCCAGCAACTCCGTACAGTTGAACAAATGCAGCATTTCCTTTGTGACGTCATGAACAAAATTAAACAACCTCGTCTATTCTTGAACAGTTTTTATGTTCTCATAGCGGTGTTTTTAATGCTATATTGCAATTATTGTTAAGTAAGGACAAAACAGCCAGTAACTTTTGTTTACGAGGGTTTTACGATGATTTGAATCTATATAACGTGTGTAGGTATTTGTTGTATTTGCTAGATTCTGTAAAAAATCATAAAAGTTATCATACAACTTTTAAAAATTTGACTATAATTATTCTCAATTCGTATTTTCAATCACTAAGATAGAAATCAAGATTACTTTGTGTATGTAGACTAACTTCGTACGCTTTTGCTATAGAATCTCAGAAAATTATAACCCAGCTTACAGTTATCCAAAATTACTTTTGCTATATTTTCAAGCTTTTATGTAGGAACATATTAATCTGTTGACTCATCTAGGCAGAATATAGTCCAATAATATTAAAGAACTGGTACAAATAATAGTATAAATAACAACTTCCAAAAACTATCCAAACTATATTTCCAATTAAATGTTTGGAAGCCAACGCTTGAGACAAAATTATCTCGCTTGACCAATGAAGTCACGAACTTGTGGACTTGAATTATAGGACTTAAGCGAAAATTATATTTAAGAAAACTTCAGATAAAGTTATTCCCACACATATTCTCATCCCCCAAACAAGTTTGGTCAATCTAGACAAAACATTGGATGTCTGCATTTAGGGTAATAGTTTTAGGCTACTCACATTTTAAATAATTACATAAATTAGTTACACCTCATATGATCGAGTATAGTAAATCATTATGGGGTCACCTGATGTGAAATGGCACTTATTGCAAGGATCTGGCCTTCTGGGGATGGAAAGGAGAAAAAAAAGTGGGTATACAAACTGATCGTGTTTCGATTCTTAATAAGGGCTGTAAACTAACCACGAAATATAATCCTACGGGTTTATATCCAGCATTTGGACGTTTCATCTTTCTTAAAGCTCGACCGATCTTCGGAAATAGGTCCCTAATAATTCAAGCCTCATTGAATTTCATTACAAATTGAGCACGAGCCCTCGATATATCCGAAAAATCATAAGCCGTGGGTTATCGCAGTGACTTATGGCACATGGGCGCCTAACAGCTGGCGGAACTCCTTCTACGAGTAGAGGAAATCCATGAGATATTTTTGTCCTTTGCAGACGATAAAAAAATTAAATAAAGAAGATTTTTACCTGAAATGAGTGATGTGCAATATTAAAAAGAATCGTGTATTTTACACTCGCATGACTTTCTCTACTCTTGTACAACATATTCTTCTTCTTCTTCTTCTTGTTAATCGAGATAAACATTTACAGAAACAATCTTACCTATTGTTCATTTTCTTTAGGTGCAAGGGGAACGTGGAATGCAGCAGATATGATAGTCAAATCACGTGTTGTCTGTCGCTATGTGTTGTCTATGAACTTCCAAACCCTGATATTCAAGCAAAATGATGTGAAACATTGGAGAAAAGTCTGATTTCCTTAACCTCTCCCACAGTCTTCAAATGGAAATTTTGCACAGCCTTTGTGTGTGAAACTCTTCAATCGGAATGGTTGAGGAACCAGACAGATAATTACAATAGGTGAAATTTTAAACATGGATATCCTCTCTTTCGTCTCATAGTTATTTAATAACATAAAAGGTATACAGACTAAGCGGAAGACCCGGAGTCGATTACCGGTTGGGGATTTTCTCCCACTGGAAGTCCTATTCCGGATTGCACTATCGAGTTTGGTTCTTTGAGGGGGCCACCTGATTGTGGTGGTCTATGGTCGCCAAGAACACATACACCGGCTGGAAGGGGCCTGGGCGCTGACCACGTTCCACCCTCCAGTACTGCATCCTCCTCATGACGCCTGTGGTGACAGAGTGAGGGACGCAGCGGCCGGGAGGTAGATCTTGGGCCGGAAAGGGCTGCTGCACCGCTATGCTAATTTTGGTACACCCTATATAGTTTTCACATAATGCAGAAACCCTAAAATTCAGACGGCAGAGATGAGGTTCCTTAGGCAAGTAAAGTGTTACATCAAACTTGATAGGATTAAAATGAAGAAATAAGGTAGAAACTAACAGTAAAATCGTCGTATGATAAAATAAAGACATATAGACAAAACTCGGTTGAGCATGTGAATCGAGTTAGTGACAAAAGGTATTATCGTGCTGCTCAAATGGTTAACCCACGCTTTATCTTTGTTAACAGAAACCTCTCAAATAAAGCACTGATTATTTTTGGAAGTCGTCGACGTTTTGCAGTGCACCAATCAGCGCTACACTTCAGATAATGGATGCGTCGAAAACACAAATGACAAATACATATTAACTCCACGTGGAGTGGAACATAGCATTACAACGTCTTCGCTGCTTTCTCTCTCATTCCCATTCATTGGTGCCTAAGAAATTAATATCCATGTTTGTAACGCGTGTGTTTTCTTGGAGAAAACCTGACAACGTTTCTTTCTGCAATCTTATCGCGTCCTTTGATGGCACGAGGTTAACTATTGGAGCAGCACGATAATACCCACTGCTTGCAAAGAATTATCAAGCAAGAGGGCGACGAGATGTTGGATGTTTTAGGTAGCTTGGGTTGATGTAGTGTGAAACCGGAATTGGCTAATACGTAGAATGATGATTTTGATAATGATGTCTATGATGATGATGATGATGATGATGCAGAAGTCCTTACCATTTCTTACTCCAGGTTACCAAGATATGCTCTTTGGAAACGACATATAATGTGTCATCATTGTTAAAGACGATCTTCTCAATTGTTAATTAAAAATATTCTTTCTGTGATCTCTAATGTTAGCAGTTTTCTGTATTTATACATGATTTAGAATGCCACCTAGATGGCCATGGTAACGACAAAAGAAATAAAGAATAACTCCAGAGGGTTATTAAAATATTCTGGCCCTGGTATCACATGCGTGTCGTAGCATTATAAGCAGATTACATTAGCATTTGTTATGCACTTTTTTCATTGCCAAATCGTGACCATATGCATATAATTATGTCCTGAAATGTACTATTAACAAGTTTTATCTTAAGCTGCATGCATATTCTGTGTAAAAACCACAGCTGTTTTCCACTCCATGGAATTTTTTAACTAAAAATCAATTATTTCTTCAAAGAGTGTTGAGTTATAACTCCCATGTCTTTGTGGAGAAGTACAAAATATTATTAAATTCTTTTTAACACTTTAAAAATTTATGGAATAAAATTAGATGGTGCTTTATAACCCCATGTCAGAAAGTGGTGGACCTTCGAATGGTAAAATGATTATCGAATCGATTAAGTGGCCTTTGAGATTACCCCCCACCACCATGGCCCCCGGTAATCCACCCTCCTCCCACACACACATACACACAACATTCATCCATCTTTAAGATATTAATCTAAATTTTGGAAACATATTGAACGATAGAGAAAGTCATTTGGCTACGGTACATTATCTCAGATTTTGTATTCCCTGCAACATCTTGAAAATATTGACCCACTTTACTGACCAGGATAAAAATGAATATATTCAGTTTAAAAGAATCCTCTGTAATAAAAAAACAATGCTCTCATCCTAAATAGGTACTCTTTAAAAATTAAACTACTAACAGATGAAAAACAGAAAGAAAAAAAGGTGACGTGTTGCAGTCACATGACTTTCTCTACTCTTGTACTAACCATTCTTACAAACTCGTATTCCTGTATCTTCTTCGTGTTAGTTGAGATGAACATTTGCAAATTATCTTCCTGCTTATTTCCTTGCACGTACAAGGGAAATGTGGGAATACAGTAGACTTTGGGCAAAAGTCAAATCTTTTAAAGCTTTCAAATTCCGTTCTCTTTGCATGGCTAACATATATGACGTTTAAGTTCTCCAAAACTCACACAAATAACAAGACATATATCCGAGATGGATCACTTCACCAAAAAAAAAAAAAAAAAAAAAAAAAAAAAGATTAGACATGAATTATGTATTTTAGCAAGATCTACAATTTTTGTAAAGTAAGATTTGGTCTACCTCTTACAGTTTACTAGTTATGCAAAATTCATCCAGATTAAATACGACTACAGGGACTGTAGCCACAAAATTTAAAATATGCATTTAATTTACCATAAAAATATTTCAAACACATGGGATTTTAATCAAAACCGTTTGAGAAATTTTCAAAAATAAAAATTCGAAAAATGTTCCATGCAAAGGGTAGTTTAGGGTGAAGTAATTTTCTTCAAAATATTCACATCGCATTCTTGAAAGACATTAAACTTAAATACCAATTTTGGTTTTTAACCGATTTTTTGTTTTTGAGTTATGCTGTTCACAGACTGACAGAAACAAACACACAGGGACCTTTTTCTAAAAATGCTTCTTTTTAGATTCAGGACGTCTCAAAGGATATATTTCCTGTGAAATCTCGCCACCGAATGTTTGGGTGGTCATAATGTAACACTTAAACAAACATAAGAGCTTATAAAGCGTCAATGATAAAAATATAAAATGAAATAAAAAATACTTGTCTCTCTGACGGAATTAAGAAAAATCCAGGCAGACCTGGTACATTATAATAAATCAAAAGAAACAAGGAAAAAAGTGTAAGAAGGAAAGGATGGAAGAATGGGGTAGATAAGGAGGGGAAACTGGGGTCCGGTGATCTAAGCTAGAGCTCTTGCCAATTATTCAAATATAAGAAGACCCTTTGGTTCTCATGTTTCTGCAGCGGTACTGAAAGCAAACAGACGGATAATAGGTTCTCTGGTGTAGTACAGTTATGCCATTCATTTAGCAAGGAGAAGCTGAAACTGTTCCCGGAAGAGATGTAAACACGAGGACCGCATGTCGTCCAACAAGAGGCACGGACAGCAGATGGCCCTGAAACTGCAACGGTACATACCTAGGCGTAAATACAACTACAATAATCAATAGCCAATTATCCTGAGGACAAGAAACAGATGACGAGGAAAGAGTAATAGGCAGAGGAGTAAAGAAAGAAGTGTAAAGATTCCTCGAGCGCGCGTACAAAAGGCCAGCACACTAATCCTGGCGGCGGGGCACCCTCCCGTCCTCTAATCGCAGTCGTCCATCTCTGGAGATGTACCCTCGAGATAACTCTGGCATCACATCTGCTGCTGCTCCTCCTGCTCGGTTCACTGCACTTGTATAGCGCATAGCCCCTTTATTCTCTGCGATGTCTCTCTTCTGGAGTAGAACGTCTTCAGACTTTTTGTTGAGTTTGACAAGACGGCGAGGACAGTCCTGACGGTGCGGTGCGGTGCGGTGGATGTAGTGTTGATAAAACTCCAGAGGTAGATCCTTAACACACTGAAGTCACGACTACCCTGCTTTTCCACATCGTACAATCTCGATGATTCGTGACGTTTCCCCAAATAGTATGTCCCATTCACAGCCATTTCCAAGATAGTGTTATCCAGTCTGTTCTTTAAACACTGTCAGATTCAGTGTTCTCAACAGCAAATGCTCCCAACCGTTGATTTCTGAATACTAATGTGCCAGGTCTGTGCAGGTAACTTAGATCTGGACCATTCCAATTATCATTTAATTGATGTATGTCCAACTGTGGTGCTATATGCTGTAAAACTGGCCCTTAAATACTATTAAAAATAATGTATCTTACTCCACTAACCCACCAACTATTCGTACAACAGCTTATTTTTCTGTCCATACTCTTTGATTGCCACGACCGAGGAAAAATGAACTAAAAGAATTACTTGAGCAAATTAGAATTATTTACATTTTAAACCAACAACAAAGAATATCCTTGAAATTGCTAACGCCAAAGGAATTACCTGCTATATATTGCGTGCTCTAGCGCGAGCTACATTTTTATAACTAAAATGTTTCCATCTCTAATTTTATTTTGCAAAAGGCATTAAGAATAAATAGGACTTCACAGATATTCACAAAATGTTCAATGTATTGATTTTCTTTGTCTTACAAATATCTCAAATGTAGGATATTTCAAACAAAATAGTCATTTTTGAGAAAATGAAAAATAGCAAAGAAATTAACAAGCAAAAAGTAGTTTAAGGTGAACAGATTTTGTTGAAAATCTTTGGTTGAATCTTTGGAAGGTGTCGAACTTAAAATACGAAGTTTTTCGTTTGATCGATTTTTGATTTTTGAGTTAACTTTTTCATAGACGCGTTGATGCTGGACTTGTGAATGTTGTACAAAATGTTCTAGTGGAATAAACAGGCCAACGTGTGTCCCTAAAACTGTAAACTGTAATTTGATTCAACATCAATTTTTATAGTTAAATTGTTTCTGTGCTCCTTGGAGAATTTCTTACTGTAATCTTCCTTAGAGGCTTTTCTCGATTACCAACCTTATGCATAATACCGCATTCCTGATTTTTCTAGTCTTCAAATTGCCAGCCTGTTCTTCTTAGAGCCTTCTGTTTTCCTCTCTCTCTCTCTCTCTCTCTCTCTCTCTCTCTCTCTCTCTCTCTCTCTCTCTCTCGCTTTCGCTGTGGAGCGTATAGAAATAGACTCAAGGACATAAAATTTTTTAATACTACTTTGGAATTTTAACTTTAAACTTGTTCATGTTACCTTCACTGAGGTAGGTATTATTTCGCAGACTCATTCTCTGAAGTTTCTTCTTCTTCTTCATCTTTTTTTCTTTTATTTGCTTTTCTAAAATATCACCATATGTGTAAAACAAGTCCGGGTTATTATTCACATTAGAGAAGGTGTTTTTTACTCTTAAGTTATAAAATTTAAAGCTTAATTGATTTATATGTGAAATATCTTGTAGCAAAAGAAGAGAATTTCAGTATACCTTAGAAATAAAATAAAAACTTCATTAGATATGACTACTTTTATTAGATTTTAACGTTTGTTTTGGTTTGGCTCAAATATATGCATTCAGTAATATTTTGACTACAGCTTAGCTGCAAGAAACCATAATATTATTTCAGATTGGTTAGGGGTTCATACAAATGTTAATTGTAGTTTATTAGCATTCTATATAAGTTATACTTTCTTTTTCAGTGCTAAAAACGAGGACTTAACCTACAAATAATTTATTTGACGTCCTATGGATAGCTTTGTTATCATTAGCCGGGGTTTAATGTTATAAAGGTTAATTTAATCTGATATTGTAAACAAAATATGTAAAGAAAAAATCTGATATATTACATATACATGACTCTCTCTACTCTTGTACTAACCATTCTTACAAACTCTTATTCGTACATTTTCTTCGTGTTAGTTGAGATAAACATTTGTACAAAATATTTTATTGCTTATTTCCTTGTACGTGCATAGGCAATAGGGGAACACAGTAAGTAGGCTTTGTGCGATAGTCAAATCTTTTAAAGTTTTGAGATTCTGTTCTCTTTGCACTCTTAACACAAAAAATGAACTACGATGTTGCATTTGACGAAAGTTTGTTTTCCAAAAATGACACAAATGGCAAGGAATATCTCTGAAATGGTTGCTCCACAGAAGATTTATTTAGACATAAATTGTGTGTTTTAGTAAGATCTAGATTTTGTGTACAGTGAGACTTTGTCTATCTCTTACGGTTTACCAGTTATGCAAAAGTCATCTAGGGCAAACAGGACTACATAGGCTATAGCCAGAAAATTCAAAATATACAGTTTTTGGTCAGATATCTCAAGCATATGTCATTATAATCAAAATCATTAGAGCCATTTTCAAGAAAATCAAAATTTTCAAAAAAAATTCCATGTAAAGGGTAGTTTAGGGTGGGACTATTTTCTTCAACATCTTCGCGTCGCATCCTTGAAAGGCATTAAACCTAAATACCAACTTTGGTTTTTAACCGACTTTTAGTTTTTGAGTTATGCTGTCCACAGATACAAGGACACAGACAGTCACGCACACAAGGACCTTATTGTAAAAATGTTTTTTCTGGTTTCAGGGGACCTCAAAACCTATATTTCCGGTGAAATCTACACATTGCATTTTTGGGTGGAACACAATATTTCCTCTACTATACGTAATAGAGAAAGTAAAATGTGAATCAATATTCTCAGGACTAAAGTAAGTAAAATTAACACTTATTGCACCAAGAGAAATGACTCCGCAGTAAGCTGTAAGGCTCGAATTTCAAAGCCTTGGGTTAGATTCCGTTGATCGCCCACTCTGATTTTGCGGTTTTCTTGACTTTCTCTGGTAGGCAAATACTGGGGTGGTTTTTCATTTACCGCAAGATCCTTTCCATCACTTCCCTTTCACTCAATTTTCTAATCGGATGCGAATTTAGGTTTAGTGGCGTGTGGCAGTGCCGGACAGATGGCACGGATGCTTGCGCAAAGGAAAGAATGCTTCTCGTGGATACTAGGAGACTGCTTGTTCTAAGGGTCGTTTATCACCCTCTCTAGGCACTTCCAGCAGTGACACCGGTCTTCGAGCCTGGAACAAATAGGGACCTCCATCCCTATGCCCTGTTGCCTCCTGGGGTTCTTTCACTTCATCTCTTCCTCCTGCGGAATGTTAGCTGGAATGCATCTATTTGGGCCGCAGTGCGTGAGGTGTCCCCCTAAGTTGTATAACCTAAGCTTAAGCTTAATTGTATACTGAGTTATAAATATACTACGGTAATTTTACAAAACTGAGGTTTATATGAAAATACCAAATATGTTCGAATTTTGTTTCAGATGCAATTACTAACGTTATCTAAGAAATATTTTACCTTCTTCAAATTACCTCTAACCTCTTTAAAAAGAGCATTTTTGTCAAATTATTGGGCATTAGAAAAGAGAGATTAAAAGGAAGACGAATCTTATTAATTAATAAAGGTTTATTAAATTTGATACCAAAAATAGTAATTTTATTGTTTCTCCTCGAATTTCTAAGATTTAATTGGTGCAGGTATAGCTGCTGGTAATCAAGCTGGAAATGGATTTTCAGCACATTTTGTTCATTGATTAAATAGCTCTCACTGATGGCTATGCCAATATTTAATACATGGTGTAACAGTTACACATGTAGATTTAAACAACTTGAAACAAACAAGGAAGTTTTGGAAGCCAATTTAGTTAGATGTGCTATGAAATGCAACATTTTTATACTGATGCGAGGAACTGACAAATGAATAACAATTCAACTATCTTGTCTCCTAGCATTTACCTGTTGAAATAGACAATATAAGAAGCAGACAGAACTAAGTGTAAAAACACATTAACATACATTTTCGCCAACAATTGGGATTATATTGCAACTTTTAACAATAAATATGTATAATAATCATTTGTAGCGGTAGTAAGAATAGTCCAATACTGAGTAGTATAGGCTGGCACGTAATATCAATGGTAAAATTTAAACATCTTCCCCCAAAAACAGTTTAAAGTGAACATTTACAATTTATTAACCAAAGAACCGTTATAATTCTTTTAGTGTAAGTTAAGTTGATAACTCAGTTCCTTGTGTGTAAAAGCAAAAAGTTAATTGAAATGCACAATGTTGAAAGTCGATCATAAAATCTTTTGATCTGAGTGTGTTTAAAAGAAGAAAGTGGGTCATGCTAAGACTTGCTTATTCATCATTTTGAGTTATGATGCTTGGACTGAATAACTTTGGAAATAGGCGCAAGTTATTCAAAAAAGAGAGGAAAAGTTATTAATAATGCAGCAAACAGGTATGTAACCATATTTGGTCAGAAGTGTACGTTTACAAAAGTCAGATGTGTTACGAAACCTGAATGCTGGAAGTTAGGGATTGAGGCCAAAAGTAGTGGATGCAAAGCAGGAGTGTCCTTGAGCTAAAGCTGAACGCAGGACTCCATTCTTATTCCGTCACGTAACTCATTTACAGTCCACCAAGGAAATAAAGGTCCATTGTTCAGTTATTTTAACGAACCAATGTCCTGATTCGTTGCTTCAATTTCATCTTGATCACATTGCAACTATTACTGTCGTTTTATTGGTTCATTTGAGTTAAGGTATGTCTGACAGACGACCTCAGTTGCGTAGTTGTCTTTCTGTGACATTTATTTAGGTAACTTGATAGATGGTCTTACATGCATATTCCCCTTGTCATCAGATCCTATTTCTATTTTCTTTGCTCTGTTAATGTACTTTAAATCGTAATATAAAATACCCAATTCTACTATTTACCAGGTAGCTGAGAGAAACCACGAAAAATAGTTTACGATGTGCGACATTCAAATGACTTTCTCTACCCATTCTTCAACAAATTATTCTTATAAATGCTTATCGTTATATCCACTTAATGATAAGGAGATAAACATTTGCATGAAATGTCTCGTAGGTACATATTTATTGTAGATATAACTTGAATAATAAATTGCAGAGGGGCTTCAAATGCTAATCAAATATTTTATCAAGTGGTGATGGCTTTGAATTCCTTCTCTTTCCGCGGCTTACTAATAAACAAAACGCATAACGACTTTCTATTCTAGTATTTGAAAATTAAAACTAATTACAAGGAATTCCACTAAAATGGCTAACTCCAGCAAAAGAATATTTGATAAAGTTTTATTGTCTCCTTAAACTCATCTATATTTTTTGTGTAGATCTAAGGGATTTACCAGTTATGCATACGTCATTCAGAATGAAGAGGACTTCAAAGGCTATTCCCAGTAGTTTAAGATATGCATTCCTTTGTGTGTGTGTGTGTGTGTGTGTGTGTGTGTGTGTGTGTGTGTGTGTGTGTGTGTGTGTGTGTGTGTGTGTGTGTGTGTGTGTGTGTGTGTGTGTGTGTGTGTGTTTGGTTATGTTAAACCCCACTTTTACTGCATGCAGCACCGTAGGCAGTGACATTGATGATACATGCAATGAGACCTGCGTAATGAGACGACATAGGAAACCGAAAAACCCGGAGGAAACCCGCCCTGCGCCGCCTTGTTCACAAATACTACTTGTGGTCGCCTGGGATCAAACCCAGGTGAGAGGGAATGATGTAATCACTCGGCATAAATATACTCGTATCCCATCTTCCCTCCCATTACATATTGCTCATTTTTCCTTTAGTACATTCTTTCTTTAATTCTTTAATCTCCGTATTCTCACACGAAACCAAGTAACCTCTTGCCGTTCATTCTTGCCACAAACCTTGTGATCATATCCTCTAGAATTTGTCTTATTATGTTCCAACCTTCCATCATTAATGTATATACTGATACCCAAACTTCGCCTAATCCATTTATCATTAATAGCTCTCTAATTTTTCCAAACTGTTTTCTATTGTTTTGGAGCTTTTTCTTTTCTTATTTTCTTTTCTTTTCCTTTCTTTCTTTTCGTATTAATTTAAACTCAAATTAAGAATTAGCTGTCTACCAACTGTTGACTCCTAAAGAAATATCTCCACTGCTCCAAACATTACTAACTTCTCATAGTTCGATAACATTGATTGATCGATTGATTGAGTTTAGGGGCCCGTCGACAACTAGGTCATTTGGGCCAGTTCGATTCCATAAGGGAAATATAAACTATGAATTTTTTCGAAAGACACGGTGATGTGCTGAGTACAGTTATTTTCTCACTGATGTAAACCCTAATTTACCTTTATTATTCACTGTTTGACTTTGTTTCTCCCAATATCCATCATAACTTAACTCCTAGATAATTAAATGCTCTAGCCACTTCAATGCCTTTGTTATTTACAAACAGTCTTTTACTGTTACTTAATATTCTTAAAAACTGCAATTCCGGATTTGTTATAATTTATTTTAAGGCCTCATTCATTACAGTATCCTTCTACTTCCTCAATAGCTGCTTTACAACTAATTAGAATGAGTGATCCCACCATCAAATCATCTGCATAAAGTAAGCCCGGTATTGTTGATTATTGGCGTATGCTTCATCACCTGATTCAAACTATCCAAAATGTGATCAATAAAAAAATTAAACAGCACTAACCTCAGTTTATAACACTTTTTAACCATCGCTCTTGCGTTACTCCTTTTATTAATAAATTGCTGCCACATTTAACACAAAAGTTATGAAAAATTATCTTCACCTCACTGAGCCATTTTTTCCTTAATTTAAACCACAAAGCATCTCCCGTATGCTTTAGTTAGGTTTTAATGCTCAGAACAATGTGTTATCTCAGTTCTTAAAATGGGTATCATAAATAATTGAAATATATATACATATATTTCAATTATGGGAATTAAATTGTACCAATCTCTTCTTACTTATTCAACAACAGAATATAGCGCAAACTTTGTAGCGGTTTTAAATTCTTATTTAATCTTGCTCCCACATTAAGGTGCAATTTGTAGCAGTTTGTATTAATGTTTAAATGCCTTGGTCTAACTGCAATCGTAGAGCTGTAGAATTTTTCCTTCTGCAGATCGTGGTATGGGATCGATGGAGGCAGCGGTGTCCAATTATTAATAATTTTTTCTCAAATATAGAACTCGCAAAGGGCTGCATTTTTGACGCTTTATCGCAATTTAGCTAATCATTTAACTAAATAAATCATTAATTATTTTGGATCAAAATATTCTCGCCGATTTTGTAAACCGTTGAGATTTATTCTATAAACATCGGCTTCCAAAGTCTCTATAGTTTTCACTCGTTTTTGAGGGCTTAGATAGGAAACCGTCTGAAGTTTCAAATTTCATCAAATAGTCTGTGAACTCCTCTTAGTAATATATGTATTTAGGCTTTCACGGCCGGTGTCTTGACTATTCGAAATGTTTAGTTCTTCCGGGCTTGTAGACCGTGGTCTAGAAGGCATGGTAGATACCAACGTTTCACCAAATACTGCGCTTGGCATCATCAGGGTAACACGATCCTCCGTCTGCACTGTTCAGAGTTTGAATTAGTAAGTCTGAATTCTGTATAATGAAGAATTATAAGAAATAGAGTTGTGACACACTTTTGTGGCATTAACAATTTCGGGATATTCTCTGTTGTTAGCTTAAATTTTCTGACATGTTATCATTTTTGCATTTTGCTGCTGTCTGGTTTATAAAGATTTGACTATTTTCTCAACCACTTGTTGCTACTCTGTGAGTAAAATAACATAATGAAGACATTTAACAATTTCTTTTTATCTCATTTAAAGGTATATATGAACAACAGGCGAATATATATTCAAATAAAGCATGTTTATGGAGGAAATAATTTAACACACCACATTTTTAAGCTTTTCTCTTCAGCATTAAGAACTTCATTCCAGCCACTCAGTTTCCTCAAGATTGTAGGACGGCGCCAGAAGAGTTCAAATGTACGAGCTAAATTTGAAACTTAAAAAGAAGAAAACTTATTCATGAGTCTATTTGCCTCTTTGCTCTTGGGCAAACCGGATATACATACATGAATTCTTTGTGTTGCAACGCTTCCTGCAGAAAAGCTGGCTAAGAGATTCACATACGAACATTATAACGTGATATGCAAAAGAGTGAAACACGTGCAAAAGGTGCGCCAGATAAGTACCCACCTCATCGTGAGAGATGTGGGGTATACATTATTCATCGTCTGGTCCAGGGATGAGAGTGCTAGTTTCACTTGAGTTGCCTCTGGCCTGTCAAATCAGATCAGGGTTAGAAAAGTCACGCTTAGTGTCGTATGTTTATGTTCATTTATTCACTCACATGCAACTATACCTTCACCGATCTTAGTTTAAACCAGAATGTAAACAAAGTACATGATTGTATTCATCCGCGGGGCTCTATGATTGGGATACCTCTGGTGCAACTTAATTTGTGAATCAAGCAACTACGTTTAAAACAATTCGCTTTTCATTATTTTGCAATGGCTTTCCTTGGCGATGCTTTACATACTCCATGGAAGATGCAATTTTGAACAAACTGTATGTTCCGCTCCTTCCTTGTGCGCATGCATTTCGCATCACAATTAATAATACTAAATTTGCACATTAAGGTGTTCCATTTATTCTTACTAGAAGATTTTCAAACTGTTTTCACAAATAATTCTTGTAGTTATTTTAAATTTAATGCTATTTGCATGTTAGTTAACGGACTACATTTTCATTCGCGGCTGGAAGTTATGCGGTTCGACCAACCAATGAAGTGTTACTCAAACGCGTGCTGTTGTTTACATTGCAATTTAAAGTAAGACTGGCGTAGGTATAGTGCCTGAGTGTTAGTACTAGCTGGCTAACCCAACAATAAGATTAACATCATTTTCAAATGGTGAATTCATCTCATTTTCTTCCGCCAATTCTTTGTGATAACTGCGTACAGCCCCGGCTATTCCTAATAACGGACGAATAATCCCCTGATATTCACGCAAAAGCATGTGAAACATTGGCAGAATGTTTGATTTCTTTAGGGGCACATTGTACTCATCTAAACATGAAAAATATGTCAGTATTGTAATGTAAACATCACCTAAACCATTACAGCTATAATCATAATTTTCTCACTACACATTGCATATTCTTTGAGGTAGAATATATGTTAAAATTAAGTTTGTGGGTACAAAGCAAGGCGCGAGATATCCATGTAAATTGATACACAGAAAAAATAATTTTGGTATGCTGTTGTTCACCTAGGTGCATTAATTTGAAAAACCCTGTGTTCTAGAGATTTTAAACTTGTGGTGAACCCAGAAAGTAGTATTTCTGACCAAATGAGTGGATTAATTTTTCAAAATTCTAATTTTTAATGAAGATTGCTCTTTATATATAACTTTAAAAATTAGCTCAATTCTTATAACATTATATTTCATAAATTGTATGCTAAAAATGGCAAAACTGTTCCATTCATTTTAGAGTCGTGTTTTAGCAGCTCAGAAAATCTGAGCTTCCTAGATTCAAGTTTGGAGAAAATGGTACCTAAAAAAACTAAACCCCTAGCGCAATACCCATGCAGGGCCAAGGCTTGCTGTACAGCCGCTGCGTTCCCCACCTCGGCCCAGTACAGGCGCCATTGGTTAGGTGCAGTACTGGAGGGTGGGACGTGGTCAGCGCCTCGAGCCCTCCCGGCCAGTTATACGATCTTCTCGACCTGAAAATGGTACCTGCAAGGAGAAAATAAGTTAAAGAAAGCAAGGAAAAAAATAAATAAAATTAAAAAAGTAAACACCACAAAAGGAGGTGGCAGGTGCAGCATCTTATTTAAAAGCTATTTTGACAACTATAAAATGTGCAACAACCCAACATTATATATCAATAAACCGAGCGAAATGGCTCCGCGGTAACGTGTAAGGCTCACTTGCGGGAGGTCTGGGTTCGAATCCCGCGGCCGATCTTCCTGAACCATAGGTTTTTTCGGGGTTTCCTCGAGTTGCCAACCGAATTCTGGGAAAGATAATTACATCCCGAACTTCCTAACCTTCCATTTCGTTTCATTAATAATTTCATTCATTCTCTATCCCGTTGGTTCTTTCAGAGTCGCAAGTGTCAGAGAAGGCGTTAGGTGCAGCTTGGCAGGGACGATATGCGCACAAGAACTCTTTCCATCCCTCGTTGTCTGTGAGATCAGGATGTCAAACGATGGCCTCTGGAGGCGTTGGACCCCCCTCCCCCTGAGATGTCTCTGGAAGATATACATAAACATTTTGAGGTGTTGTCAATCTTGGGAAACCTTAGGAACCTCTGTCAATGTCTGTGCCGTTAGTAGATCTGGCCGCCCGGTGTCTACTCTCACCTCATCCTTCCTCCTGGGGGTTCTCCCCTTGGGGTTATAGGTACAATTAGCCTGGCTTCAGTGCCAAGCCCCCTCCGTATATCTCCTTTTCCTTCTGTATATCAATGGATGTGGAAAAGAATTGATCTCAATTGTGGAAAGAAAAAACAAGATTTTTTGACCTCAAACTACAATGTGCCCTTAACCTCCCAACAGCAAACTTCCAAGCTCTGGAAATGTTGCTTAGACCTAATGTACCTTATAGTGATTGAATAATCATCAGTCGGAGTGTTCGAATTACTTTATTAGATAATGACAATAAATGAAATGTTAAACCTTTGTGTTTTCTTCTCAGTCTCATAGTTATTTGTAACATAAAAGGCTGCTGTTTCCACAAAAAGCACAAACTTTTAACATATTCAGCGACATATTTGTGAAGCTAATGAATGTGAAGCCCAGTCTACTAGGTTAACTTCTTTGGAAAAGACGCATATGTAATCTGCGGACATCGAGAAAAACACTCGTCTCAGTTGGTAATTATAACATGTCAGTTCACTGATTTCTAATGTTAGCAATTTTCTCTCTTTATATAATTAGTTAGCATGCGCTGCTAACGAACTTGATTACAAGGTAAATACAAAGGAAACACTTTCTTACACGAGAGGGTTATTACAATTTTTTTGACGCAGTATCTCATGCATATTATAGCTTCATAAGAGATTCGATTCTCTTTTGTTCTGCCTGCGTGTTGTTTCTTAAGCATTGCCATATATATGGAATGAAATATAGATGCAATTTATCTTATTTTAGTTGTATTTTTTGTGGAGTACAACTATCTCAGTTAAAAGTCTTTGCCAATATTTTCTGTTACAACTCCAATGTATTCGTGCTCTATCCCATAAGCTTTGTAGTATATATATATATATATATATATATATATATATATATATATATATATATATTTCACAAACAAAAATTGTGACATCTGCCTGACATTGCAGGTGACCATAAAGATCCAGAATACAGAGATACATGACAAAGTCAATTTTAAGAAGAAGAAAAAAAATGATTAAAATTAATATTCAAAATATCTAAAACATTAAAAGATTATAACAAGAAGATAACAGTTAACACATTGAATACAAGTGATTATTTAAAATATATAAAGAGTCTTTTAGGACATGTAAACATATATTTACAATTTCGGACCATTGCACACCCAGTGCTTTGAGGCAGGTACTTGTGAATTTAAAACATGTTCCGCGGGCACCAAAGAGTAGTCCTTTTACATCCCATGCATTTTCAGGTACATTATATCTCTCACTAAGGTGAGGAATGCATGGTTGGTAGATGGCTTCCTTTTCCTCGTTCACCTGTGTCGCCTGCTGTAGATGTTGCTCCATTCTTACACTTGGATCAAGAATGAGACCCTTTCCTGCATCCCTCTTGATGGCTACGATATCTGCTCTTCGATGGCTACCATCCTCAGACAGGCAATGGACCTCTTCATAGACCTGCCAATTCGCTCTACGAAGGGCTGTAGAAATTGATGAACGCACACGGCGGTGACGATTGTTGCGAAGTAATTCTCCCTTTGGGCAATATCCTAGTACATGCCCAAGGGTTTCCACTTCTTTACAATTTGAGTGCCGACATAGTGTTGTTCGCTGATTTCTTCCAGGCACAGATCTTACTGCTGACGTGTTACATGACATTTTGATGGCATTAGTCCATTCAGAAGATGACAGGGTTTTTCTGTTGCTCATCCACGAATTGGCTCTGGGATTCTCTTTATATGTCTCAATCCCCTTTCCCTTGTGAGGTAGCTGACACCATGCATCAAACGATTTAAGTTGTAATTGTTTTCGAAGCCATCGTCCTGATTTTGACATGATTTCATCGTTAATGTCAATGTTCAAATTGGAAAGGGCTTCTTTCTTCACTTTCTGAGTATCTCGACACAAGCGTAGATGATCATCTTGTATCTGTGAAAGCTTTTGAGCTATATTGAAATGTTGTAAATAAGCCTCCTAACCTTTTAATAACTTATGAATTGAAATTATAAAATGTTTAATAGCCCTTTGTCCGTCAAAATATAGGACTCTATAGTTGTGAAAGGATTATCAAAATGTGTTGGGTAGTTTTTTTAATTACCTCCCCCCCTCCCCACATACACAACACACCTAGAGATATTCTCTATTTGTAATATTAGTATAATATAATATGTTTCAGTTTCAATAAGTAAATTACATTGATTTGCTTTTGTTGGGATAGCTTCCGGGGCAGAATAACAAACACTGTGGCTCTTCATATGGGGTTTTACCACACCACTTTGTAACGAGGGGACTCTATTTGAAACACCGTAACACCGTGGCGGCAAGAATAAAGAAAGCATAAATTATTTTTCATGCCACTTGTTTATAGTAAGTAGAGCAAAATCACACTGGAAATAAACTCTTGAGATCCGTTGAACCAAAAAACGTGCTAAACAAAACGCGTCAATGAACATGTCTGTATGCATCTGTCTCAATTTGTCGTTGAGTGGCTTAACTCTAAAATGAAAGGTGGGATTAATCTCAAATTTCGTACTTAAGTTAGGCGTTGCTTAAGCATGACAGGTGATTTTCAAGAACATTCTCTTACTCAAACTAAGTCGAAGTTTTCATTAAAAAAACGATTCCGATGATTTTCCTCAAAATGTTACATGCTTATAATACTTATATGTCAAATACAATATACTGTGATGGAAGGTACTGAAGGTACAATTATTGCCAATAAACTGTCGTACAAAATTTAATTTCTAGAGATTAGGCAATATCACATTAACTTCAATTGTGACTAAATTCATTCGAATTAAGGTAGAAATACATTACAGGATTGTTCACATAATGTTTACGCGACAAATGTTGAAATAGAACAATTTCTATCCATTTTTCATGAATATTTTATATAATATTCTTTATTGACAATAATTTTAATGGATATATTTGTTACACACATTATGTCATGGTTAATGTATAGCCGATATATATCCTGCATACCTTGAATTTTTAAAATTTATTTTAGGTTGCATGAACATCTTAGGTCATGAGCAACCATGTTAATACAAAAAATAGTACAGTTCCTTATTACAAGAGTCACGATGACAATGGTAATATATCTTTGATAGTTAAAAACAGCTGTAGAGTCGTTCAGTGCTTCCTATTGTTGTGAAAGAACCTTATACTTTTGCCTGTTAGTTTCTAAATGTTTGTATTTAAAACAAATATATATATATATTGTAAATGTTGCTTGTGTGTCAATTTCGGATGAACCAATTCTTAATCCTGTATAAATTATCTGGTCCTTTTTGTTCTTCAGGTGGATTTGGTTATTGTTGAAAATTGAGATCCTGATTTCCGAAAGCCGATTGGGGCAGTTTTTTAACCATTCAATGTTCCACAAATTCTTCTTTAAACTGCTGAGATGTGTTTATTCTGTGTTGAATTTTCTCTGTAGCCTTTGAAGACTTTACATTTTGAAGGAAATTTATATACCTTTTATAAGTACTAAAGAATAAGAGATAGATAAATACTTACTGTAGAAAAAGTAACTTTCGTTGAAATATGCAGTTTGAGTCAAGTAACGTCTATCTATCATTAGCTTTTTTCGAAATGTCTGTTGTTACATATTTCAATTTCTCAAGTTGAGTTTATGCTATTCTTCTTTTTCCCACATGGATTCATAAGTAAGAAAACTTGCCTTGTTATGTATCAGTACTTGCATTTTGTTTTCTATGATTACATGCGTATCTTGGCGAGAAGATACTTGGGAAGAGAAAGCTATAGGATAAAGACAGGGCAAATGGATATTCTAAGAATATGTTTAAAACGAAGGTCATTAATTATTACAGAATCACAAGTTTTATAACACAAGCACTGGAAGTTCATTTAAACAAACTGGAAAGGGATTCTTCTGAAATAAAATACAAGAACAGAAAAAAAGTAATTAGTTGAAGCATGTTACAATGTCCATCTTTCCCATCCGCTGGAGTAAACGGACATCAACATTTTAGTCACTGTCATTACTCATACAATAATAGCACACAAAATATGGGCAATAAACAATAGCTGAATTTACCTTCACTAAATATAATGCACATCATTAGTATGATATAATTCTTAGCTACAAATATTTTAAAAATTGTATTGAACTAATTGCGACACGAAAAGTGCGCTGTCCTTTTGCCAGACCTGTGCATTTGCCCACAGTGCGATCAGACAGAAAATAACTCAGAAGATAGACATGTACTCTGTGAATCTTCATCACCGATAGATGGATACCGATGTCACCATGTATCTAGAACATTCTTTTATGGCTTCATTTTCCATAAAAATCTTAAGTGCAACAAATGGAGTCTTACAGTTCAGGTAACTAAATGATAAATGTGTCTTACATGTTTCGTTTTGCTTGCCATAGCCACAGATCCTTTACTGATTAGTTATGGGTCAAGTTTAGTTTAGGTTCCCTAGCAACATTTCAACATTTGAATTCGCCGCAGTATACATTTCGGAGCTATAAGAAAATTGCTTCTGTAGTTAATATGTTTGTCATTTTTGACACAGTATGCCTTTTTAGTGGCCTCCCAATTGTATAGAATCCAATAAGAATGTGAAAAAGGTGATTTTCTAAAGTGTTGAAATTAGAGACTAAATGTTTTTTGCACAGGGATTACTAGCAACTAAAGAAATGCGTCTACCAAATTTCATTCCAATATCTAATCATATTCCTGATATATTAATTAATTTATATCAATTTTATTGGATATAATCAAAATCTATCTCCTCAACAGAAGTTGAACAACAGAGTTAATCTTTTAAAATTGTATTTCTTATTACCTTTGTAACAAATTAAAGCCAGGAAATTTTTGTATACTGAATAGTTTTTCTTAAAAAACTTTAATACCACAAAGTACATAAATGTCATAAAAACAGCACATTGTTATATATATATTTTTTAAATAGGTGTAAGCAATATCAAAATTCCAAACGGACATTTTATTACCCATGTTCTGAATTATATTGGAAACATTTTTTAGATCTCTAGCTAGAGTTTTGTGGGAGAAAATAGATTTTGAATGTGAGAAGGTAAAAAAAACCGTTTCCGGGAAAAATGAGTTTAAAGTTGAGGGCATACCCATTTAAAAGGCAGAGACAGAGGGGATTAAAACTTTGCAGATATATTATTTAAGGTATGGTGCATCTTTTGCAATATAAATCCAAAAATTGATATTTTTGACCAAACAGGCTAAAATATCACTTCGGTGTTCCCTTAATGTTCATCATTCTTTCCGTTTTAGTTGTATAGCTCACAACACTGTTTCACTCTCTCACTCTTACTCTCTGTCGCTCTCATTCTCTCTCTTTCACGCAAACACGGAATTCTAAATGTGTGAACACTCAAACATGTATTTAATTTTGGGCCGAATGCACGAGTTAGACAAGCTTTAAAGTAAAACACTTTACTGTAAAAGATAATTGCATGGCTTGTAATAAAAGTGTATTACAATTTTACTCAGCGCACTGTCTTCCAGAGCAACTAGGCTTCACATTTAAGTTAATAGTTTGGGCAAATATGAGAAGAAGTATGATCGCCAGAAAAAGTTCTTACATGGATGCTTGCATTGCAATTACGGCCCACAAATCTAGGATATTGCTTTTCTTTGAAATCCTTTTTCTATCTCTTGTTTTGTTGCAAACCTCATTTCATCTGCCGTGCATGGCATAAAACTGGGTATTCAACAGTCATAAAATTTGAATTTTATTCCTAGGTGGCATGTAATAGAATTCCAAATTCCCATCCGATGAAACAAATTAGAGGCCTCGCCGTTTTAGGCATGAAACCAAAGCTCAGCTCTGTGCTAGTTATGAAATTATTGCTCCATTAACCATGACATTGCTTACAGCACTTTCGCCATTCGGCTCGCCTCTTTAACAAGAAAATTCAATCATCTCCAGCACGGAAGGGAGATCGTTTTCACGCATATAAATTATTCAGGTGCTCATTGTGTGCGCACGCGCGGTTTTGTTATTTTGGCACTGGAGTCGTAAATATGTGCGTAACGAAGAGTCCTCATGCTAATTGTTCCCCGAAGCAGACAGGTAAGGATCGGGTGTGCGCACTGCTTAGGACCGAGATGTTTATCTTATCTGCCACGTCCATCTCTGCGAGCCCGACCGCCCGACCTCGCGATAACCATCTCCAAGGTTGAGTTAGGGGAACAACGTGCGGGTGGGTACACTCAAGGGGACAAAGGCACGGATTTCTTGTGTACAGCCTGTCCACAAATCTATCCATCTAACCATCTATCTATCCATATATCTATGCATCTATTTATCCATCTATTTATCCATTCATCTATCCATTAGTCTATCTATCTATCTATCTATCTATCTATCTATCTATCTATCTATCTATCTATCTATCTATCTATCTATCTATCTATCTATCTATCTATCTATCTATCTATCTATCTATCTATCTATCTATCTATCTATCTATCTATCTATCTATCTATCTATCTATCTATCTATCTATCTATCTATCTATCTATCTATCTATCTATCTATCTATCTATCTATCTATCTATCTATCTATCTATCTATCTATCTATCTATCTATCTATCTATCTATCTATCTATCTATCTATCTATCTATCTATCTATCTATCTATCTATCTATCTATCTATCTATCTATCTATCTATCTATCTATCTATCTATCTATCTATCTATCTATCTATCTATCTATCTATCTATCTATCTATCTATCTATCTATCTATCTATCTATCTATCTATCTATCTATCTATCTATCTATCTATCTATCTATCTATCTATCTATCTATCTATCTATCTATCTATCTATCTATCTATCTATCTATCTATCTATCTATCTATCTATCTATCTATCTATCTATCTATCTATCTATCTATCTATCTATCTATCTATCTATCTATCTATCTATCTATCTATCTATCTATCTATCTATCTATCTATCTATCTATCTATCTATCTATCTATCTATCTATCTATCTATCTATCTATCTATCTATCTATCTATCTATCTATCTATCTATCTATCTATCTATCTATCTATCTATCTATCTATCTATCTATCTATCTATCTATCTATCTATCTATCTATCTATCTATCTATCTATCTATCTATCTATCTATCTATCTATCTATCTATCTATCTATCTATCTATCTATCTATCTATCTATCTATCTATCTATCTATCTATCTATCTATCTATCTATCTATCTATCTATCTATCTATCTATCTATCTATCTATCTATCTATCTATCTATCTATCTATCTATCTATCTATCTATCTATCTATCTATCTATCTATCTATCTATCTATCTATCTATCTATCTATCTATCTATCTATCTATCTATCTATCTATCTATCTATCTATCTATCTATCTATCTATCTATCTATCTATCTATCTATCTATCTATCTATCTATCTATCTATCTATCTATCTATCTATCTATCTATCTATCTATCTATCTATCTATCTATCTATCTATCTATCTATCTATCTATCTATCTATCTATCTATCTATCTATCTATCTATCTATCTATCTATCTATCTATCTATCTATCTATCTATCTATCTATCTATCTATCTATCTATCTATCTATCTATCTATCTATCTATCTATCTATCTATCTATCTATCTATCTATCTATCTATCTATCTATCTATCTATCTATCTATCTA
Source organism: Tenodera sinensis (assembly GCA_030765045.1). Taxonomy (NCBI): domain Eukaryota; kingdom Metazoa; phylum Arthropoda; class Insecta; order Mantodea; family Mantidae; genus Tenodera; species Tenodera sinensis. The sequence continues at coordinate 88,502,810 of CM060963.1, forward strand.
TCTATCTATCTATCTATCTATCTATCTATCTATCTATCTATCTATCTATCTATCTATCTATCTATCTATCTATCTATCTATCTATCTATCTATCTATCTATCTATCTATCTATCTATCTATCTATCTATCTATCTATCTATCTATCTATCTATCTATCTATCTATCTATCTATCTATCTATCTATCTATCTATCTATCTATCTATCTATCTATCTATCTATCTATCTATCTATCTATCTATCTATCTATCTATCTATCTATCTATCTATCTATCTATCTATCTATCTATCTATCTATCTATCTATCTATCTATCTATCTATCTATCTATCTATCTATCTATCTATCTATCTATCTATCTATCTATCTATCTATCTATCTATCTATCTATCTATCTATCTATCTATCTATCTATCTATCTATCTATCTATCTATCTATCTATCTATCTATCTATCTATCTATCTATCTATCTATCTATCTATCTATCTATCTATCTATCTATCTATCTATCTATCTATCTATCTATCTATCTATCTATCTATCTATCTATCTATCTATCTATCTATCTATCTATCTATCTATCTATCTATCTATCTATCTATCTATCTATCTATCTATCTATCTATCTATCTATCTATCTATCTATCTATCTATCTATCTATCTATCTATCTATCTATCTATCTATCTATCTATCTATCTATCTATCTATCTATCTATCTATCTATCTATCTATCTATCTATCTATCTATCTATCTATCTATCTATCTATCTATCTATCTATCTATCTATCTATCTATCTATCTATCTATCTATCTATCTATCTATCTATCTATCTATCTATCTATCTATCTATCTATCTATCTATCTATCTATCTATCTATCTATCTATCTATCTATCTATCTATCTATCTATCTATCTATCTATCTATCTATCTATCTATCTATCTATCTATCTATCTATCTATCTATCTATCTATCTATCTATCTATCTATCTATCTATCTATCTATCTATCTATCTATCTATCTATCTATCTATCTATCTATCTATCTATCTATCTATCTATCTATCTATCTATCTATCTATCTATCTATCTATCTATCTATCTATCTATCTATCTATCTATCTATCTATCTATCTATCTATCTATCTATCTATCTATCTATCTATCTATCTATCTATCTATCTATCTATCTATCTATCTATCTATCTATCTATCTATCTATCTATCTATCTATCTATCTATCTATCTATCTATCTATCTATCTATCTATCTATCTATCTATCTATCTATCTATCTATCTATCTATCTATCTATCTATCTATCTATCTATCTATCTATCTATCTATCTATCTATCTATCTATCTATCTATCTATCTATCTATCTATCTATCTATCTATCTATCTATCTATCTATCTATCTATCTATCTATCTATCTATCTATCTATCTATCTATCTATCTATCTATCTATCTATCTATCTATCTATCTATCTATCTATCTATCTATCTATCTATCTATCTATCTATCTATCTATCTATCTATCTATCTATCTATCTATCTATCTATCTATCTATCTATCTATCTATCTATCTATCTATCTATCTATCTATCTATCTATCTATCTATCTATCTATCTATCTATCTATCTATCTATCTATCTATCTATCTATCTATCTATCTATCTATCTATCTATCTATCTATCTATCTATCTATCTATCTATCTATCTATCTATCTATCTATCTATCTATCTATCTATCTATCTATCTATCTATCTATCTATCTATCTATCTATCTATCTATCTATCTATCTATCTATCTATCTATCTATCTATCTATCTATCTATCTATCTATCTATCTATCTATCTATCTATCTATCTATCTATCTATCTATCTATCTATCTATCTATCTATCTATCTATCTATCTATCTATCTATCTATCTATCTATCTATCTATCTATCTATCTATCTATCTATCTATCTATCTATCTATCTATCTATCTATCTATCTATCTATCTATCTATCTATCTATCTATCTATCTATCTATCTATCTATCTATCTATCTATCTATCTATCTATCTATCTATCTATCTATCTATCTATCTATCTATCTATCTATCTATCTATCTATCTATCTATCTATCTATCTATCTATCTATCTATCTATCTATCTATCTATCTATCTATCTATCTATCTATCTATCTATCTATCTATCTATCTATCTATCTATCTATCTATCTATCTATCTATCTATCTATCTATCTATCTATCTATCTATCTATCTATCTATCTATCTATCTATCTATCTATCTATCTATCTATCTATCTATCTATCTATCTATCTATCTATCTATCTATCTATCTATCTATCTATCTATCTATCTATCTATCTATCTATCTATCTATCTATCTATCTATCTATCTATCTATCTATCTATCTATCTATCTATCTATCTATCTATCTATCTATCTATCTATCTATCTATCTATCTATCTATCTATCTATCTATCTATCTATCTATCTATCTATCTATCTATCTATCTATCTATCTATCTATCTATCTATCTATCTATCTATCTATCTATCTATCTATCTATCTATCTATCTATCTATCTATCTATCTATCTATCTATCTATCTATCTATCTATCTATCTATCTATCTATCTATCTATCTATCTATCTATCTATCTATCTATCTATCTATCTATCTATCTATCTATCTATCTATCTATCTATCTATCTATCTATCTATCTATCTATCTATCTATCTATCTATCTATCTATCTATCTATCTATCTATCTATCTATCTATCTATCTATCTATCTATCTATCTATCTATCTATCTATCTATCTATCTATCTATCTATCTATCTATCTATCTATCTATCTATCTATCTATCTATCTATCTATCTATCTATCTATCTATCTATCTATCTATCTATCTATCTATCTATCTATCTATCTATCTATCTATCTATCTATCTATCTATCTATCTATCTATCTATCTATCTATCTATCTATCTATCTATCTATCTATCTATCTATCTATCTTATCTATCTTATCTATCTAATCTGTCTTATCTAATTTATCTTATCTATGTAATTTATCTGTCTTATGTATCTAATCTGTCTATACATCCATCTATCTGTTTGTCTATCCATCTGTTTATTCATTTATCCATGTCTTATCTGTCTAATCTATCTGTCTTATCTTTCCATCTATCTATCCATCCATCTATCCATTTGTCCATCTTCCTTATCGATCTAATCTATCCATCTATCTATCCATTTATCCATCTATCTTATCTATCTGATCTGTCTTATCTATCTTATCTAATTTATCTTATCTATGTAATCTATCTGTCTTATGTATCTAATCTATATATCTGTCTTATCTATCTAGTCTGTCCATCTATCTATACTTCCATCTATCCATCTGTCTTAGCTGTCTAATATATCTAATCTATCTGGCTTATCTACTTATCTATCCTATCAATCTATTTATCGATCTATCTTATATATCTTAACCATCTATCTATCTAGCTATCCATCTCTCTATACTTCCATATATATCCGTATATTTATCTATACTTCTACTTATCAAACCTGTTCCATCGATCTAGCCTATTCTATACATTCTATCTAATACATTTTGTTTAACTCATTAATGTTGTCTACTTCTCAAATGTTCCGGACTGTGTTGCTCCGCATGGTTATGGCCTTATGATCATCGTAAATTGATAATTTTGAGTTGATGCGGCGTTTTGTGATGCTATGAAGCCAGGAAATAAAAGTATGAATGTGCAGATACCAACTTTATATTTAACAACTCCGGTATGTATGACTCTTGTTCGTGTTCTTTATAATCATAGCTCGTTTCCAATCACCGCTCTATACGATTCAGCCACAGAGGTGTTTGAAATTCCTATCATTTATCACACCTTTTGGCCATTTTGTTTCCGGTTCTGCCAGGTATTCGTGTTAGTTTGCAATTATTAACCCTCAGTTGCGGTTCAGAAGTTTACACTGGTCCAACAGGTCACAGGCGTACCTCTGAGATTTACGTACATTTTATTGTGAGGTCAGGATACCACTAATGTTGGGCTGTTGGCTTCGCAAACAGGCAACCAGGTGAGTATCCCAATTCTCTATGTCGACCTTTATAGCTGTTCTTACTTAATAATTATGAGATAATCTCATTGTAATCAAATGAGCCTAGAATAACCCCTAAACATTGGTAATTAAGCCATATTATTCTAAAAGCTGCTTAAATTTCATGCTAGTGTGAGATTTTTCCGCTTTTTTTTTCTATGTTAAGTTTCTAACATCGAGTAGATTAAATTATTTATAAAGCATTCCAGGAACCTTAGGCATATAGCTATTGTGTAGGCTAACGAAATATATTTCAAACGCTACTGTTGGCATTTGTGGAGGATCCGAGTTCGATACCCGGCACGGACATGGACATTTTTCCCTCGCTGGGAAGTCTGGCACGGGTGCACTCAGCCTCATTAGGTCCCTGAGGCTACTTGAGGAGCTACTTGATAAAGAAGTAGTGACCAGAGGTCGCGAAGGCCGCATAACCGGCCATGAGGGCTCAGGGCACTGACCATGTCCCACCCTACAGTTTTGCACTCCACTCAGGACACCTTAGTGGGTAGCGGTTGGAGACGCAGCGGCCGGGCGGTAAGCCTAGCCCGCGGCGGTTGTTGTGCTATGGGTTATTTTATTACTGCATTTAGCATTCTCTTCTCACAGAAAAACACATATAGGAAAATTATTATCTGCTTAAGATAGCTGCAGCCGAAATTTGGTTAAAATATATAAAAATTTACAAAAGATATTTTATGTCTCAAATATTCTGAACCTTTACCTTCAATTGAATAGCATTTAAATACTCATTAGCCTGTTGACCTGTAGGTGTTTGCCTCAATACCTTTTACTCAACTTAAAAATCTTCCATACAACGTGGTTTGTAAACAATCATGTTCAAAATTTCAAACTCGGAAAGAATGAGCCTAAATACTGACACTAGGATTTTGCTACACTTTTAAATTCTAATTAATTCCATCACAAAAAATAAACTGTTACAATTATATTTAAACCTTTAAAAATTTTTCCGAAACAACCGCATGAGAGAAAACATTTCTAAAACCCTCTGTTGTGTATTAGAGATTAAATAATTTGGTAGTATTTTTCAATTTTACAAAATTATGACGTACATCTGATAACAAAAGTAATTTTTTATGTAGAGCTGCTAAATGTGTGAGCATGGTATTGGTGAAGTGTCTTGAAAATATTTAGATAAAGACTACAAGAATGTATAACGTCACATATGGGTACCCAATGGGTACCCAAATGGGTAGCAATTCAGTGATTCTTCATTGGCTAAGAAATACCTGAGAAACAGAGAAAGTTATGTGTGTGTATGTGTGTGTGAGAGAGAGAGAGAGAGAGAGAGACAGACAGACAGACAGACAGACAGACAGACAGACAGACCGATAGAGAGAAATGCCTTGTAGCTTCCATTTTGTTCTAGTGCGAAAGAGATTTTTAAGTAAAATCGGGTAAAAAGACTAGGAAGGATATTAAATGGCTAGTGATTGGTTTCCATAAGTGCGGCAAGTTAAACAGAGATACTGCAATTCAACTGGAGATAACAAAAATGTGTAGCACAGACAATAAAAGCGGCAAATTTTCAGACCTGGAGCCAAGTAGTACGCCAAGGGTTACATCGTCCCTATAGGACAGAGCTAAGGCAGTTATATCCATATGAATTTGTAAAGGTGGAGGAGTAGCTGTCCCCAGGCCGAAAAACCTACGAGAACTTCGAGAAGTTCTTGGAATAACAATGCCGTGCAAGAGTGTGGGAATTTTATAAAGAGTATCCCAAAAGAGTAAATTTACTGTGTTTGAAAACCAAAAGAGGCCCAATTAAGTATAAAATCGTCTTCAATGTATGTTTTCAGCAATATGCTATGAATTTATAATAGTGTGTAGCGTTATTGTTCTTCGAAAAGAACATTTCAAAATATCAATCGGTGTCCTTAAACTTTGGTAGAACTTTGTATACTTCGAGTTCTTTATAACCGAAACTATGCGCCGCTCTTGATTTATGTTATACGAGTAATAATGAAGACAACAGTAATCTGAAACCACTTAATCGTAAAGCACCTGCATCTCTCTGAAACAATTTAAAACCTGTTGGGAATTTTGCAACCTAATATTTTGGTAATCGATACTGATTATGGACTTTTATTGAGTAAACTTTCCACTTATCTCACTGATAGCAATCTTCTGGGTATAGATACCAGATACTCGTAACCTTCGCAGTTTTTAGGCCTTTAATCGACGTTACTTCGTGTTTGATTTCTTCATTAACTGTTATTTTGAAACATCTTCCTTGCTTGTATAATAGCCTTTCTGGTCTTGCTTTGTGTTGTTAATGAGGTCACATGAGGTTAGGTGCGTTAGAAGATATTAAACGCAGCACGTATTTTAGATGAATCATATAGAAAAAGTAAAACAACTCAAAAGCATGGAAAACATTGTTTGTATGATCAACTGAAAACTGTGCAATTTGCGATATAATATCCGTATGCTGCTATAGAGCACATTCTTTATGAGACGTTCAAAAGGAAGCCGACTTCCTGCAAATCACTATTACCTATGTTCTTCTATAGTTCAATCAGTCTTATACTCTTCAATGACGTAGTGATGCTTCCAGCTTCTTTGTGCTTGAAGGCATCTTGACATAATAGAGCTTGATAAGAGTAACAATAATAGCGGTAACAATCGAAAAACGCCTTAATCGAAAGGTGTATTTATTTATCTTTAAGCTTTCTTAATTTTGGAGTTGCCATCACTAAGCAAGTTATCTAAATATGCTTCAAAATTGTTTCATATAAATAATATGAAATTATTATAAAATATTCATAAAAATAAAGAAACTGGAAGCGAAGTATTGACATTGAAGAATATAAGGCTGATTAAACTGCAAAAAACATAAATACTCATATAATGATTTGCAAGAAGTAACATTTACTTATCTTTAAAATTCCTCAGGTTTGGACTTACCATTATAAATCATGATGAGCAAACCTGAAAATATGCTTGAAAATTGGTTGAATATCTGTGCATATAATTATATGAAATTATTGTAAAATATTTATGAAAGAAAATAAGTTTACAAAATGTAGGTACATATAATCCAAAAGTAAACATATGGAAAGAACAAAACAACATTTTAGGGCAGCAAAATTTATTCTATCTCTTTTATAGATTAGGAGCGATTTCTTTCCATCTTTCGGTTGTCACTATTATAGTTATTATTATCATTATTATTATTATTATTATTATTATTATTATTATTATTATTATTATTATTATTATTATTATTACTAGTACTACTACTACTACTACTACTACTACTACTAGTAGTAGTAGTAGTAGTAGTAGTAGTAGTAGTAGTAGTAGTAGTAGTAGTAGTAGTAGTAGTAGTAGTAGTAGTAGTAGTAGTGGTAATAGTAGTAGTAGTAGTAGTAGTAGTAGTAGTAGTAGTAGTAGTAGTAGTAGTAGTAGTAGTAGTAGTAGTAGTAGTAGTAGTAGCAGTAGTAGTAGTGGTAATAGTAGAAGAATATAAGACTGATTAAACTGTAAAACGTAAATTAATACGCCTTTAACATCTACAGCCGCAGTAAATGCCAGCCCATCGACAACAATGGAATCAGTCTCCATTTTGATCCATCCCACGTAGCAGCCAAACCAATAAACAAAGACCAGACCAACCATCATACGGCCACACATGCTAAGCGTATGAAACCTGTGAATCCAAACGCCTCCGTATCAGTCGTCGCCGAGATTAGCAAAGTACTACGGTCACACCATTGAGGATGTTCAACACAGCTTCGAACGAAACCTCTGGAAGGAGATTTTCCACTAGACCATGGCACACAAGCCCGGATAATCATTTTGTATTTTATAAACATAATTAATTGCAGAAAGTAAGAGTTATTTATCTTTAAGCTTCATTAATTTTGGAGCTGCCGTTACATTGCATGATGAACAACCATCTAAATATGCTTGGAAAAATGTACATTGGAATTCATCTTCGTAAAAACAAAAAGTGCCATTCACATACTACTGCGCATTCTGTTTGAAGAGAAACTTATTCATAAGTGGGGCTGAATGCGCGAAAATATTGGAGCGTCCATGTTTATTTGCCTATACTTCAGGCTAGTACTTTATCACCCTCTCCGACAAACGCCATGTTAATCTACCGATAAATTTACTGATTATTTATCCATGTTGCTCTTTCTTGAAATTTACCTCTGGGATATACAATGAAAATTACTACAAGTTTTTTTGGATTTTAAAGTTTTCAGTTCTTCCCATTTTGAGTTACAGATAGCGCGCTTACGAAGGGCTCATGTGATTCCCCAATGGACTGGCAATAGTTTTACTAGTATTTTATAATTTTAAACATAATTTTTGACAATGAAGCAATATCCAAAATAAGACATTTTACTTTTCTTCACAAGCAGAGTAAGGCAGAAAAGTAAACATCTTCGATATACTAGAGGATTACCTTCAATTTTACATGTTACAACTTTTGGTAAGATACTCATTTTTAATAACAATTGAGGATCGCCGAGGCGTTACTCTTTCTTGTTTCGATGAAACGTTTTAATTACATGCTGAAAGATGAATGTAAAGTACTGGTAAGTTGTATATGTATAAAAACTACTTGCCTTGTCTTATTTGCTAAACAATGGAATGTTTTACTTAGTGATTTCCAGCTGCCTTCGATGTGTTGTACCATTTTCGTGAGGAACGGTTTTGCTACAACTCTATTGTTTTTAGGTATTGAAAGTTGATGATGCAATTTTTAGTACAAAGGTCTGCCAGGATCATTAGCTCCGTCCTTTGGTTCTATTTAGGATTTAATGGTTCATTATATACGTTGATATTTTCATTTGTTAGTGTACTCTTTAATCTTTTAAATGAAGTCTTAGTTTGCACTTGACTTATTAGATTTGTGTATGTTTTTGCCAAAAGAGGAGCAAGTTTTCCGTTTATTTCACCATATAGAATCAATGGATAATGATGATGTAGGGTGAACTCTATTTAGTATTTTGGCCCAAATATGTTTTGAGATTTGCCAGAAATAAAGAAAAGTCTACTTACCTCTCCAATAAGTATGTCGTTTTGGTTATATACATGCTCGTACAGTAGAGTTTCTTCTAGAAATATGTGACCATTGTACTAAAATGTTATTGAAGATTGAACAACCAAAGTAGCTACACAGTTTTAGATATTATCTGGTTTGGAAACATAACATGTTTTAATTTGTTAGTTTTAAAGGCATAAAATCTTTACGTCTGTACTTTCAAGATCAGTGTCGTGAGTCAGTTTCCTCTCTTCCATCTTCTGAAATATTCTGGAATGTTCTGTTTCTTCTGCTATCGTCTGCAATAGTTCTTCAGCTGGTATCTGTCTTCATTGCATACTTGTACTTATCAAAGTGTCTCCTCTAGGTTAACAGCTATCCCTTGATCTGTTATTTCATATTTTCTTTTACTTTCACTGTAGGTAGTTTCAACATCCTTGCTAATTTTCTTCTCTCTTCCACTTCTCCAATATTCTCTAATATTCCGTTTCTTCTGCTGTTGCCTGCACACAGTTCTTCAATTGCTGGTAGTGCTCATTAATATACTTATAAAAATAAGTACTTACAGAAATATTATTCATCTGTTCCCCAATGAGGTTGACCACATGGATCCAGAATACATTAAACAGAAGCACAACAACAATAACAATAATAACAGCAAAGATGAAAATTCACTAAACATGATTACATATATACATATGTATAACATTTGAAATGTCAAGTATAAATGAGTATTTAATATTGTTACAGAATCACTTAAAAATTTAGCACATATGTTTTCAAGTTCTTTCATGGGTAAACCAATAAAATTTAAATCCTTCTTGCTCTAGTGCATAATCTATCTGATATCATCAGCTGGAATAAACCATTTCGAGCTTATAAATGTTCACGTTGAACAAACATTAGGAGCTAAACTCAATTAAAATAAAGCAAAAAAGTATCCAATCATCCAAAAGGTGCAATATGAAACCTATTTCTTACAAGCTTATTAACATATATTTTATTGAGTTCATGAGTACCCCCTCTGCGTTTATTGAAGTTATATTTTTATGTGTTAGAATAAGAAATTTCTAACAATCATGGTCCTTCTTTTACAAAAGTTTTCAATTTCGTAAAATGTAAATGAACCACTAAACTCTCCAAACGTGCCAAAATTAAAGTTCAGAATTAAGCTCTGTGCATGTTTTAAAACCTGTTTCGCCCATGCGTGACATTCCTTATTCACTGAACTCATGTGAGGTCTGACAAGTCTGTAAAGTATGTTCTTCCCACGTGGACAGCAACAACAACAACGTGTGACCAGGAACTTTGTTCAGTGTATAAGGTTACAGTAGATATCCGTCATCTTATCCAGTCGCATAATTAAGAGGTTTCGTTAAGTTCGTGGGCATTCTGTAGCTTTTATAAAATGGAGTAAAATATTCACGACATTAAATAAGTGCAAGTTTCAGTTATCTAAGTTCACAAATGTTCTCTTATGACACAACGTATAACACGATTTTATAATTTTGACCTAAATTATTTCAAGTACTTAGATACATGTATGCTAAGATTATTTTAGTTGGATATTGCAATTCTTTTTCTTTTCTTTCTCTTTTTAGACCAAAAAATCGACTTTTTTTTCTTTTCGCTATTGACATCTCCATTATTTCCGCATATTGGTACATAATATTCGGGTTTTCGTACATTTTATACTTTTCAAAATAGTATTTAAATAACATACTGCACCTATCACACCTTATTCCTTTATCCCTGTTTCATTACTTTTTTTTTTTTTTTTTTTAGATTTTTGCATTTTTCTGTATACTTTTCTACATGTAGGTAACATTATTTCCAAAACTATTGCATTTAGGAACCTAAAATTTTTCAGCTGCTTAAATATTATATGAACTTTAAAGTGAGTAGAGTAGTTTTGCTATATTTTACACAACATTTACACATTTTACATCCAATGTCGTGTATCTGCCAAGTAAACATCAGCATACAAAAATTATTTTTTCTGTGTACTAATTTACATGAATGTCACAGGATCTAAAACTTTATTTTCATTCATTTTTATCCCAAGCACTGTACAATATATAGTGCAAAAATTATGATTATAGCCGTAATTAATTAGGCGATGTTCACATCGCAGTACTGACATATTTTTCAAGTGTAGAATAATGTTTAACTATGATGTGCCCTTAAAGGCATGAGGAACAGAATGTTGGTACCGTTTTTCACCAAGTTGGAGTATTTTCTTGTATTGCAAATATCCCATGATACTTTCTGATAAATATGGGAAAGTAGACGAGAGAGATAATAAAGATGGGCTAGAGGAGAGAGAATAAAGGAATGGAAGAGAAATACAGAGGTAAAGAAGAAAAGGTGGGTAGTGAAAGAGCAGAAAAAAGGAGGATGACGTGATACAAGACAGAAAGATAGGTGCTAGTATCATACTTGAATAACGAATGTATACCGGTACACATTAATTCATTAGTTTTTTACTTGAAATTTATTTTCCTTTTTGTTAGGGCTTAAAATATGCTTAGAGCAACAATTTTCGGGAAACCTGTGTAACTTGCCCCATCTACAGATTACCACAAGAGCAATTGCTTCATCTTAAATTCACTCTGGCTTATTTAAACTAGCAGCCTAATGTATGCAAAAACCGAGATCACAGGATTGCATTGGAAACTTGCAGTAAATCAGTGGGGGATTAAAGTTTAAATTGCCATATTTACATGTTTTACACTAGCATTAAGCTGAAAGTTGAAGCAGACTTGAGAAATGCAATGTCAGGCTATGACTCAAGACCAGTTCTTCTCTTTTGTGTGTCAATATTCTACTGCTGAGCTAACCATAGTGATAAGCTGGGTGAACAATAAAATTCAGAATACTGGTAAACCTACAGGACGAATTCAAATATTCGAGATGTCAAAGATAATGTTCCAAATACTTTTTAACTTCGAGTTTTGTGGTTAATGTTGACTTCAAAACCAATAGTTTTCTCACTTATCCGTGTGACATAAAGTTGACACAGACATGCAGAGTTCTTTGCCATGCCCGAGAACTATGGATCTTTGATTTTGTGTTAATGCTCTGCCGTAGTCTCGAATTAATACAAAATACTGTGAAAAACCCGCCGCATCACACTTTCTAATTAAACTTCTGTAGGGCACAACGCTATGGTATTTTTATGTTATGAACGTGTATGATGACTCAATTCGATTAAGTGAGAGGCTTTGGAAATTATTTATGATTGCGTTGTTTAAAAACATACTGCTTAATTTATGGGCAGGTCCTCGCGCAGTACTACTTGGCAACGCCACGAAGCGTATCGGAAAGAATGTGAAACTGCCCAGTTGTCTACGCGAGCTTATCGCACAAACAAGGCAAGATAATGTGCGTACACTCTGTTCAGATGCAATCATATTTTCGTCTCATATAGTGGCAGGTGCGAGAGATCATCTATACTTTCACTGACTATACGCTAAGTTAGCATTATTTCGCTCTTCTAATAAACAAGATAAAAAGCGATCGTAGCGCTTGGCTGCCAAGGTCAATACGCCTCATCGCTTTGCCAAGTAATACACGATACAGATTTGACCTTAGAGTGTGCACGGATGTCAACATTACGCCGCAGCACAAACTTTACAGCCGTTGAAATAGTGAAGTGCGATTGGAAATAGTTCGTTTCTACCTTATGTATTCTATAGCTTATTTGACAGATTTAAGTAATGAATGCGGTGAATAAATACTGGGATACAACTTTCAAAACATTTAAACATGAGCATAAATGTTTTATTTCCATTTACAGCCATGTGGTACTGGTACTTCTCCGATTGTGTTGTTTATTGTACTGAAACAAAGCTCTGATCTCGACCTATTAGTATTGCGTGTTCGCGCATACAATCAGTAAGGTGGAGGGGTCAATTCCTCAGAGTAGTGTACAGCAACATAAAAGCGGAAGGCCTCTAAAGTGGTGAAAAGTCTGTTGTACTAAATGTTTTTAACTTTTTCTTTCAACTTTATAACATTCTGGCTATGAAAGACGTGATCAAATTGACGTCTGAAGCAACTGGTGTATCTGAAACATTGTTTCAAACTTGAGAACAGAAATGAAACAAACAAGAATTGTAAAAACCCCTAAAAAGAAAAGAGGTTATCTTTCATAGCCACTTTCTTTAATTAGTTCTTCAATTCGTCACCAAGGGCCTTTAGACGCCGAGTGCAATCCTTACCAGGCGTTTCAGCAATAGAAATACCTACCTGTGTATTTTTAGACGTGGCCAATAACATTTTTGCGATCTGCGCGAATGACGTCATATAAATTGATGGTGGGATAACGTCTCTGTTTGCTGCTTGAAATAAACAAGAGACTGCAGATAATGTGAGCGGGCACTATACTTAATCACCATTGTCCCGCGGTACTTACTGCATGGGGAGATACTAACGTCGCACCCCTAGGGTCTTATAAATAGAAAGAACTCGACCATAAACCACTGCGCAACTTCCAGCCATTCACCACGTCTACCAATATCCTTATACGTCCACGCTGACTGTGCCAGTGGCATAGCCACGCTAAATTTAGACTACAAATTTAATGTCACAGATAAGTTTCACAATTTGAACTGCGAAACTTGGAAAACTACAGCAACTTTTGGTCCAACATTTTTATCCTATCCACTTTTCAGAATTCCCCTAAGTTTGATATCTTCTCCTTCTTAAACTTTATTAATTTTATTTCCATGTCTTCATTTCTTTCTCATAAAACATTTCAAAATTCATTTTTGAAACGTAAAAAATATGTAATATTTGTGACGATAAAACTCATACTCTATTTTGCTGACATTAGTCTAACACTTGTATAGTACTGGTATATAAGGAGAATTTTAGAGGTACAAACACCGAAAATATTATGGGTGAGAAAACGATATTTTATGACTTCTATATATAACACACATTAAAGTACACCAGCTTAGAGATGCTACATGAATGATTTTTAGACGTTAAAATCTGTTACACACTTCATAATTTTTTTCAGAAAATATTTTACAAATTTCCTTTTTTATTTAAAAAGTATAGCCCTGGAATAATCTAAAACATGAAAACCTTTTGACCTTCTAGAATCTAGATTGTCACACTTGCATTAAAATAAGACCGGATTTTAAAAATTTAAATATTTTCTAATAAAATGGATACTTTAGTTTATAAAAGCCTCTTTTTGCTATAATTATACAGAACAAATTCAGTGAAATTGGTTAATATTAACTATAGGAATCAGGAAATTCAGTAATGTTAGAATTTTTATTCCTTTCTTTAGCATGTATTTTTATTATTATTCTTTTTACTCGTTTGAAATATTTTAGGTGTTATTAATTTTCATTCCAAATTAGTTTGTATTAGTTTTCCTCCTCGTAGTGCGGAAGAGAGAGCCTGATGTCCTTAGTTTTTCCAGAATAAATAAATATGTTTTCAATTATGTAATTTATGATCATATTCTTTCACATTCTTCCCAAAATGAAACCTTCCACTCTCATCAACAATTTTTCATTATAATATCACACTATTGTTTTACTTAAGGTAAACCGTATAAAAGTAGTAAGGCTACAAATTACCCACATTATCAGATATAGACATTTCCGTGACATCTTGAGAATGATTGGATGTGTTTTAAATCCAAGTTTTAAAGCAACACATCGCAGCTTTATACTGAACGCATTTGTGCATTGCATCTCCCTCCTAGACAATGGCTTATGGACCCCCCATAGTTCCTAAATCTCATTGTCAGACATGACAAGAGAAACGTGGGATCTGGAACTTCAGTCATGTTTGCCGCCGTGGTGGCAGCCTTTCTGTTCAGATATCCGGTTAACTTAGCGGTAGTTCGGAGAGAGAGAGAAAAAAAAATAATTGCAACATTACATTTCATTTTCAGATTACAGTACTATCTCACGATTTGTAACTATTCATTCAAACAGTTCTGCAGGACCGTTACAGAGTCGGCTAATTCTGCTGTGTTGGTCACCGGGGACAACATTCAGCTGTGCTGTTGCCTAAATCAGTGATCTCCAACCTTGTGTCTTTGGAGTCGCTTACGTGACTCCTCTTTCAGTCCAAGGGTGAACCACACCTCTGACGTTTATACCCACAAGCAGTCATTATCCCGTGACGGACACAAACAGACAATTCCATGGCAGTTTGTAAGTCATAGTGGAATTTTCAGGGAATGTCCTTAGAAGACCAATTCGTTCTGGGTGATTTTTGCATAAATAGTAAACCGTAACAGATAAAAAAAGCTTACTAAACAAAGTATGTCGATCTCGTTAAAACACACAATTTCTGTTAAATACTTCTTTTACCTTTTAGTAAACCATTTCCGAGATATTCTTTAATATTTCTTTGAATTTGCCAATACTTATACTTTTCCCAAATAGGAATATGTTATTCGTTTTTTATCTCTTGACCTTGCAAACAGAACGGAATTTTAAAGGAATCGCATAGCAACCGGGTCTTAAAACATTTTACTATGGCTTAAAGTCTACTGTATTCCTATATCCTCCCCAAACCTACAAGAAAATTAGCAATAAGATACTTTCTGGAAATGCTTAGGTGATTAAAATGAAGTAGATAGAGAAGTAAGCGTTTGTGATAAGAGCTTCACGGGTGATCAGCCGTGTTAAACTTAAGAAGGTCGAGCTCTCGGCCATTATACTCTCCATGGCCATCTTCAGGACTAAAATGATGATTTTAGTAAAATGATCATCATTTTAGTCCTGAAGATGGCCATGGAGAGTATAATGGCCGAAAGCTCGACCTTCTTAAGTTTAACACGGCTGATCACCCGTGAAGCTCTTATCACTAACGTTCGCCGTGAAAGCTTCAAATCCTACAAGTAAGCGTTTCCAAGAATAGTTAGTATGAGAGTGAGTATAGCTCTACATATATTTGCGAACAGAGTTTATCCAAATTGAACTATATTAAAAGTCTGTATCGCAATAAGTTACGCGACGATCACTAGGTGTATCTTCTAAGGCTATGCTCTTTGACTTTGTCGCCAAATATTGATAGAGTCCTTCAATGTAAACGTAAGCAGTACCAAAGAAGTTACTAATGAAATGATGCTTATTACATAAGATTTGAAAGTGCTTTCCTAAATCAAATGCAAAGTGCATGCGCACCAGCTCCCTGGGAGGAATGCAGCAAGTGAGCACGTCAGTAATTAATTCCAGGTAAACAAGAGATATCCGAAGCAGGAATCGTGTCTCTAATCGCGCTTACGATAATGTTCCCAACCTTGGAATGTGCATTCACGCTAGATCAAAGCAAAACAGTTACTCAAAATAGGGAACTTAAATGTTATTTTCAATTCATACAGTGTATTTAGCTTATAAAATATAAACTATGTTTTCAGCTACTTCTGTTTCTCCCACTGATCATTTACCTCTTGTACATGTTTTCAAAAACACATGAATGTGAACATGTGAATGAAGTAGCCATACCGTGACAAATATAAGGGTAGGTTATTACGAACAAAGCGTTGGTTGGGAAGCTGTAATAACATATAGGATAATAAGAGTCAATTAAAAGCTGTTCTCGAAAATAATAATTAGAAACATGTGCTTGCTTTTTACAAAGCATCTTTCATCCCTTTCCGGCACTAATGACCGTGAGATGAGATTCACATGCAGGTGGCCATGGTCAGTTGGAGGTGCCTGTGATGTCCTAACGTGTAAAAAGGGCCCCCAGGGTGTACTCCAGACCTCTCATCATCTCTTCCAGTCATTACACGTAGGCAAGCAGGCGACACTCTTTTTGACCTGTCTTGTAACAATCACAACTGTGGGATGGGTAGACTACAGAAGCAATTTAATATTAATAGCATCTAAGTCTCAAGAAAAACAAAAACACTGAGCTGTTGTATTCACCCTTCTACTACACATTCCTACAAAAGCTTGTTCTTTTATTTCCTGGTAATTGTGATAAACTTTCATTACACATTATTGACTTTGTAGTGTGTATAAGAAGAATATAACATAATTTTACAAAGTAAGACCTATGTGATGACTTTGAGTAACTCCCGTTTGTATGATCATGATGAAAAACACGAATAGCGACTTACCACTTGTAAAAAGCATAGTAGTAATAATAATAATAATAATAATAATAATAATAATAATAATAATAATAATAATAATAATAATAATAATAATAATAATAAGAAGAAGAAGAAGAAGAAGAAGAAGAAGAAGAAGAAGAATGTGCAAAAGAAGATTCCTCTTAGTTACGGGCTTATGGAGTATTTGTTGTAATAAGGTGTATTATAATAAGATATTGTTACGTCACTTCCCTCGTTGCCACTGTCACTTAGTGACAAAGTTAAGTTTTTTCTTGAAGTTTCGTTAATTTTCTGTCATTTCACTAACTTGTACTAGTTGCACTATTCAATGCCACTTCACTTTCTTCGGTGACGTAGCGGTATAACCAAGTGCGCCCAACGTAGCCTCTTTTTCCGGGCGGTTCACTCACTGAGGAGTCAAACACAAGATATCTCCAATCACGTGCAATAACAGTAATAAGTGCATTTCACCACATTGGTCAACAACTCTTCCAAGAGCAGCGTCACAGCAGAAATGCATGCATTAAATCCCTCCGCGAGACCTTCTTGGCCAGACCTCGCTGACTTGCTTCGCCAGACTGCAGAGAATTGCGAGGCGTTTGCTAATATAGTCATAGGAACTTTCCAGAACTTTCGAAAGGTCGAAACATCCAGAAGTTTCTAGTTCCCTAGCGTTAATGCTTGTCGCACTTGGGCTGTTGAATTAATTAATTAATTAATCACGAAGGTTTTTTATGTGTGATATAGACATTCTCGGAAGATTTAAATACTAAATGATACCTTCATGTTTAAGGCGTCTGAAACAATTTGGGACGATGTGTCTGCATCAGAGGGAGCAAGAGTTGAGATCATAGATAACCACCTTGAGAATGTTTTTGAGAAAAGTTTTATATTATTATGGGAACTGTTTACGAATATGTTTTCTCTATTTATGTAGTATTTAACTTTTTAGGTCATTTCGGCGGTTTCCTTTGAAACAATTGTTCATCTTAATTATGTTAACTCATTTACTAATACACTGATCATGTTAATCTCATACACATTTACTATCTCAGTCATATTTCCATACCCTAAAGAAGATGGACAATAATCCAACTAAAGAGAAATTCCCATCCTGCAACCTGAAAGCGAACCTGGGACCTCTAGATCAATATGTTGTCAAGTAGGTAGGTAGTTATTTATGCGGAATAACTGGGTAATTAAATATGAAAACGTCTATTGTCACATAAAAGGAGTAAGCAACTTATACGTATAAAATGAAATGAAAAAATTCAAGAATAGCGTAACATGGTTAAAATGTTAACTTCATTTCAGTAAAATAACAATAAAATTGTTAAAAGCACAGTTGTCAAATTGAAATGTAGTGATATTTTTATTGTAAAGCGTTCTAAATTATTTTTCAGTGATTTATAGAATACACTTAACAGATTACGTAGTGATAATTTGTATGAAAGAATAAAATGGCCAGGTAACAGTTTACGTATGATAATTTAGCGTCTCTCTGTATGAAATAGTCATTGCAGTTTTATTATATGCATGGATGCAGCGCTAATGGCAACTTTCCAAGCTGTGACATAAGTGCGCGATTAAATCTACTGCATTATCAACTTCCAAATTCAGCATATAATTTAAAACAGTTACAGTGGTAGCCAGGAAGGGGTAATAAATTTCACTCTTGGTACTCCCATCGGAAAACCAATTATTTTATTTTCGCTTTTAAACAAAATAAACTCCTTTAATAGGCGTACAGAAAATAATAAATTACGTAAATACACCATGAATAAAAACACACAAGTTGTCGAGCTGGTTTTCTCTGCTCTTAGTCACAATAAATACTTAAATGTGAACCAGAATGGGAGGACTGGTCTGTTTTCTGCACCATTAGTTAAATATGATCACAGCTATTGATTCTATCTGTTAGTTTTGCTCATAATGACAGTTCAAGTCTTCTTCCCAGGATAACACTTTACATAATGGTCAGCTCAGGAATAAAACATGTTCTTACATTATATCCCATTCATAATTACCCATTATTGGACTGGCAGTCGAATAATATGTATTTCTACTCGACCATGCCATAACATGGTACTTATATGCCACTATAATGGACTTCATTATATTCACCACTACTATTCACCAATGAAAAGTGCACCTGCTCATCACGACTCTGATAACCACTAATCAAAAGACCCGCATGTAGCAATCAATACTTTGCTGAAAGCGAAATCATCAATTTCCGTATATGAAATACTCTGTTTATTTAATAATTACTGTTACATTGTAAATACTCGTAACATTCTAATAAATTCAATTTGTCCTCACGTTTATTTAGATCGGTCTTTTTAAAGCTTGTAGCATATATACTCTCTGTATTATTGCGTCAAGGCCAACATAATAAAATAAACCAAGTTGCGTAAGTTTTCACTGCCGGTGTCATAAAATAGAATATGATTATCTGGGCTTGTGGGCCGTGATCTAGTGGAGATCCTGTTTCCAGATGTTTCGTTCGAAGCTGCGTCGAACATCCTCAGAGGTGTGACCATAGTACTCTGGTAGTCTCGGCGACAGCTGATACGGAGCCAAACTGAGATCAGTGCAGAATGCATATAGTGGAATCACGATGTAGTTTCAGTTTCTCAGAAAGAAAGTCACTGAAGATTTTAATTGGAGGTTAATTATGTATTTATCTTATTAATTTTATTTGTATATTTTTACCAATTACTGGGTATTTTACCATCTCGCTGTGGTGGAATGAATGGCGGGAGAAACTGGAGAACCCGGAGAAAACCCGCCCAGACGCCGCTTCGTCCAGCACGAATACCACATGCAGGTCCCGCCTAGGTGGTAGTCGAGCGGTCTAACCACTCAGCCACGGCGCCGCCATTATACCTCCAGACTCAGGGAAGGATGAGGAATAATCCTGACTGGAGGAAAATTCCTACCCACCTGCCGGGAATCGAACCTGGGACCCCTTGCACAGCAGGCAGGTGCTCCAATCTGAGCAAAGTTGAATATAAATTGCTCATAAGTGCTTATTCTCCAGAAATTAAAAGAAAAGACATAGTAATACAATGAAGAGGCTGTTACTTATAGTGAGGATTAAGTGCTGATAATTGGTGCTCAAAAGTCAATGTCAAAGCCGGGTAATGTCCGCCTCTAATAAATGGGAAGAGACATTTAGATGTTGCACACAATATGTATTAACGCTCCGTTTTCTCAGCAATCGATTCCACTAATAAGCTGACTTTTAAAGCAACTTAAGGGAAACAAATGTGCTGCATTAAATTATTATAAACTGGTTTTGAGGAAAGGTCGGTGTTACGCTTGAATATGAGTAATAGCTTCACACGCAACTGATAAGCACGTCCGAAATCCTGTTGTGTGAAATAACTAAGTACATACCTGCTGCTAAGGGTGGAAGGCATCCCATCCATCTTACTAAGTACACTTGTCTTTTATACCAGCACCCAGTCCAGCGCCCATGGCAACTGTCAACAAAGCTTATGGGAGGGAAGTTAGCAATACATCACGCAGGTGTTCCCAACACATCCCAAAAACAACACTATACTTTCTACCTCATCATATTATGAAGGTGGTGATCAAATTTAAAGGAACATGCAGTAGGATGTATTATGGGTGGAAACAATCATAAATTTGTGGTCTTGACTTGGCGTTCAACTTAAAAATATTAGAGACTTTTATTCTTCATGCTGGGAACGTCTGCTAAAATGCCTTTTAATGTTCTTAAACAACCTAAATTATTATTTGGTAGTGTGTACTTGAATATTTAATTAATCACCATATAAATATACACAGTACTAATTATTTAGGAAATTATAATGCGAAATTGAGAAAAATCACAAACACAGGAAATGAAATATAAACAAATGATAACTGTAACTGGTAAATTAGGGCTAGGATTTGATGCCCTATATATTACTAAAAAAATGCACTTTAAAACGTAATTGTAACCTAAACATCTTTTAAAAAATGCTCCATAAAATTTAAAATCTGCCCTATAAAACTGAAAAAAGTTTTTTTAAAACCCCCAAAATGTATATTAATATCAGTAAGAGAAATTGAAATTTACACAATATAAAATAACGCAATTAATCAAACAATACGTTTAGTTAATGCAGTTAAACAAATTAAAAAGCACATTCTGTAAGCAATTGGTTTGTTTTGCAGGAAAAAGTTCATTCCATCAGCACTGAATTGCGAACAATAAAGAGTAGACAATTTTTCAGATAAATGTCACCTTTCACTATAGTATATTATATGACGAGAGCATTATTGTCCTTTTACTCAATCTTCATGCGACTATTTATGCTCGACCGTGTGTCTAGGTTTAAAACATTAACAAAATGTTTTAATATTCTGTGCTGCATGTCACTGTTACTGGTGTCCAACAATCTAAACATGTATCTATTTCTTATTTGATTGTACTGACATATAAAAATCGATAATTACGCTTTCAACTGATTTTATTGCTATGTTGGACTTGAGACAATGATACAGAGGTTATTTATGCTATAACCTTTCAAAAAGTTAACTTTCAAACCTGGGAAGTCAAATTGAATTTATAAAAATGTTATTTATAATGTCAATACTGATTATTAAATAAATAGAGTAGGTAGCTTTATTTCATATGCAAGTTGTTTTTTTGCACTGAACATACGAGATTCGATAGTTTCCCTTTCAGCTGCGTGGGAATGTATTGATTACTATATGTGGATCTTTTGATTGGTCATTTTCAGTAGCATTATGCACGTCTGCACATTTGATTGGTGGACAGCAGTATCGTTATGAAGAGATGGATATAAAGTCCATTACAGTGGCATATATACGCTACATTATGGTATGGTCGAGCATCATTAAAGTAACCTATACAATGTGGCTAACTTGAAGCCAAAAGTTACATTTTTAACATTTTCTTGTGCACATATTTTCAAATTGTATAAAAATCACATTAGGATGCCATTCAGAGAATAGCTCATATGGCTTTTAGAGACTTTTCCTAATAGAGATTTGTGAGGCAGGAAGTGAAAACAAAGCTAAAACCTTATTCAGTTTTTCTATACTTTGCACAACAAAAAGGTCTAGAAGTGCCTATAATATTTCTAACATCTTTTGTTTCTTACAGAATTTCGACGTGATAAATATTTGAGAAGCATGCCAATTTTTCTTGATTATAACCATTTTCTAAAGGAAAATGCGTAATTACACTTTTATAAAAGGACTAAGGAGGTGCACCTGTAAATTATTCTTTTAATTGCTTTAATTAATTATGCTTATACTATGATTATTCCTATTATTATTATTATTATTATTATTATTATTATTATTATTATTATTATTATTATTATTATTATTATTATTATTATTATTATTATTATTATTATTATCATTATCATTATCATTATCATTATCATTATCATTATCATTATCATTATCATTATCATCATTATTATTATTATTATTATTATTATTATTATTATTATTATTATTATTATTATTATTATTATTATTATTATTATTATTATTATTATTATTATTATTATTATTATTATTATTATTATTATTATTATTATTATTATTATTATTATTATCATTATCATTATCATTATCATTATCATTATCATTATCATTATCATTATCATTATCATTATCATTATCATTATCATTATCATTATCATTATCATTATCATTATTATTATTATTATTATTATTATTATTATTATTATTATTATTATTATTATTATTATTATTATTATTATTATTATTATTATTATTGTTGTTGTTGTTGTTGTTGTTAAAATATATGAAAATTATATGAAAATATATGAAAATTAGGCGAAATATTAAAAGCTGCAGTTGGACTTTACTGTTTCATTATTAGATGTGTGATTCATAAGGAACGTTTCCGTGCAAACATGTTTGTTAAACTCCGTGACACAACAATCCTTTCCGGACCAAGGTCTACCGTCTGATCGCTACGTCTGCCACCTCTGCCCACCAAGGCGTCATGAGTGGGGACGTGGACCTGGTCAGCGCGCCGGTCCCTCCCGGCCGCTTATGTGTTCTTTTCGACCTGGGACCTAACGAGGCTGAGTGCACTCCGTTTCAGACCTCCCAGCGGGAGAAATACCCCGCGCCAGTACCACGGATCTAAACCCGGGTCTTCCTCCTAGAGGCAGGCGCGCTGCCACTGCGCTACGGAGGCAGTCAAATATGTTCGTTATCGGAGTGAAAATGAGTTACCTAAAGATTTAAATAATCATGAGTGGAGAGCGTGGCAGTTTAACGGTGATGTTTCTCATCTTTTTCCCGAAATTTCTAGATCGGTTTCTTTAAAATGTTATGCACATAATAATGTATTTGAATAAAAATTCAGACTGTTTAATAAAAGATACTTAAACAGAATTTCAAGCGAATTGTTATTATAAATTTTCCGATTATTTTTCTTGGTTGTTATATTTTAGAGCTTTTTCAGCGTTTAAAATGCTCCCTACTGTGCAACTTTCAAATTATCATTGTGGAACTTCCAGGAATGTTGTCGCTAACGTATGCTAGCTAAAACATGTTATGCAGTTACTAATACAAGACATATGTGTTGGCTTCTGGGTATGTATGACATTTTTTACAAAAGCGGAAACTCACAATTAAAATAAGATAACGCCTTTGAAACCAATTAATGCAAAAGAATATTTCTTATGTAATTAATTTTCTAGTTCAGTATGAAATATAATTCTAAAATGATGTTTACAAATTATGAACATTGCATTGTACGTAATTTAAGAAACAAAGGACGTGAAGGAGTTAAAGATCTTCAATTTAACAAACAGAAAACAAAATCACCAATATCGGAATAATTGTAAGGACCATATAGAAACGATGGATAATTACCACATTCCCAGACTGACCTACAGGAAATAGAAATATAGGTAGGCCGAGAAGAAGATGGACAGAACATCCATTTTTTCTATACGTCTAAATACAGGTTTAGTTTATACTGCATGCACATATGTAGGCTAAAAGACACCTATAGGTATGTTTAAGACTTAGCGACTGTTTCTTTAAATACATTCAGAAACCAACCACAATTTTATAGCTGGAGACCATACCTTATTTTCATCCAGTTACCCATTTAAACTTCCTTCAAGCAAAAAATAAAAGAAAATTATATTTAAACTATATAAAACACAGACAGCATTAATATATTTCGGATACCTTCAGTACTACTGTCTCAGTTGAGGTAAGAGACTTTCACACCCCTGAAAAAAGCACGTTCTTTTAACTTAAAAAATTATTGACATTAGAAGAGTTGACGTCATATTATCCTCAAGGACATCTGAAACCCTCCCTTCCCCAGAAATGTCGTTAACTCTGGACATGTCAAAATTCGATTTTGTATTTAGATAAGTATAATGCATTCAGAGTGACATAACAAGGGTGGACTTTGACTTGTTAAGTGATAAAATATTTGTTAGTCATGAAACATTATGCATACATGGCATTTCCTAACGTTAGTTGCGTAATGTATTTATAATCCAGCAACACGTGTTCCACCTGGAAAAACTCGCTTGAAACGTTGCTTCATATCTGCATTTATAATGCTTATACCTAAGTTGTGTGAAAAAAAATATGTTTGTTCAACTGAATGTATAATTAAAATATTTCTAAAATTATACATTTTTTTCTACATTATATTTCTTCTTAGGTCTTTGGTGAATCCTTACCACACAATATGAGACCTCCCACTTAAGTTAAGCTTTTCGACTGTTTACTGATAAGTATGCTGAGTGTGAAGTCAGTGACAGTTGGCCTCAGTGACATTTGCTCTCGACTGTTCTTATACCTGAGTACAAGTTGATTTCTAGCTAATTAACTTCCTACCTGCCCAAGGACAAGGTCAAAGCTGCTAAATTTCCTCCATTGCTGCTGCTGCTGCTGCTGATGATGATGATGATGATGATGATAATAATAATAATAATAATAATAATAATAATAATAATAATAATAATAATAATAATAATAATAATAATAATAATAATAATAATAATAATAATAATAATAATAATAATAATAATAACAATAACAATAATAATAATAATAATAATAATAATAATAATAATAATAATAATAATAATAATAATAATAATAATAATAATAATAATAATAATAATAATAATAATAATAATAATAATAATAATAATAATAATAATAATAATAATAATAATAATAATAATAATAATAAACAGATTTACTTTTTTTTTCTTTTTCTTTTTCACCTGTATGCAGCACTATTCTCACATACATGCAATTGGAATATACAACTTCTTTCCTGAGGCATACCATATCCTTAAATTTAGGATTTTCTCTTCAAAGTACGTGTTGATTTTATCGTGCCAGCTGTCAACAGCATTGTTGTGCGGTGCTGTCTCTGGTAGAAATTCTTAGCTTCAGTGGAAGCTGTTCATTGTCAAGCCAAATTTTCACAAAATAATCAAAGGATTGTGAAACACTTGGATTGGAAGGGGCTTGAGAATTAATCTCCAGATATCTATCCAAGATATGCTCTGGCTTTAGAAAGGCTAGCGCTGCTCGCATACCCATGTGGAGTGGTACTTTCATTCTCTCTGAAGTCCTGAGTTCTTGTACATCTCTCCAGAAGGACTGCTTCATACAGAAGAGGCATCCAATGATTTCTGCACATGAGTATATTTAACGAAGCGCAAATATTACGGCTTTTCATAATCAATATTGATATTTAAGAGATTCCATTCCGGAACAGCCTGGTGAATGAGATGAAACATTCGCATTTAGGTTTCTCTCTCTTCTTCAACTCTATCAAAGTCAGTCATTGTATATTCCTTGGAAAACTATACTATAGTTCTTGAAGGTCCCATTCATAAAAAAGAAGAACAAAGAAAAAGAAAACCTGTTGAGTGCTTTAGATTCCCTCTTCCTTTCCCCCCACAAAAATGATTATTCTTTCTTTGTCTCAATCTTCCACCAAGAGAACTTTGTCCCGTCGCTCATTCTCGGCAATATGTCGTCAAGGATAATTTCTTCTGGCTTCTAGGTTCCTTATGGTTTGCAAGGAATTCACTTCTCTCATAATTCATAATCGTTTTCCTTGGTTTGGCATTTGTGTAACAAAGTTGTACTCTTTGTGGAGTTCTCCAAATGCTTTGATGTGCAGCTGAGGTATTGAAGAATTCTCCTCCCGAGCTCTCTTTTTCATCCAATGTGCGCCTCTTTACCTCTAAGTTGACCTCATCGAGTAATCACAGCGATGCTCAGATACTCTCAAAATATTATTGTTAATCTTCCGTCATATTTCGTGGAAATTTCTTTTATGCAGGCCCACTTAATCTTTCTCTGTACTTTCCGTATGCGAGCCTAACCTTGTAAAGCATACATGGCTTTCCCTTAATAGTAATCACTTTCAACACAAGTACTCGATAGCTCTCTGGTACACAAGCAAACACTTCTGTGATCACAGCGATCTGCGATTTCATACACGGATGAAAAGATTAAAGAGCAGGTAGTGATTTCTTGGACCTACCTTTTCAGTTATCTGACAGACTTTTTTATATTCTTGAATTTAACTTCAATCCAAAGCAATCTCTCTCAGGTTTCAAACAATTCCCTGTCCACTTATGCAAATAATGAGATAATAATTATTGCAAATGATGACTGCTGAAAAAAGTATTCCAATATGTCGGATTTTTAAAATGGTAATTCTTTTGTAATTGGTTTAGCAAAAATCTGATGTGTTGTACTCACGTGACTTTCTCTACTCTTGTATTAAACATTGTTACAAACTCTTATTCCTATAACTTTAACGTGGTAGTTGAGATAAATCTTTGCACAAAATATTTTATTGCTTATTCCCTTGTAGGTGCAAGGAGAATATGGGAATACAGTAGGCTTTGAACGATAGTCAAATCTTTTAAAGCTTTGAGATTCCGTTCTCTGCACATTGATATAAAATGAATAATGATGTTCCATGTGACGAAAGTTTTAGGTATTCCAAAACTCACACAAATAACAAGGAATATATTCGAAATTGCCCACTGTACAGATAAATTTATTTAAACATAAATTTTGTTTTAATGAGATTGTACAGTTTTCTACATTAAGATTTGGCCTATCTCTTACAGTTTACTATTTTACAAAAGCCATCCATAGTAAGCAACACTAAATAGACTATAGCCAGAAAATTCAAAATGTACATTTCATTTACCACAAAAAATATAAGTATCGAACATATGGCATTTTAATCAAAATCGTTAGCCATTTTCAAGAAAACCAGAATGCTCGAAAAATTGTCCATGTAAAGGGTAGTTTAGGCTGAAGGACTTTTCTTCAGTCTTTGTGTCGCATCCTTAAATACTAACTTTGGTTTCTAACCGACTTTTCGATTTTGATTAATACTGCCCACAGAATAACACACACACACACACACACACACACACACACACACACACACACACACACACACACACACACACACACACACATACACACATCTTTTCTAAAAATGCTTTTTTGGATTCAGGGGGCATCAAAACATGTATTTCCAGTAAATTCCCGACATCGAATTTTTGGGTGGAATACAATACTTCCTCTACTTACTATGTAGTGGAGAAAGTAAAAATGTTTTACTTTTAACATTAATAATTTAACAATAAGAATAAACTAGATAACAATTTTCCAATTATTCTCTTTTCAACTGCAACTGAACGCATATTAAAGGAGTTAGAATCACGCTCTTCAAGAAAGAGTCAAAATAATTTAGAGATACAAAAGCCATATTATTAAACGTTGTTGTGCTCAAGGTTTTGGTGTTATTAACACTTAAGTTGCAGCGTCACGAAATGTAAATCGCGTGTCTCAAGGGTCGACACGTGCGACCACCAGCACATCAATACATTACAGAAACAGAATTCCACGCTGTCAGCACGCGAAATTAACACTAATCACCGAGGAAATAAGAAGAGTAAGAGAGAATGTTATTACAATTTCTTACAGTACCCCGAACTAACAGACAAATCAGTAGTCACGGTTCCTTTGTTGGTCCACTTTGTGATGTAACAGAGATATATCAGTGGTTGTGCTAAATTACGAACATACGAATTTACACCAAAATATTATTACACCGGTTTGTTCACTTTATCTCTTGAAAGGAACCCGAGCTAAACCTTTCCATTCCATATCTAAAATATAAGAATCTGGTGTTTTAGTTGAAATAAACATTTGCAGAAATAATCTTATTGTTTATTCCCTTGTATGTAGGCACAAGGGGAATATGGGAATACAGTAGGCCTTGAGCGACAGTCAAATCTTTTAAAGCTTTCAAATTCCGTTCTCTTTGCGCCGTTAACATATAAAAAATGAATAGCGATGTTCCATTTGGCAGAAGTGTTAAGTTCCCCAAAGCTTACACAAATAACGAGGAATATCTCCGAAATGGTTCACTCCACACAAAAATTCATTTTGGCACAAACTATGCGTTTTAACGAAGTCTACAGTTTTTGTACAGTAAGAATTGGTCTATCTCTTACGGTTTACTAGTTATGAAAAAGTCATCCAGAATAAAGAGGACTTCATAAGCTATAGTCAGAAAATTCAAAATCATATGACTTAAACGTATGACATTTTAATCAAAATCATTAGAGCCATTTGCGAAAAAATCAAAATTTTCTATGTAAAGGATAGTTTATGGTGGAGGAATTTTGTTCAAAATCTTGATGTCGCATTCTTAAAGGATATTAAACTTAAATACCAACTTTGGTTTTTAACCGACTTTTCGCTTTTGAGTGATGCTGTCCACAGACCCTCAGACACACATGGAACTTTTTCTAAAAATGCTGTTTTGGATTCAGAGGACCTCAAAACGTATTTCCTGTGAAATCTCGACATCGAAAGTTTGTGTGGAACGTAATACTTCTATTTACTATACTACTAGACAAAGTAAAAATGAATGTTCGTTTGTTCGTATTTTATGTGCTACCGGTTCAGCCAATTGCGATAAACCTTTATCAACTTATTGCTTGCAGTTGCGCAAAGGTTATAGGCATAGTACAATATGACATTCACGCGGATTTCTCTATTCACTTTTCTTTTAGGAAACACAATCACGTTTCTTTCCCTATTTCCTTCTACTAATGATTCATCAAATTTTCTGTACATTTGAAATAGAAATGCTACTTATTTCATTCACGCGATTTTCTCTACTCACTGTTAAAGTTCAGTGAAATACAACTGAGTTTTACATAATTATGAGCATGTGACATACGTTATCTTAAAAGAAACTCGGGACGTATTTTCCTTACCTTTGTTGACAAAGACGCAAGTTGAGCGTGCGGCTTTCGGCCGCGGAAATAAAATATAAATACATTTGCTGGTAGAATCGGCGACTTTCGGTGCGACAATGTAGCAACAAATGAGAAATAAAGATAATTTTGGGTATCTTACGTTCACTGTTGAACAGACTTTTGTCTTTCAGTTCTCAATTGCTTGTAATCAGCCATGGAAAACAGAAAAAGGAAAATGTTACACAGTAGATCAGGAAGTAAAATTTACGAAAGGTGGAGCTATATCCACATAACACCAAAACTGAAATTACTTCGGACTTAGGAATTGTTTATACCTCGCTAGGTACAATCATCAGTAAAGGCCGGAGGGGTGTGCGTTTTTCCACAGGTATACTGCACATGGACTTTACTATTATCGCTCGCGCATGTAAACAACTGCAGCTTCACCATTATTGTGCATACACTTGCAAGGCAATGCTTCACCTGTTTGCAGAGTACTAAGTTACGTTGTTTTCGACTCTTGCTTCTAGTGGCAGTTGCTTACATATTTGATGGACGTGCTGTACTTCTGACGTCATTCATACGCTGCGTCCAGGTAACCTGTTAGCATGCGAGAGCACGTCACTCCGGCCTTTTAGTCATCAGGTGTATCTATTTAATGCAAGAAAACTGAAGCAATCCAAATTGGCTGACTTTCTTAAAACAAGGCCAAGATCAAAGTAATGTTCTCTTCGAGCATGTGTTGGTTGTTTGTAAAATTCTATACATGTAGGCTCACCGTATTATTTTCTTTATAAAAAGAATATGGTGCATTATCAAAATCTCATTTGTAAGTAATTCTGAGTTACAAGTAATCTTCCTTCTCCCCCTTGATATACGTATAAATCAGGTTCAACTTTATATAAAATAGGTGTGTGTATACCTATGTTTAATCTCCAAAACCGTTCACTGCAAAATTTGGCACATGTCCGTATTTTTTCACACAGAACGTTTTATGCTACCCATTTTAGTATGCACTATATTGCATTCACATACTTTTCTTTACTCGGTTTTGCTTTACGTAACACATTTACATATCCTTCTTTATTTGCCCTTCAATATACAATTGTTTTCTCTACTCACTTTTCTTTTATGAAACACAAGCATACTTCCTTCTTTACTGCAACTTCTACAAACAATTGCTACAGTCTATATAAATAAAAATTAATTCTTGTAAGTTAGTCCTCTATGCATTTGTAAAACATTGAACCAATGGTGAAGAAACTTTAGTGGATTGTTCTGCGCACGCCCGCGAAGCTTCCTAGTCCAAAAATATCCATTTAAATAGTCATCCAATTTCTACCATCACATTTTAGAACGTAAAAGGTGAAAATGCTCTTCAATAAACGGATTATACAACATAGAACATGGTTATGAAAGCTGGGATGAAATTATTTCACGGTATTGTTTTTATAACTTAATGCTTTAGGTTTGTTAAAAGTTTGAATGTGAAATATCAGCTGTAATATTTTGGGGGAGTGGTATAAAGAAGCATTACACACCAGGGGCATTACCACTGCCCACCTGTTTAATATTCACCTCCAACATTCTCACGCCCTCTCAGGAGTGTCCACCTTTGTCACACTGCAGCATATGCATTTATAGTCACAAGATTGTCTTGATTGTGAGGGTAGTCCAAACAGACTCTTGCTATAGTTAACATTGTTACAGAAAGAATGGAAAATTTCTCTATTTCTTACGTCTTAAGAATCATGTCTTCTAAAGCTGATGGGGTCGAAAATAATTACTTTTATTTTTATTTTTTCTCTTTTTTTTTTATTTTTTATTTTATTTTTTTTTGGGCCCAAATGACCTCGTTGTCGGCGGGCCGTTAAACCCCACACACTCACTCACTCACTCTTTCTTTTTTGTTATTTTTCTTGCTTTCTTTTCTTTCTTTCT